>QLTV01001726.1:1104615-1132230 GCA_003457575.1 Thermophis baileyi
ATACCGCTTTACAGTGCTTTACAGCACTCTCTAAGCGGTTCACAGAGTCAGCATATTGCCCCCAACAATCTGGGTCCTCATTTTACCCACCTTGGAAGGATGGAAGGCTGAGTCAACCTTGAGCCGGTGAGATTTGAACCGCTGAACTGCTGAACAGTCAGCTGAACTACCCTGCAGTACTCCACTCTAACCACTGCGCCACCTCGGCTCTTAAATGTTGCTTAGTTATTGAAATGTTGGGCTCAATTGTGGTCGTAAGTAATTTTTAGCTCTTAAAGCAAGATTGAAAAGGCCTTTGCAATCATTTCTAATAATCTAGATTTCAAGATGTGTGTTTGCTACCTCAATTTATAAACTGTGCAGTCATCCCGCGGTGGCGCAGTGGTTAGAGTGCAGTACTGCAGGCTACTTCTGCTGATCACCGGCTGCCAGAAGTTTGGCAGATCGAATCTCACCAGGCTCAAGGTTGACTCAGCCTTCCATCCTTCCGAGGTTGGTAAAATGAGGACCCAGATTGTTAGGGGCAATATGCTGACTCTGTAAACCACTTAGAGAGGGCTGTAAAGCACTGTGAAGCGGTATATAAGTCTAAGTGCTATTGCTATTGCTATTAAATGTTAGCATAGGACCAGGGAAACCCAGGTTCAAGACCTCCTTCTGTTGTGGAAGCTCACTGAGTAACTTTGGGCTATTATTTCAGGTATATCTCAGTTTAACTTATTTCACAACATTGTTGTTACAGGAAAAAAGGGATTGCTGGTATGTATATAACCTGTCTATGCGATGTACTAATCTAACAAAAATAAAATTAAGACTGTCCTTGTCCAAATAGTGATACAATCCTCCTTTTGGAATGATCTTCCCAAAAAAATCTCTTTGGGACTTTTAGGTTCTTTAAGCACCAGGAAAAATCCTTTACTGTTCAACTTAATTTTTGTTCTACTGATAATTTTCATCTGGCTTTTAAGAGCTTACTGCATTTTCTGCTTTTCCGCTTTATAATTGGCTTGTTTCCTTGTGTCTGCATGTTAACTCTTCTCTGTAATGCAAATTGCCACAGGATTTTTTTCTGAAGGATGCTATATAGACCTTTCTGTACAAATACATTAACCAGTTACTCAAAGCTACAGATCCATGGGATACAGTTCAGAAACACGCAAACAATATGTCCACGTTTCAATTTGTGAATGAACTTTAATTTCAAAACGAGCTTCCACATTAACATTTTGCAGTATTGCAGATGTACTCTCAAAAGATTTGGAGAAAATAAGTTACTCTTTTGTGTCTGCAGGTCTCTTGTATTCTTGCATTGTTGATCAAAACAGATCTTCTCATAGATCTGCAAAGGTCACTTTTTATTTCTGATACATTACCATTAAGAGCTGACTGTTATGGATATACATGGATGTCTGGCACAGAGATGCCCTTTGTATCCAGGAGCATGCAGCTGTGATCAGTTGCTATTTTGGGCTAAAAGCAAAAATAACCTCCCCTCACATGCAGCTGTAAGAAGATGATGGAAAAAAGAAAAATCAAAAAAGCAATAAAAATAGGACAGAGGGGAAAAAACCCGATGCTTGACTAATTTCTGAAATTAAGATGTTGGACAAATAACAGGCTGTATGTATTATATTTAAAAATATAAAGTATCATATATCAGATAGGAAACTGAATCAGCAATAACCTGAATAAATGATGATCAAATTTTAAGAGCAATAAAATGAGTAGTAGTGATAGCATACGTATACATCCAAGCTCCTTTTAGTAGCCTTTTATGCTTGGAACTTTGTACCAATTAAGACACATCAGGTTTCACCAATCATATGGAACTCAGGAACTCCAGTAGGTTTTTTCCCTTAAATAATTTTGTTCTGGTTTAATCACGCTTTATATAAAATCCCCTCTATGATTACTGAAAATGGATAACATTCTTACTATTTTTAGATGGGAAACAATGGATCATGTAAATAGACTTGTCACAGTTAAAGGAAAAGAAAAACAAAGAAGAAACCAACTAAACCTGGTTCCATAGAGTAATTGTGCCCACCCACTTTGTAATTCAGCCTCCTCAGTTTCATGCAGCTTACTCTTGCATTATACTATGGTTCATTCATCCAATTTATAAAACAGAGCACAATTGGCTGAATTTGTATCTCAAACCACAGTTTAGAAAGCATAAGTGGTTGTACTAATACAATAAGCTAAGTGAAAATTAAATTAACCATTTCATTGCTTAGTGCAAAATCAAAATCACAGTTATGTTTCGTCATGTAGTATCTAACTTAGGGAAGTTATTTCCAGAAGATGTGATGAATAGTCACTTATTTACGTTTTTAAAAGATAATTAGATAAATTAATGAAGAGTAAATTTAACAATTATTTTTTAGCAATGATAGTTAAGAATTTAATCTTCCTGCTCAAAGACACTTGTCAAATGACAGCATAAATAGTAGAAAGACTCTCCTGTGCACAAAGGTGCTTTTCAAAAGACAACTGAACCTTCTTGGTTTTTTCCTTGAAAATGTTTCGCTTCTCATCCAAGAAGCTTCTTCAGTTCAGTGAGAAGTGAAACGTTTTCAAGGAAAAAACAAGAAAGTCAAGTTGCCTTTTGAAAAGCAAATTTGGGACAACCATGACCTGGATGATTGAAAATCTCCATAGATACTCTCCTGTACATCTTATTGAAACTAAATTGAAAACAATGGCAAGAGTTGGACAAGCACTTTTGCAAAATCTCATGCTCCTTTTAGCAATCGTACTGTAGTTTACCTCAATGATCAGCAGTAGATGCCTTTAGCACTTACATATTCCTCTGTCACCCATATAAGTTACCTTGAGGAAATTATTATAATTTCTTATAATGGAAAACACCTCAGTTCAAATTAATCAATTAGTAATTGAAAGATCAATTGATGCATGTATGAAATAGCCACAAAATGTCAAGATCTTAGAAACAGTTTTCCTGTCATCAAAGGCCTGCATTAGCTGTAGTCCACCACAAACAAATACATACAGAATTGGATAAACTAATGGTTGAGATGCTGGGATTGTCAACCGGAAGTTCGGCAGTTCAAGACCCAAGCATCGCATGATGAGGTGAACTCCCGTTCCTGCCCCAGCTCCTGCCTACCTGGCAGTTCAACAGCATGAAAATACAAGTAGATAAATAGGTACCACTTTGGTGGGAAAGTAACAGCATTGCACATGCCTTGGTGTATAGCAGTGATGGCGAACCTTTTTTGGTTCGTGTGCCAAAAGGGGGTGTGTGCGCGCGCTAGCGTGTGTGCACGTGCCCACACCCATTCCCTCCCCCCCACGCATGCGCACAACCCCCCCGCTGCCCCTGTGCATGCACACCAACCCCCCCCCCACTGCCCCACGCATGCGCACAAACTCCCCGCCCACTGCCCCGCCGGAAGTGCGTTTTTCTGAATTTCCGGTTTGCCTGTTGGGCCGTTTTTTGCACTCCGGGGCTTCAGAAAGCTTCCCTGAAGCCTCCGGAGTGCGAAAAACAGCCCAACGGCAAACCAGAAGTGCATTTTTCCGAACTTCCGGTTTGCCCGTTGGGCCATTTTTTGCATTCCGGGGCTTCAGGAAGCTTCCCTGAAGCCTCCCGAGGGCAAAATGGCCTTCCCCAAGGCCGAAAATCAGCTGGCCAGCGCGCGCATGCGCGCTGGAGCTGACATAAGGCAACGCCTCGCATGCCCTCTGATATGGCTCCACGTGCCACCTGTGGCACGCGTGCCATAGGTTCGCCATCACTGGTGTATAGTCATGCCAGCCACATGACCATGGAAGCATCTTTGGACAATGCTGGCTCCCTTAGCTAGGAATGGAGATGAGCACTGCCCCGTAGAGTTGGATATGGCTGAATAGGGGAAATCTTTACCTTTTTACCTTTTTACAGAGTCAACTGTTTATGAGGACTAGAGAACTGACTACTGAGTGATTGACCTCTGAATTGGATTTTGTGATGAATAAATAATTGAAGAAGGGCTTGAGGTTCAACGGATAAGTCTCATGAGTACAGTATGTCATGAGCAGAGGTGGGTTCCTACCGGTTCTAACCGGTTCTTTAGAACTGTTAGTAACTCGCCGATGATGTCATGGAGCCGGTTTCATCGGTGTCTCCGTGGGCGCCGCCATCTTGGATTTTGCTTCTGCGTATGTGCAGAAGCTAATTTTTGCTTCTGCGCATGCGCAGAAACTATTTTTTGATTGCTGCGCGCGGGCGGGCGGCGCGACCCTGAGCGAACCGGCAGCAAAAGGATCCAGAACCCACCTCTGGTCATGAGACACTTATGCAATGACACGTTTCCAGTTTACTTGTTACAAACCAGATGTTAATGGAACTCTGGTGTAGATACGGTTTGTTAGATTATTTGACAATGTGATTTTTAGAGACCTTGACCCAGTTTTCTGTTAATTGATCTACATAGTTGTTTTTAATCTTTAATTGTTGTTTGCCTCCCAGAGTTCCTTGGTAGATGGGGTGTGTAAAATGTGTGTGTGTGTGTATGTAAAATAGATTAAAATAGATAAATAAATATCATCAAGATGTGTATTAATCAAGAATTTGTCAACTGCAAATTCCACTCAGATAAAACTCTTGTTATAGCAAGTACAATTTTGACATATCCTTTCTTTATTATTGAGAAGAGAAATGGGCGGAAAAAACAGTTTCATTGAAAAGACAAACCCCCGTGTCCACTAGAGGATATCTCTTTCAACTACATTTCTCTTTCTTTAAATTTCCTAGATTTGTAGAGACTTACTAATTTAACATACTTCTTGGGGTGTGTGATTCCCATGAGATCACCTTGCAATACTATACTGGCTGCATATCTTTTACTTTCCAGAAATGGAGGAAAACTAGGTCAGTAGAGAAAGAGAGAAGGAGGGGTAATCTGAAAGAGAAATAGTATTGGAAGTGTAAAGGAAAAAAATCAGTATGATAGATCTGATATCTGCCGATGCCAAAAGTCTAAAAAAAATCAGTTTAGGGCATACATGCTCCAAGCTTATTTCTACTTAATGCTAAGTGTATGCTAACTTGAATTTTATGGCTATAGTTCTATAGATCTTTATTGAACAGAATAAAGACAGCCTAAGTTATTTTGCAAAATCTTCATACCTCTAGGAGCTATGAAAAGGGGATGAGTCATCTTATGTGGCTGTTGGGCTTTCTATTGCTAACTTCTGACTTAGAAATTAGGGACAAGTATTATATAAGGAGCTAGTACATTCAGTCACTACCAGTAGTGGGTTCTAAAACCCGTTGCTACCAGTTTGCGCTCGCGCAAGCGCAGAAGCGGCCCGGGCGGGAGCCTCCCGCCACCGCTACTACCGGTTCGCAGAACCAGGCTGAACCGGGAGCAACCCACCGCTGGTCACTACCTAATTTAGCAGGATCTCTTTAATTATGTACTGAAAGCATTACATATACATAGGTACAAAAACAATTCAAAATTCAAAATTAAACAGCTCAGTATCCCATTTTCAGTATGATTGGAAAACCAAAAACAATCAGAATTCTATAGTTGTATTCATACTATACAGCACAATAAGCTGTGGTTTGCTTAACTGTAGTTTACTGAATAAGGTACAATAGGCTTGGTTTGCATGGTGACGAGGCTAACACATCCTACCAAACCTTAAGAGAGCAAACTACATTGGTTTCATATGTTGTGTGAATCCAGCCTATTTTTACATAGTATTTTCACAATACTATCCTTTATTGGAAGAAATGGGCATAATTAGAAGAACTAAATGTTCTTTTCTTTCTGGAGCTGGCATTTTGGGTCATTATTCTCTTATTTTACTGAAAATACTAGCAATAGGGAACAAAACATTTTCATGCCCTCTCTCTTTATTTTGGGTACTACACACACACACACACACAAAAGAGTTGTGGGAAGCCTTCTTCCCAGGGGTGAAATGCTCCCGGTTCGGGTATGCCTGCCGGTCGTCGGAGAGCCAGTAGCGACGGCACGCTAGGCTTCGCCCACCCGCCCAGACGCCACCATTTGGGTTCTTTTACCCTCTGCGCATGCACAAAGCGTTCTGCGCAGGTAAAAGAACCCAAATGGCGGCGTCCAGGCAGGTGGGTGAAGCCTAGTGCTGCCATCGCTACTGGCTCTCCGACGACCGGCAGGCACGCCCGAACCGGGAGCATTTCACCCCTGCTTCTTCCTATCTTCTGCCTCCTACTCTTTGCCGGATAGGGTGATAGATACATGGAAACAGAGGTATGAAGAGCATGAAGAAAATGTCAGAGTGGCTGTTTCCATCTCTCAACTTCTCATGACTGGTTGCCACAGCAACAGCATACCTGTATGTGTGAATCTTTCTCCATCCCACAATGTGGCTTCTATCTCATGCTTGATTCCAATATTTTGGTTCTTTGAGCCAAATCTATTCCCTTGATTCTGCAAAGCCAAGACTATTTTTTGGTCAACTTATGATGACTAGTTTGAGGTACAATAGTTTAGTACTTTTTCTACAGTCTTGGAAAACTTTTAGTTTTTCCTCATTCCTTTATACATTTTGATTCTTTCTACATTTTAAATTCTTTTTTTCATGACACTTGCATGTAGGGCATGGTGACCATACTTTCTTGGAGAAAATAAAGGACAAACCCGATAAAGGGGAAAATCTGAAAGAGATCCTAAGGATAAAAAAAATTTAATTGTTTATGTTTATAACTTTGCTATAGAAAGGAAAATTCAAGAGTAAAACCAAACAATGCTTTACAAAAATGCATATTCTAATAAAATATTTATAAAATCAAACAGTATACGTACATTGATTTTAAAAACACAATGCAGTTTCCATATTTTTCACATGAATGTGAAAGAATTAAGTGGTACGTTTTGTACAGCAAAAGTTAAATGACCAAAATAAAGGACAAAAGTGAATTTTTGAAAAATAATTCAAAAGGCTAGTAAGGCTAGTTTTCTGAAATAAAGGGCTGTCCTTTATAACAAAGGATGTATGGTCCTCTTATTGGAGTCTAGTCATTCTGTATCTCCTCTGAGGCACAAGCCTTTCTGATACTTTTGTGTCCTTCATGCTATTAATGACAAGAAAGTTTAGAGTTTATAAACCATCACTTACTGTTGTGTGAGCCCAGAAAACTATGACTTACCGTGTTTCCCCTATAATAAGACATGTCCCAATAAGCCCAACAGGGCTTTTTGGGACATGCGTTGAAATAAGCCCCCCCCCCCGAAAATAAGGCCCCCCAACTACTTTCTGGGGAAAGGGGGGACATGCCCCACGCACCCCACATGCCCTTACCGAGGCGCGTTGCTCGCCGCCCACTCTTGCCCATTTGTTCCAAGCCCCCCATCCTTTCCTTAGAGAGAGAGAAGGTGGCAGCGGCAGCAGCAACTCACCCAGCGATTGAACTCATGCCCAGTGGCATGGCGAGAAAGAGTCAAGGCGGCGGGAGGGCCCCGCTACGGAACCCACTGAGAGAGTCGCCCACCGAGCCAGAGGTGCAGGGAGGTGGATCCTGGGGCGGGTGGCTGGAAGGGCCCTTCCGCATCTCGCTGGTGAATGGGGGGACCGGGGCTCTCCCCCCTCCAGAGCCTCGATCCCTGCCTCGCCTTCTCCTCCTCGCAGGTAGGAGCGCGTTTCAAAATGCCACTGGAGGCAGAGCCAAGATGAGGCGAGCCAGTCCCGTGGGGTGTGTGCAACGCCGCGGCAGAGGGAGTTGGTAAAACTGCCTGCGCGTGCCTCCCTCTCGCTTGTGCTCTCTCTCTCTCTCTCCCTGCTGGGAGCCGCTCTTTTGGCCGGGAGAGAGAGCGAGAGAGAGCACAAGTGACAAGTTGCCCGGGTTTTTAGGTTTTCCCAGGCTGCTTTTGGAAATGCCACTGCTGTGCCCGCTGCTACGGAAGCCGCAGCTGCTGAAGCTGCTATTGGTCCCCTCCCCGGCGAGAAGATCACCTCCGTGCCTCCCATGCGTATTGCCGGCGGGGTGGCAGGGGGAGGACTCAGGTGCTCAGTTGGGAAAGTTGCCCGGGAATCGAACAGCGGGCGAAGGTTGCGCCAGGGCAATTTCCATGCAGGAAAGCGCCGCGCAGGAATTTGCCTGGCTGCCTTCCCAGGAACTCCGATCAAAGGCAGGTGGACGAGCACTCGAGGCAGGGAAGATGCCGCCGCCGCTGCTGCTGGTGCTGCTTCCAGCAACGAGGATTGCGGATTCCATGGCTGCCTCCGGCAACGGCGGAGGGAAGAACAGGAAGGGGATCTGAAACTTTCCAGTGGGATACTGAGCAGAGCCAGGCTCCCCCCACTGCCCCCTTAACCTCCTGCTTCGCTCACTTTTTCTCAGTCACCCAGGCATGCATGGAGCCTGCTCTGCTGCCCGAGCTTGGCACCCTCAGATGCCGCCTTTCCAGCTACTTCTCTGCCGCTGGCGGGGATCGTTGGCTCGGCTTTGCCTTCCGCCTGCAGGGGCACGGCCGTTCACTCATGCTGCCTGGTGGCGGCGAGGCTGAGGGGACTCGGACCGAGTCTACTGTGCAAGGTGTTGACGCGCGTCTCGCGGCCCACCCCATCCTCTGCCCGAAACCCCCAAACTGCGCCCCACCGCGAGACGCGCGTCTTACTGGAGTTTGGCAGCTCTGTGGTGTCTCTCGGCTGGTCTGTTTAGGGAAAAAACCTTGCACAGTACAGAAACTCTTCTCACTGCGAGAAGTTGTTAATTGCTCGCCCTCGCGAGAAGAGTTTCTGTATTGTGCAAGGTGTTTGAGACACGCCACGGAGCTGCCAAACTCCAGTAAGACGTGCGTCTTGAGGCCTGCCCCACCCGACCTGCCACCCCCTGCCCCACCCGACCTGCCACCCCCAAATTGCGTCCCACCACGAGACGCATGTCCTACTTGACACTTGTAGCTCCGTCACATTCCTCGGTGTTGTGTCCACTGACCCTCCCCCGCCTCTGGCTCTTGAGCGAAGCGGGAGGGGGAAGAAACTCTAGTGGGCTGCCTGAGGAAGCCGAGCTGACAGCCAAACTTTTAGCCGGGCTCAGCGGCAGAAGCAGCCGGGCACGCGCTTCCTTGTCTCTTCCAAATGCGCCCCTCTCTCTCTCGGCAGGGGGGGGGGAAGTGCACTTAAAGACACAGTGCCAGGACAAGGAACCTTTGGGCTGCATGCAAGAAATCTTTCTCTCTTCCAAACTCCGCCAGAAATGAGTCTTCGTGAGACTGAGTAGCCTCTTGGAGCGAAAGGGGAGAAAGATTTCTTGCAGGCAGCATGCAGCCAAAAGGTTCCTTGTCCTGGCGCTGTGTCTTACGTGCACTCCCCCCCCCTGCCTGAGAGGTTTGGTCTCCGGCTGCTTCTGTTGCTGTGCCCGGCTAGACGTTTGGCTGTCAGCTCGGGTTTGGTTGCCAGCTGCTTCTGCTCTGCAGGGATGGCTGAGACACTGTGGGTGTTGCTGCTGCCCTCACCGACGCTGCCTACGGAAGCCCCGGCTGGCCCCCTGCAGGCCAAGCTCAGCTGCGGGCAGGGAGCGCTGGCCATGGCCGGGCCAGCCGAGCTGCATCTGTCGGGGCTGCCCTCGGCGTGGCTGCCCAGTGTCTTGCTGCCGGGTGCCTGGGAAGAGTAAGCGGGGCCTGCGGGAGGAAGGGAGTGCAGGCGAGGCTCCCCTCCCCAGGAAGAGTCCGGCTCAATCGCCATCCCGTCTGGTGACTCCCAAGGTGAAGGGGCTTCCCGGCGGGTGCTCCGGTCAGTCAGCGCTCCGGTGGGGGGACCGTGGGGAGATTGGAGCGGAGAGGAGCAGGGGGGAAGGGGAGGCCTCCAATGACCATCACCATAGCTTCCTTTCTCTCCCCCAAACTCCGGCTCTATGGCTTCCAAACCCCAGCCAGGGCAGCGGCCGCTCTGCGAGTGCGCTTCCTGCTCTATGGTGACGGCTGGAGCTGGAACTGGAACTAAACAGACCGGCCAAGAGACGCCACGGAGCTGCCAGATTCCAGTAAGACGCGCGTCTCGCGGCCCATCCCGCCTCCTGCACCCTGAAAATAATAAGCACCCCCCCCCCCCCGATAATAAGGCCAAGGCCATATTTTGGGGGTCAAAAAATATAAGCCCCTGTCTTATTTTCGGGGAAACACGGTATTCAGTAAGCCAGGGCAAAATCATGACTAACACAAAGTGTAAAACCCAGTCAGTTTGTGATATTTAATGGGATACATTCCTTCTGATTTCTCATAGACTGGGTTCCATTTTCCCCCTTAATTTCACACATTTTGGATTGATTTTGCCCTCACAGTTTCTGCATTTCCATACATTTCTCTCCCATGGGATTAAGGAGGGATTCTATTCTGATACAAATTAATCTCATTGTCCTTCCTTCAATAGCCTTTATGATACACTTGGGTGAGGGATTGTTTTCTTTCCTATTTATAACCATATTGTTCATCCCTAATCCATGCTTAATATGTCTAATGGGACTTTTCCAAACAGACAAACAAAAATGGAAACCTTGGAGAAAGGAGAAGAATCCTAAAAGGGCTAGCTGTCCCCTCTCTAGGGTTATTTCAATCAAAATCCTCTGTTGCTCTACAGAAAAGATGCTTTTAAAAATATTTATAGAAGACATCCATCAAAAATATTCGATTAATTCACTGTACTGGCCCTGGATTTTTTTAAAAAATGGCTTGTTAAGAGGTATGAACTGCAGGAAAACCTAGTGAGAGCTGAGGAGAAGCAATGCAGGGCAGGTGAAGTATGGCAATGGTGGCTTGACTTATGCTTATTGGTTTCCCCTTGACAGATAAAGCACCTGAACAGGAACATACTTCTCTCCTGTGGCAGTCAAGCATATCAACATGGAATAAACAGAATTCATTGTGGGAGAAGAAGCATGAGTTATCCTTCTGCATAATAGCACAAGTGAAAGAAGAATAAATGAGTAAAGTCAGCTAAATCTGAGCCACTAGAAGGCCAGCAGTAAATACCATAGTTTTGCACCCAGAAGACCAGCTTATTGAAATTCACTTTTATTTTAAAGATAAAGGTATATTTCCAGGATATATATTTCTTGCAACCATGGCAACTGTGGCTATTTGGCAACCTTACACTAGATGTTACTAGTATAAGTAAGTTTCTCTTCTCAGGACGCAAATGACCACAGTTGCCATGGTTGCAAGAAAACTGTATTAGCCATGTCCAAAACATATCATGGAAATATATCTTCATCTTTAAAGTAGGAGTGAATTTCAATAAGCTGGTTTTCTGTAACTAAGGAAGCTGGCCTCCAAGTGCTCACACTGATCATTGCCAGAACCAATTCCAGTTTTCACTTCACAAGTACATATACACACAGCCTCAGGGATAGCTGAGTCACCATTTTTCTAAACTCTTGAGCCTAAAGCAAGCAACAAAATTCAGTTTGTACCTCAGCTCACTCCCAAGCATAAGAATAAACAAGCAGCTCAGCTGCATAAAAGACAATTATGGTCACATCCTTTAGATGCTGACACTTCTTGTTAAGCCATAATGTGGTCTGATTGTTTTTGGCTTAATGCATTATATTAATTGTCTCCTAACCATTATATGGTTCATTGCACAGTCATCCAGATGTTCAGACTGGATTTGGCATTTTTGTCCACCTATCAAGTCTTTCTCAAGGATCGGGGATAGGCAGATGTGGATGTTTGATGATGTTACAGTATTGTGGCAGGATGTAAGCTGTTCCAAATAAAGCTGTATTTTGCAATTAATTGATGGTGAATTTGTCAGTGCCAACGGTGTTCAAGTGATGCTCCAATTGATTATTGATACTACCTTTGCTTATTTACTTGTATCCCACCTTTATTATTTTTTTTACAAACAATTCAAGGTGGTGGTGAATGTATCTAACACACCTTCCTCCTCCTATTTTCCCCACAACAACTCTGTGAGGTGGTTGGGTTGATAGAAAGTGACTTTTCCAAGGTCATCCAGTTGGCTTTCAGGGCTAAAGTGGAGCTAAAAGTCACAGAGTCTTTCTAGCCTGGTGCTTTTAATACTAGACCAAATTGGGTCACAGTGACTATAACCAATCAGTATTACGGTACTTATTCACTAAGTCATAATTAGGCAAACTATGGCTTATCACTTTGTGGAAACAGACCAGATTTAAGAGTCAATCTTGATTACTATGAGTTCCATATGCATTTAGAAAACATTTTGCAGGGGCTCACACATCCTGCTAAATCATGAACAGGGCTGCAGATCAGAGTAGCTAGATTGTCCATTGCAATGTCATAAAGTGGCTTGTTTGTTTTTGGACTAATGCAATATAAGAAATCAAGATACTGATTTGTAAGCCATGGTGATTTTAAATTAACCATAGTTAAACATGGTTGATGCAACAAACAAAATATGATGATGAGTCCTCCAGCTCTCCATAACTTCAAAGCATGGTGTTATACAAAAGAAGGATGGTTTACTGCTTTAATCCAGACAAAGATCCAGATAGTTGTACTGGGCTGCGTTTGACTAGGACACCCCACCCCCCAGTAAATCTTCAATGACCATTTTGTTAACAAACAGGGAGGGATACTCGATAATAACTATGCCCTTGCAAATTGAAACCAATGGGACACAACCAGTGGATCAAATTCCAGCTCTCTCAAAAGCCTCTCCTTCCGTCTGCTTTGAAGACCTGAGACACTCTCAGGAATTAATGTGCAGGAGACTGCAGAAAAGAAGACAAAGGGAGAAAATCCATTTACAAATGTAGAAACCATTCGTGTAAATGGCCTGTTGAAGAGGATTTGGGTGTGAGTGAAAATGGGGTAATTGAAGGAGAGTATTGGCCTCTGCTCTTTTTACCTGCTATTATAATGATAATGTATACAACATCCAGCGTGTAATTTATTCCCATACCAACCCTGTGAAATAGGTCAGGCTGCAGAGAGGAAGAAAGAGGTTGCATATGCATCCCTGGGAGACACTAATTTGCCCACAGGTTTAAACTTAAGCTTGAATTCAGATGTTAGGATTCCCCATCAAAATGCAATGTTGTCTCCCTAGTGGTCTATCCAAAAGCATAACAATGGAAATAACAATAGGAAACAACCTTTTTGATGGAGATCTCTGAACCTTGCTGAAAAACCCCTTACTTTCTTTCCATTGTAATCCCAATATATATTTCAACAATGTTCATGGATTCCCACCAAAAATATTATTTCATATTCTTTTTGAACATCTCTCTTTCCAACTGTTCTGCTTTTTTTTTTGTTATCCATTTGGAGTGATCAAGGTGGCCATTAATATAGATGTAACATATTGCAGTCTACATATATACTGTACCTTAGCCAGAAACCTGGGAAACCAAATAATTGTTTGAAGGAATATGCAGATACACAGTACATTTCAACTATCTAACTGATGGAAGAACAACAACACACATACACACACAAACCCTCCTTCTGCCTTTAGTATCTCTAGAAACTGAGCTTTCTTCAATGGCTAAAAATAATTTGTCAAGGTTCCTTCTTAGTCTGATGATTGCCAAGCACTTTACAAACCATTAATGAGGCTGCTTGACTCCCTTGTGAGAAGGGTAATTATTCTCCATCTTGAAGCTGGAGGCAAAGGAAGGGGGGAAGAAAGTGATTTCTTTAAAGGGCAAAGGATATGAATGTAAATCCAGGATTTCTCTATCGAGCTAATATTTCCAATTAATTCCATTTTATTTTTTAAAAATAATTATTTCCCATCGGAACATAGGGCTATTGTCAGAATCAAATATATTATCTGACACACGTGAACTGTATTGACAATTTTTTTTTACTCATTTCTATCACCTACATTTCAGTTCATTTTTTCCCTATTTTAGCAGGCTTTCATCAAATAAGAGGCCCCATATAACTGTTCTTTCTTTTTTTCAGCTCCCAGAGTTCATTCTTGTAAAAACTCAGCAGTGGTTTCCTGCTTCATTTGAGGTGGAAGCAAATAAAAGTAATAATGTCAGTTCCGAACAGATTCAATACAGTTTTAAAAAACAAAGAGACACCCTAAATGCAAACCCCATCAAAACCTGGCAATTTCCCTCTTTGTAATAGTAGAATCCATTGTGATTCTACCCTTTACCTGAAAATCTCAAAGAAAGGAAATTCTTTAAATGAGTTTCTGCATCATCAACCTGCTCTTCTGGTTTGGAAGATTTATTTTTTACAATATTAATAATAATTTAGCTTCTTGCGATTTTTTTTAAGTCAAAAAATTTTTTTTTGCCTTATTCCCAGTAGACAGGAAAGATAAATTATTCCTTCCCTATCTTTGCAGTACTCTTTGAAATATTTGAAAATTCTGTCACTACATTTCCCTTCAGAATAATTTTTTTCTCCATAGGACAAATTTACCTAAGTTCCCCAAACAGAGGTAGCATACAGCAGATCACAGACTGTCAACACGAGCTAGGCTAGTGGATGTTAAAGATTAATACTCAATTGAGGCCAGAATGTTTCCTTTTATGATTGATGGCCATGCCATGAAAGAGTATTTAAATATATGATTACTGGGGCAAAATTATTGTAAACAGAAAAATGGAAAGATTTGGTGTTATCTACCCTGGAGAAATTATTTATAAAATTGACAGAGTTTGCTGAGATGGATAAACTGACTTATTTGAGAAAAGCAGAATCTACATTTATTGGTGAGTGAAAACCCTCTAAAAACATTTTTCCTTAACATCCCTCCCCAGAAATTGTGATTTATGGTTTTGATCAGCGGTGAAATCTACTTACCTTCCCTACCGGTTCGGAAGTGCTCGGAAGGCAGGGCAAGAAGCAATGGATGGAAACTAGTCAAAGAGAGAACCAACCTAGAACTAATGAGAAATTTCTTGACAGTTAGAACAATTAATCAGTGGAATGAGTTGCCTCCAGAGGTCATGGGTGCTCCAACACTGGAGATTTTTAAGAAAGATTGGACAACCATTTTTCTGAAATGGTATAGGATTTCCTGCTTGAGCAGGGGATTGGATTAGAAGACTCTAAGGTCTCTTCTAAAAACTTCATACTTTTTTTTTTTTTTGGTATTTTGTTACTACAAACATGTCAGGCCAATTTTCTATCATGTCAGTGGAAAGTTAGTATCTTTGTGAAATATTCCAATCCTTTCTCTGGGCCTTGTGTATCAAAATCAACCAAAAGAAAGAGAGAGCTTTTGGTAATAGCTCTAAGAGAAACATCATGAAAATGTTAAGGAACCAAGGAGGAAAACTAGGACTCATAGTAGGTTAAATTAAAATGGGGCCTGAGCAACTGAATCTTAAATGGATGAAGCATGACTTCTTTCATATATTTCATAGGAACTCATCCCTCTTAATGCTGAACACATTTAGAATTTAAAGTAGTATTAAGTATTTTAATTAAAATTTGAAACCAGTTATAAATACTTGTGCTTGGTATCAATAATAGACTTAAGCCAAAAATGTGATGAGATAGAGGTATTTTTAGTTGATTGGCTGTATGTCTAGTAAGATGGTATGCCACCTGTTACAGAGCAGAGATGCATTCTCCTTAAGTTATAGTAGGGAACAATGTTTTTCAGAAGCTTGGGTTTATTATTATTTATTTAAAATATTTTTATACAACTCCCCATTAAAAAACTCAGTTAAACAAAATGCAATCATTTCAAATTGTGAGTTACACAATTGGTAGAAATAATAATGTACATTAAAATATTATATAAAACATACCAAATAAAAGAAACAATAAAATATTAAAACAAAATGGAATAATAACAGAAATAAACACTTTGAAAACATCATAGGAATATTAATATATTAATAAAAGATTAATAAGTGTCCTTTTCTGGGACCAGAAAGATAATGATGCCAATTGTATCTCTGGGAGCATTCCAAAATTCGGAGGCTACCACTAAAAATGTTTCTTCTAAATAGCCATTCACCATATTTTAACTTAAGGGGTACTTGCAGCAAGGCCTCTAGTGGTTACCTTAAGAACCTTAGGTTGTTTGCTATATGTGTGTGAAAGCAGGTTAAATGTATATGTGTGTGAAAGCAGGTTAAATGGCATTGCAATATAAGTCCTATCCCTTTTATACATGTCTATGCCTGCATACTCAAAAGGAAAAGGGGTTGATTGTGACGTTGAATCACCCATCTTGCCTGTTTTGACTTCACATGAAGTCTGGACTGTCTACATCCCCTGTAGTAACTAAAGTAGTTACCAGGAAATTGATTGCCACTGTCTATCTCAGGTCATAGCTGGTCTACTAGCATGTCCTGGTGGAAGTTACCTCATGTCAAGGAAATCACTTGTGCCTCTGACTGGAATAAAAATGGATCCAAGAGCAGTCACAAGTTACATATTCAAACCTTCAGGGCAGTGCAACTCCGTTCACCTGCAAAGATAAATGATCTAACACCACCTCTTTCTTTGTGCATTAACACAGCCAGGCACTAGTTCAACAATTACACAGAATCCCTGGATCAGATGAAAAGAAGAGATAGAGCAAGATTATCTTCCTCCTCTTCCTCCTGATGATGATGAGGTTTATTCTAAATCTCCAAATGATAACAGTTTCATGTACTGTAGATGTTGAACAGCATGCATGATAAAATAAAGTTTTGCAATATGGCACCATAAATGTCCAGGAACCAAGCAGAAATCCCAAGTACATTCTTATGGACATGACCATCCAGGTGTTAGAGAATTACTTTAAGACAAGGGGAAAGTGAGCAGTTTGCTTCATTTTATTGCTTGTGGCATCTACATTTAGCTTGCTTTCTCCAAAATTATAGCTGACCTGTCTTGGTAGCAGGGAAGAATTTTTTCACCATGATTACTTAGAGTAGGTATTCATCATGGATTTTTTTTTGGAAGGGGGGAAACAATGTTTTATTATAATACAGATTATGTATCTATGTCTATCTGTGTTATTGTTTCATGAATGTTATATTTAATTTTGGAAATGTTATCTGCTCAAGGAATAGGGCAAAAGTAATCCACATACATTTATGCCCTTAAACTTTTGGGGTCTTTTGTATGTTGTGGGCGTCAAATTTTAATTCCCTCCCCCTAGATATATTTAAGTTAGCCGTTTCATTTAAGCACTGTTCAAATTTGTGATCTATTACTTTTATAAGCATTTTGAAATATGTGTGTGCGTGCATCCTTCTAGGTTTCTAATTCTGAATGATAAATTCACAGATCTGTAAAAATGTAAATTATAGAAAACACCACAAATGTTTATAGGTGTAAAAAGAGCACTTCTACAGAAACATCCTCATGATTATCTTTCTCTTGCTTCTGTAATTCTGTAATTCTGTAATTCTTGTTGGAAATTTTAGATATTGCTTAATATGTTATAATCCGTGTAGTGTAGTCTTTCTTTACAAGGACAGAATCTGTAATGGAAGGTATGGCAGAGGATACAAAGCCTATTTATTTATTTATTTATTTATTATATTCTTGGTTAGAATAAAGAACAGAGCTGTCTCTCCTGTATTTAATTTATTCTTCCCTCTTTTCAGTATCTGGGTCAAATTTGGCTGAGTCTAGAGGTAAGACATTTTAATTTATTTGCTTTTGCCTACAGGTCCAATAGAAGAATAGTGGGCAAAAGATGTAAAATCTAGAGAGAAAGAGAGAGAGAGAGAGATCTTTTCAATGCCAGCTCTATCTGTGTGAGTTTTCCAATACACTTGATCCCAGTGGAAATTAGCTATGGACCAGCTCAATGATGGACTGTTGGTTTCTCAGCATATTCTAGTGGGAAGGGGATAAGCAACAAAGCAGTGAACTCTTTTCTTGTGACAGCACACTGTAGCAAATACACAAAGCAGCTCTTTCAGTCTGATAGCTCTGATTCCCAACATCTGCCAAGAAATGCATTATTTAACAGTTATTAAGGCTTCTGCTGAAGCACAGAGACTAAGCGGTTGGGTCAATTGATCATATCCCTAAGGGCTGTGGTTGCATATCTGAGACCAATGGAATGAGTGGCTTGTTTTATATGCAGGATCAGAGTGGGCCTATAGTGCTTAATTAGTTGTCTGAGCCATGTTTATGTAAAGAGGCATGTAAAATTTACATTATTTTAATAGCTGTTCTCAGAAAAGCCTATTCACACAATTGCTGCCAGTGTATTAGACCTGAGAGAAAGACTACAGCCAACAACCTGGGATCAGGGATATCTCAGGAGTTCCTAGTCTCCATGACAACCATAGCTAGTCCCACTTGTTCTCAGATCCAACCCAACTAAGTGGATATGTGTTAGATCTAGTTTTCATTTGGAGACCAAGTATAATCTAAAGCAAGGGTCCTCAAACTATGGCCTGCGGGCTGCATACGGCCCGCCAAAGCCATTAATCCAGCCTGTGCAAGACCATGAGGCTGCTCCGCCCACATTGCCCCGCCCACCCTTCGGCCGAGCACAGGACTTACCTTCGTGAGCCCTGGGGGGCTGGAACTGGAAGGTAAGGCCAACAATTTTGGCCTGCATAGACATTCTGGAGGCGGGGGACCTGAAAAACGGGGCACACAGATGCCCCAGGAGGCCAAAAACCGGGCCATTTAAGCCCGTTTTTGGCCAAAACCCGGGCCATTTTCACCCATTTTTGGCCTGCAGAGACTTTCTGGAGGCAGGGGAGGTGAAAAACGGGGCACACAGATGCCCCAGGAGGCCAAAAAAGGGGCTGTTTTTGCCTGTTTTTGGCCAAAAAAGAAGGGCCGTTTCCACCTATATTTGGCCTGCAGAGTTTACTGAAGTGGACCACTAGACTCCTATACAACTTAAAAAATGATCTAGTAAAAAGAAAAATCAACCAAAAGAGCAACATGCAAACAAAAGCAAATAAAACACCCCCAGGAGCAAAACAAATTACAGTTTAATTTGTGTGTATTGTTTAATGTGGCATCGAGTTGGCCATGCCCACCCAGTCACATGACCACCTAGCCACACCCACCCAGCTGATCCAGCCCCTCAACAGTCTGAGGGACCGTGAATTGGCCCCCTGTTTAAAAAGTCTGAGGACCCCTGCACTAAGATTACAGTAGGTGCTTGCAGAGTTTCCCAGTGATAGCATCAGCAATTATTCCACAGAAGTATTGAGCCTCAAATCCTTGGCAGCATGATAGGTTTCTTCTTACCAACCCAAGAGACTTCTTGGCTTACTGCAGGACTCTGGGGCACTTGTGACAAAAAAACAAGGAGCTACTATAACTGAGCCCAGATATAAGTCCATATTGATATTTTCGTTATAATGGTAAGTGTGGGGAAAAGAGTAGTATTTCTTCCTCTTATTGTATTAATAGCAATAGCAATAGCACTTGGACTTAAATACTGCTCTATAGCGCTTTACAGCCCTCTCTGAGCAATTTACAGAGTCAGCATATTGCCCCCAATAATCTGGGTTCTCATTTTACCAAACTAGGAAGGATGGAAGGATGAGTCAACCTTGAGCCAGTCAGGATTGAACTTCTTGGTTGTGGGCAGAATTAGTTGGCAATACTTCTTTCTAACCACTGCGCCACCATGGCTCTTATAAATTGTTAATGGAATGTCACCCAGAAGCCCTGTTTAAGATGATCTACCCACCCTGTGGTCACAGGGCAGGTCAGCAAATTTTTCTTTGGAGTACTACGACATGTCAACAAAGCACTTAGCTGATAAAGTTGCTAACATTCCAACAGAGCTGGAAGCCATACAGGTATTTCATGGCTACAATTGGGACCAACAACTTGGTTGTTAAGTAAAGTGGTCACTAAATGAAACTGACTGTGCTTACGATCTTATTTGAGCTGTCCTTTGCTTTATAGACCTGAGATGGCTCCATTGTGATTTATATTTTTACTTTCTCCGTGTAGTTTCCACATTTTAAATTTTTCATAATATTTTCATTTCTAATAATGGCTTTTTCTATTTTTATAATAATTGTTTTATTTGATGGCTGTGTGCTGCTCAGAGTTGCTTTTTGTGAGATGGGTGGCCCTATAAATGTGATAAATAAATTCATGTTGGGCATACCATTTGCTTTCAATAGATTTCTGAGATTCAAGATGCTGGTATTTATCAACAAAGTCCTAAATGGTGTAAGCCCCAGTAAACTCTGGGTCTGTCTCTTTCAAGTTGGCTTTAGAATGCTTGTTGTTTTTATATAGGAAGAAATGCTTTGGTTACCACCAGTTGAGAAGATGAATGGGCTAAGGGTGTGGAAGGGGTACATTAAGTTTTAGTCTGTAGTAAAATGTGGTCCAGAATCCCAGGAGGGAGGGGGTCTTTCCCAAGGAACTAAGATGCAACTCAGCTTGGAATCCTGGATATGCAGGAAGAGAGTGGAGGTGGACTGTCCCTAGCCTTTCATAGAATATATGTAATAGTTATGCTTAGTGCTTTATTCTGGCAAGATTCCTATCTATAGGTGAGCAACAATAAAGAATCTACTCTGAAGTAACTCCTCATGTTGATCCCAATTCTTTGGGCCTGACAAAACCTCCTGAACAAGTTCCCCCCCAGAATTTTTTCATCAAATGCGTTCTGACGAACCTGCTGACAATGATATCTGTGCTTTATGTGACACTTGATCAGCAGCATGCTACTTAAATTATAGGGATTATTTTTTTATTACAGCCATTACTAGCTTTTAATGTTTTTTTAATGACTTGGTTGTGTGAACTATTTAGAATTCCCGTAGTTCTGCTAGTGTACAAATAATGGGCATATAAATAAAGTAAAAATCTCTTGTCTTATATTAAGTGCATGGTCTTAATTACAATTTTTGTCAGGTAAGTTTCATCATCTAATGTATTTTTGGCATGGTTGCCATAAGAAAAAAAAAGGCTAAGTATAAATCGATAGAATTATAAAACAGGCAGGATTTACCCCCTCCCCCCAATTTTATCAAATTTCCTATAGTTTTTAAACAGAGCATTTACACATACTGGCTGTTGAGTTTCCGGCACTGTGCATGCGTCACCATCTTGTTTTCGGCTTTTTTTTTTTTTTGGATTTTTTTTTGGATTTTTCGGAACTGCGCATGCGCACGTGCGCGCTTTGCATGCATGCTCATGCAGCACAGCCACATGGTGCAGGAGGAAGCAAACCAGCAGCGAGGTAAGTTAGAACCCACCCGTTTATAATGCCCCATTCACTAATCTGTGTACTGATGTTTTTATGGTGCATTTTAAAAAAAACTTTTTTGCTGATCCACAGTATTGGCTGTTTCAGATAGGAGCAAAAACAGACAAACAGACAAACAGACAAACAAACAAACATGAACTCTAGGCCTCATCTTTCCTTTCCGATTATCTACAGCCTCCTCACTCAAACTGTTTTAGATAGTAATAGGGTTGTACGTATACAGTAGTTCTGAATCTGGGGAACACTGAACTGCCTATACATTGCAAGTCTCACAATTATACTGTATGTTTTAAAGACAGCTATTTTTAAATCTTTAATGTAAGAAAAGATTGGAAATAGTACAATTTTTACCTACTTTGCGGTTCTTGGATCTTAGGGAGATCAATACCAAAGTAGATATATTGGGTTTTTTGCAAGAGTTTGCAAGGGTTTTTCAATTCAGAAATGGAATAATCTTTAGTATTCAAAGCCAGCATACTATAGTTGGAAGCTTCTTGCAAAGTATCCCTTGATTGGTGGTTGGGATTGATGCCAACACTATTTTGGTTGGTCTGCTTTGTCAATCTATTGTGTATAGTTTGAACTGGGTGCTTGACTGTAGGGTTGGATCAAGTTCTATTGATCTGTTGAGGGCTTCTTTATTTGAGTTCCAGGCCTCCCAGAATTCTATTTATCTTCTGTTGTTATTTCTGCAGCTCTTCTATGGAATTCTGTGGAAGGCCATTCCTCCGAAGGAATGGAGCTCAGCTGCATGGAGGGCAATTCCTTCAAAGAGATTGTTTAGGATCTGAGCTCCATTTCTGCAGCCTTTTGGAAGGGTTCCCCTCCCCTCTATGCATGGAGGAGAACTCCTCTGGGATGCTGCAGGAATTGGAGCTCAGATCTCTGGGATATCACCTTCATTTCTGCAGCCTGCAGGAGGATTCCCTTTCCCTCAGCAGGCAGGATTTTTGCCCTCAAAAGTGTGTGTGTGTGTGGGGGGGGAGAGAGCGAAATGTGTGTGGAGCCGAGATTCCCCCCATGCAAACAAGGCAGCCCCTGGGTTCTCAAAGAGCTGCCTGCTGGGAGGGAATTTCAGCTCTACGGCAGGCAGCAGAAGCTTGCAACCTTCCCTGCCAGCTTCCCCATTGTCTTTCTGGGGCAGCTGGCAAAGACTGCAAATAGTGATCCCATGACTGCAGGGTGGTTGGCAATCTGTCGTAAGGGTGAACAGGTTGCCAAGCATCCAGATCACAATCATGTGAATGTTGGATGGTGTAACATTTTGGGATAGCCAGAAGTGTTTTATAGGTCATAAGGCACCCATTCTGTGACTGTTGTAATTTCAGACTGTTGTTAAATGAATGGTTGTAAATTGAGCATTACTAGTATTTTCTTTCTTGTATTCCTTTCTTTCCTTTCTTTTCTTTCTTTTCTTCTTTTCTATCTTTTCTTTTTCTTATTTTTCCTTTAACCTGTTGAGAGGAGAGGAGAGGAGAGGAGAGGAGAGGAGAGAATAGAATAGAATAGAATAGAATAGAATAGAATAGAATAGAATAGAATAGAATAGAATAGAATAGAATAGAATAGAATAGAATAGAATAGAATAGAATAGAATTCTGCATTGGCCAAGTGTGATTGGACACACAAGGAATTTGTCTCCGGTGCATATACTTTATTATATTGAAAAATTATAATAAGGAAAAACAATTTATAGAGATATTGAGACAGTTTAGTCCCACCTATGTATGCTGTTAATGTCATTTAATTATTATTCTAATTTCAATCTATATAAATATAAATACCACTGGCTCTAATGATGTGCCATATGTTAATAGTTGGCCCAAGCCATATTTGACTTTGATTAAGAGATCTGCATATGCCAATACATATTTCTGTTTGATATTCTTTTATACCACTCAGTTCAGCAAGTGGCTACAACTTTATCAGATGGGAGGACTGAAAGGTTTTGGCAATGATATGATCTGTGTTATTTACAAATATACTTGAAGGAATAACCAAGTACAAGCAATAATATCATTTCTCTTCAGAGTCCCCAGTCAGCTACAAAGCCTTCAGAATTATGTTTCCTTCCCTGTGTATATTCCAATTCCCAATTTGTCTCTGGCATCTAATCTCAAGTAAGTATTTCTTGCTGAGCAAGTAAGAGCCACCAGATATCAAAAACAATTCAAGAACCATCTTTAGCAAATTATTTTGACTGCCCTTCCCACAATACAACAATATTCCTGTTATACTGTATTTAAAAAAAAAAGCAGAACAACTGTGGAAAATATTAGCTTTGAGGGGCACTGAACTCTTTAGTCAGCAGAAAAATTGTGATGTGTGACCAATTCTTTGTATTCTTTTGTTTCTTTTTCTTGTCTTATTTATAAGTAAATAAAATGCATGTAACACAAAGGCAATTATCTTCAGTTGCTTAGGTTTGATTTCTGAAAAAAAACCACAATTTACATGCCATAATTCACTTATATGTCTGTGTAATTCTTCCTCATCTTGACAGGTGAGTTATTTATGTTTTCTGAAACACAGTCATAACCTCACAGTTACTGAACTTTTTATCCTTCAAAGCTCATCCAGTTTTACCCATTAGCTGAAGTTTAAAGTTAAAGCTATGTTCAAACTAAGCAGGATTATCAAATATTAGCATGGAGAAGTTCATTTTATTTTCAGTTTGGTTGCTCATTATTTTTATTTCTCGTTGATTGATGTCTACACCATTGTCAAAGGTAAAGGTTAAGATATTGGTGGGTTCTTCTTTTTAGGTTGTACACCAGGGGTGGGTTCCACTTACCTTCCCTACCTGTTCGCATCGCGACGGAAGAGCGCATTTTGCACACGAGCGCTCGCTTTGCTCACGTGTGCGCCTACGTCACTTTGCAGAAATGACCCTCTGCACATGCGCAGAACCCTCTGCACATGCACAGATCATTCTTTGCAGGGCTGCGGCGACCAGAGAACCGGTTCAGGGGCGTGGACAGCCGGCCATCGCTGCTGGTTTGGCGAGCGGGTGAAAATTTCCGCCATCAGTACGGGAGAACCGGTCCGAACCGGCAGCAACCCACCACTGTTGTACACATCCTTACAACTCACACAGGGACCTCTGTACTTCTAACAACAGTGGTAAAAAACTCTATTTAATTCAGTATGTTGACTCTTCATTTTTATTTTTGTCCATGACAGCACTGTGTTTGATGCTGGGCCAACTTAATATCTGCAGACCAATAGCTTGGTTTCATACCATATAGCAGGGGTGTCAAACTCGATTTCATTGAGGGCCACATCAGGGTTGTGTTTGACCTCAGGGGGCTGGGGTGGGTGTGGCCAGAGTGGGCATTGATGTCACTCATATCGTGGCAGCCTGAGTGCTCTGCCAACGAAAACAGACTCCGGAGCTCCGTTTCCGGCTGCGACGGCCTCCTGCAACCCTCTGCTAGCGAAAACAGAGCTCGGGAGGGGCGCACGCGGCCCTCCTGAGCTCTGTTTTTGCTGGCAGAGGGTTGCAGGAGGCCATCGCAGCTGGAAATGGAGCTTGGGAGCCCATTTTCGCTAGCAGAGGCACCGCGGGCTGGTCCCTCACTGTTTCCAGGGCGGCCCCGCGGGCCAGATCTAAGCACCCTGCGGGCCGAATATGGCCTGCGGGCCTAGAGTTTGACACCCCTGCCATATAGGAATTGTACGTATGTAACATCCCAATCCTTTTTGCATTATGATGCACCTGATACATATATCCCATTCTTCCTTGAGATACTTCAGAGTTTTCTCAATTCATCTATACACAGTCTGTTGTTGTAGCTTCTACTGCATAGCAATATTCTGGACTCATATTCTGGGTTTGTATAGAACAGCTACCTTGGACAATAGGATAATTTGATCTACCCTGAGTGCCCTGTTAGACATATTTTTTTCCACATGTCTACAAGTCAGAAGAAAAATACTGCTTATGAAATGTACTGTAAATTTTTTAAGGGGGGTGGGGGAGTTGAGTGTTGTGAGGTAAACTAAGAGTGACTCATAGTTTTATAAGAGCCCATGTCCCAAGTATACCACTGCCTTCCCACACAAGCTGCCTACACACATCTGTCCATTAGTCATATTATCGTCTCTATAATTGTGCCCTGATGAAGTAGTGTAATGTGGACATGGCTATATCTTTATGCACAAACGTGATTTGTTTAGAAAAGTAAGCTGATATTAAATATATAAAACACACACTCTATCACTTTTGTTCAAAACTCTATATCTCTAAAAACAATACACTTAGGTCAGTGATGGCGAACCTTTTTTGGCTCAGGTGCCAAAAGGGTGTGCGCGCATGCGATAGCGCTCGCTTGCATGCCCACACACATAATGCAATGCCCTCCCCCCTGCACATGCGCACAACCCCCGTGCTGCCCCTCGCGCATGTGCACACACACCTGCTCTGCCCCCCGCAGCGCATGCGCACAGGCCTCACTGAAGCCTCCGGACTTTCGGTAGGCCCGTTGGGCTGTTTTTCGCTCTCCCCAGGGTTCAGGAAAACCACCTGAACCCTGGGGACAACAAAAAATGTCCAAACGGGCAAATCGGAAGTTCGGAAATGAACTTCCGGTTTGCCCGTTTAGCCGTTTTTCACTGTCCCCAGGCTTCAGGAGGCTTTTCTGAAGCCTGGGGAGAGCGACAAAGGCCGAAAAGAAGGCCAAAAATCAGCTGGAGCTGACATAGGGCAATGCCTCACGTGCCCTCAGATATGGCTCCGCGTGCCACCTATGGCACGCGTGCCATAGGTTCGCCATCACTGACTTAGGTCATCAAAAGATGCATAGCTTTAAGGCTTTTTCTCTGTTCAGAGGAATCTCATATAAAATATCATACACTCTTCCTTGCAGCAAGATGTGTGTGTGTGTGTGTGTGTGTGTGTGTGTGTGTGTGTGTGTGTCTGTGTCTGTGTCTGTGTCTGTGTCTGTGACTGTGTCTGTGTCTGTGTGAAATATTCTTTTAACGACCCTGTATGGGTAGTCCTTGATTTACAACAGTTCATTCAGTGACCATTCAAAGTTACAACAGCACTGAAAAAAATGACTTATGACCATTTTTCACAGTTACAATTTTTGCAGCATCCCCATGGTCATGTGATCAAAATTCAGATGCTTGGCAACTGGTTCATATTTATGATTATTGCTGTGTCCTGGGGTCATGGGATCAATTTTTACAACTTTCTGACAAGCAAAGTCAATGGAAAGCCAGATTCACTTAACAACAATGTTACTAACTTAACAACTTCAGTGAGTCACTTAACAATTGTGGCAAGAAAATGTGTAAAATGGGGCAAAACTCACTGAACAAATGTCTCTCTTAACAACAAAAATGTTGGGCTCAATTATGGTC
This sequence comes from Thermophis baileyi, assembly GCA_003457575.1. Lineage (NCBI taxonomy): Eukaryota > Metazoa > Chordata > Lepidosauria > Squamata > Dipsadidae > Thermophis > Thermophis baileyi. The sequence goes on from QLTV01001726.1 coordinate 1,131,094, forward strand.
ATAAATCGAGGATTACCTCTAATCCGTTGCATCGGGGCAGAGTCGGGGCAACTGAACGGAGCTTGAGCGTTGGTAAAATCTGTATATGAATGGAAAGAAATCACACCAAGTTGCTATGTCTCATTAAGCAGACCAATTACCGTATACATGTTTGCAGGTTTGTGTATGCAATTGGATATTGCACAGAATTATTGCTAATTTTTGTTTTATATGGAGAATGCAAAAATAATATGCAATACTCTATTGGAAATGTCAATTTCCTTCTGGGGAGATTCACTAAACACTGCCTGCATATTTACAAGACTATTTTCTCTGCCTGAAGGCTGAATTACAGCATGCTGTACTTCATTTACAGGATGCACACAACTGAGTATAGAGCCCAGTCTTGCCTAAGATAAATAAAAATATTTGCATATCTATTAATAATACAGAAAAAACTAGGCTTCTTTAAGACCTAAGAAGTTTCAACTCACAATTCTATTTGCAAAATAACAGGACAAAGTTTCTTCAAATCTAATAAATGACATGGATGCAACATTTAGACTGTTTTAATATATGCACTACACGACAGTTATAGTGCAAACCTGCTCTGTTTTTTTCCTGCTATGTCTTGATGATGTTCCCTTCATCTCACTCTCAGTTCATGAGTAAAGCTTATACATTTCCTAGTTGTACCAGTGTTAGCTCCTGCCCCACTTAAGCCAATGGTATTCACAGGGGTGGGTTCTAAATTTTTTACTACCAGTTCTGTGGGCGTGGCTTATTTTGTGGGTGTGGCTTGATGGTCATGTGACGGTGGGCGTGGCTTCATGGTCATGTGACTGGGTGGGTGTGGCTTCATGGTCATGTGACTGGGTGGGCGTGGTTAGATGGTCATGATCCTAGTTCCCCCTATGAGGATTCCTGCATTCGGACCTTTTGCAATCCCCCAAAGAATTAAAGGAAACCAGATTCCATACAGCTCTGAACCCTTAAGGCAAACCAAATACAAGTGGTCCTCGCTTAATGGCCGGTTACTTAGCAAATGTTCAAATTTATGACTGACCTCCTCAGAGCTACTTGACCTGTTTTTGGAGTTTTGACAGCCATATGCAAGCACCCGCAGCGCGCGCGCGTGCACACACACACACACACACA
>QLTV01001726.1:1136800-1179997 GCA_003457575.1 Thermophis baileyi
CTTTCCTCCCCTAGCTAACTCAAGCCCGGGTGTCTCGGAAGGCCTACCTGTGGAAGCCGAGAGCCAGCGATGTCCTCCCTTCGAACCGGTCCCTTCGGCCGTGGAGGCCACACCCAGTACCTTCCAGGAGCTTCCATGCTCGAGCCCCGGAGCGGCAGCAGACCTGTCCGCACAGGCCGCTGCCTCACCACCAACTGAATTGCGCAGGTCTAGTAGGGCTTCAAAACGCCCCGCCTACCTGCGTGATTACGTATGCTGGACAGCTCCATCCAGGAGGGGAGGGGTGGTAGGTTCTAACTGTTTAAACTATGTTGCATGGTTCCAACCAGGTCCAGCGTTTGAGCGGGAAAAAGCTCAAACGCTATTGGCTGGTCTGTCTGACAGCTCCCTATAAAAGGGCAAGCTGTCAGACTGCTCTTTGCTGGTTGCTTACACAAGAGCTGAAATAAAGAGCTGCTTTGGAAGTCTGTCTCCTGTCATCTCTACCCACTATCTAACAGAGAGCGAGCCCAGCTTGGCCGAGCTGCCTCTCCCTGAGCCAGAAGAAGCAGTTAAGGGCAGAGACCACTACGGTCCCTGGCGCGAGCGAGAAAATAAAGCTCCTTTTCTCAGGTGGTGTGGGGTGGAGTTTAAGGCTAACCCAGAAGAGGTGGTGGCCTGGTGCTTGCTGCTTCTTCTAGCTTGGGGAGAGGCAGCTCGGCCGAGCCGCCGGGCTCTCTCTTTCTCTCTCTCTCCTTCCTTGGGTGGATCTGGTGGGAGGAGCGGGCTTCCTTGCTGGGCTTGAGGAGGGGAGGAGGTGGAGCTGTTGCCCGAGGGTGAGAGCAACCCCGGCCGCCTCTGGATTAGGGTGGAGAGCCGCCTTGAGAGCATCCTTCTCCGGGCAGGGGTGAAGAAGAAGAGCCGCTGCCCTCCTCCTCCTGTTGCTCCTGCCCAGCACTCTCTCTTCTCTCTCCCCTCCCTCCGACCCGGCCGCCTTCCTCGCCGGTGTCGCTCCTGAGCAAACTCTTCCTTCCTCGGCTGTTGTGAAGAAGCAGCAGCTCTGGTTGTGCCACGCCCGCTTTGTTCTCTTTGAGAGCCACTTTGCACCTTGTTTACTGCATGCGCAGAAGCAAAACAAGATGGCGGTGCCTACGGTGCCGCCGAGAGAACCAGCTTGGGGGCGTGGCAGGCTTGGGTCGCTGCCGGTTCCAGCGACCCAGGCTGCCACATTACTAACAGTTCTATAGAACCGGTCCAAACCAGTAGGAACCCACCTCTGGGTATTCAGTAGCAGTTGCAAGGTTCGGTAAAATCTGTAACACTTTGCTGTCTATTAAATCTGAAGCAAAATCTGTGGTGAGTGTTGGATGGAATAAGAGTTGTATGATTTCAGTGCGATGCAGGAAGGCCTCCAGTCCTCTGGTTCCTGGCAAGCCTTATCTGCCACTATGGTCTTCCTAAAAATCTAGACTCTACAATGTTGGTGGTCTGTTAAAACACTACAATACAAAAGTGTTCGACTGCTTAGCTAGCAATATAGATAGTTCTTGGCTTCCTGACTGAACTATTGCAGTGCATTGTACATGGGGCAAAGTACACGGAAGCTTCATCTGATGCAGAATATGTCACTGCATGAGCCATACTAAGTAATCCAAAAAAGGGTACATATAACATCTTTGTTCTGTGAACTACACTGGGTGCAAATTTGCTTCTGGATCAAATTCAAGGTGTTGGTTATTACCTATAAAACCCTACATGGCATAGGGCTAGCTACAGAACTGGCTTCACCCCGTCATATCAGCCCATCAGTCCATCCCACTTATTCAGGCAGGGAAGATATGCTACAGACCTTGTCAATCAAAGAATTTTTAGGAAGAGGGCCTTCTTTGCTGCTGCCCCTGCCTTGTGGAACATCTTGCCCTCAGAGGTGACAAAAGCCCCCAATCTTTTGGCATGTGTAGCCATGCGTGAGGGACACAAGCCCACACAATCATGGGGCTGGAATTCTTCACTTTCTGGTTTTTTTAATAATATTGTTTTTATCATTTAATTTTTTTAATCCTAAATTATTTTAATTTTAATGTTTAATTTTATTAATGATATATCATTAATAAAATATCATTAATATCATTAATACACCACCCAGAGATGGGCAGTTAAGAAAAAAAATAAACAAACAAATCAATAAAGATTTGAATGAGCAGCAAAAATACAATGGCACTTTGATAAAATTTATAGCAAGGTGTTGTTTAGAAAAAGAGGCATAGCTGTTGTCAGAAATCATTGACTTACATTCAGAATTTATGCTGAGGACAGGGTTAAACTACTTCCTATCCTTATGTTCCCCAAAGTAATTATTATTATGGTTGCTTGCACAGTTAGCCAGATGTTTAGAGTAGATTCGGCATTTTTCTCCCCCTATCAAGTCCTTCCCAAGGGTATGAGATAGGCAGATGTTGTTATTTGATGATGTTAAAGATCTTGTCACAGGATGAAAACCTGTTCCAGGTAAAGCTGTCTTTTATAATTGATTGATGGTGGTTTTGTCAATGCCAATGGTGTTCAAGTGGTGCTCCAGTTGGCTTGGTATTGCACCCAAAGCACCTATTACTATTGGTACTATCTACGTTGTCTTTTACCACAGTCATTCTATTTCTATTTACAGATCTTTATATTTTGTTCTTTCTCTTCTCTTCTGCTGTCTGCAGGTACTGCCATGTCCACTGTCCAGACTTTTTGTCTCTTATCAACAATTGTTAAATCTGGGGTGTTTTGCAGCAAGTGCTTGTCTGAATTCTAAAGTTCCAGAGAACTTCATTTTTCATTACTGTCTCTATTTTACAGTCCCACCCGTTCTTGCCTGCAGGCAAATGGCATTTCTTGCAGATCTACCAATGTGCCATTGTTGCTGCTTTGTCATGCTATTGTTCGTAGTCAGTCTGTGTCATCTTCGTGTAGCAGCTAACCAGGTGATCCACTGTTTTTCAGCTTCTTTGCGGAGGCAGAACTTGCTATCTGTTGCTGTCTTCTCAATTCTGGCTTTGTATGCATTTATTCTTAGGATTTGATCTTGTGCAGCCAGAATAAGCCCTTATGTCTCTTTCTTCCACTTTCCTGCTCTTAGCCATTGCCAGGTATTATTATCTGTTTTCTCTGCTATTTTTAATGTACTAGCCATGTAATGTTTCTCTTTCCATGCCTCTTTTCTGGTCTTCATTTGGTCTTTCTTGTAGGCCACTTTGGTCAGTAGACCTTCCTGGTACACTAGCTTCAGTGCATTTTCTTCATTATCCTTCAGATATTCTTTCAGTGCCCTCAACTATCTGATGTACTTGCAACATTCCACACCCACTTATTTGCGTTTGTAAATAGATTCTGTCAACATCGCTGCATGGATGAAGGGCATGATTCATTGTTATTATTTTTCTGGTTTTCCTATCCAGTTATGTACCTAATGACTGGAATTGCCCAAGTGTTAATTGCCTTGAGGTTATTTCAATCACTGACTTTGGACTTTAAGATATTTTTCATTCTCTTGATGTATTCATTTCTAACTTATTTCTTGACTTCTGTGTGTTTGATGTTGTCTGCTTGAAGGATGCCTACGTATTCATCCAGACCAGTGGTGAAATCCAATTTTTTTTACTATTGGTTCTGTGGGCATGGCTTGGTGGGTGTGGTGTGGCTTGGTGGGCATGGCAGGGGAAGGATACTGCAAAATCTCCATTCCCACCCCACTCCTGGGGGAAGGATATTGCAAAATCTCCATTCCCACCCCACTCTGGGGCCAGCCAGAGGTGGTATTTGCTGGGTCTCTGAACTACTCAAAATTTCCGCTACCGGTTCTCCGAACTACTCAAATTTTCCACTACCGGTTCTCCAGAACCTGTCAGAACCTACTGGATTTCACCCCTGATCCAGACTCTTGATGTTTTTTTCCATAGAGCATCTTCATTCCTTCAGTTTTCACTATTTTCCCCGTTTGATGGTGAGTGTGGCATATTTGTTTAGACCACATTATATTGCAATATCTTTGCTGTAAACATGGATAGTGTTAAGCGTGATTCTTTTTCAGAGAGTGTTTTTCCATATAGTTTCAAATTGTCCATGTGAAAGAGGTGGGATAAACTGGCAGATGTTTTTGATATTTGATAGACATGGCCGGAGCTGATGTAGGAGATGACCAGACTGAACTTGAGAGAGGGATCAAATGCTTCATAAGTCTCGAGTCCCTGTGTACCCACAAGAGATCTAAATGCAGTCCACCTGGAATGCCTCTCCTATCTACTGCTCTTTCTTTTGACTGTTAGTTGGTCAGATTCTTGTAGAGAGCTTAAGCTTGCAATAAATCTTTATACTCAATGGAACTTCCTAAATCTGCTGATTTCTGCAATGCTTGACAATTATTCAGTATTGTTGATAGAGGAATCAGTGCAATGACAAACAGTAGCGGAGATAGTGAGATTCCTTTTTTGATATTAGCAATAGAACTTAGACTTATATACCGCTTCATAGTGTTTTTACAGCCCTCTCTAAGCGGTTTACAGAGTCAGCATATTGCCCCCAACAATCTGGGTCCTCATTTTACCAACCTCAGAACAATGGAAGGCTGAGTTAACCTTGAGCCGGTGAGATTTGAACTGCCGAACTGCAGCTAGCAGTCAGCTGAAGTAGCCTGCAGTACTGCACTCTAACCACTGTGCCATTGACCAGCATATGTATCTCTCATTGTCTCCCATTGTACCTTTGCACAAACTTTGGATGTTTGTACTGACTCATGTTATTTCTAGGCACTTGATTATCCAATGCATGTGGCAGGTAGTTGAATGCCTTGTTCTGATCAATTCATGGTATATTCAAGTTGGTTTTCCTTCTCTTGCAGTTTTTCAATAACATTAAAGTTTTTTGTAAAAATGTTATTTAAAAAATTATCCTTGTTTCATTTCTTTCATTCTGCCTGCTATCACTCATTTTGATTGGTTCAGACATCCAGGACACATATAACCAAGAGTCATATTTTCAATTATACTATAGTTTACTGTATTTCCTTTTCAGTCTGTTCTACAAACATGTTTGTAGGGAATAGTCAGAGGTAGCAAGAACAATAAGCATCCTCATTCTTAGCCACACCTGTTTTCTAGGGTTGGAGAAATCTTCTCCAGGGAAGATCTTCCCACACCAATCAGCCTTCTCTCTACCCCCACCTTACGGAACTTTAATTTAGTCTTATTGTTTGCATTTCCCAGAGGTGGATACTTGATCACCTAGGAAGCCCCAAGAAGAGCAAATGCCGTATGCACCTGAATTCAATATGCTTCTAAAATTAGAGGCACCAAATGCAAGGAAAAAGAAAATTAAGCGGCCACCAGTTTCTAGGCCTGTTATCAGATCACCACAGCTTTATGCTAGAGCTGAATGTTAGCTGCCTACTTTGCTTTGATTCTTCTTTTTGTAAGTAATCTCTCTTGCATACTAGTTTAGAATAACAAAGCAGCAAACGGTAGAAAATGTTCAAGTTCTATGAAGAGAGTTGCTATTGCTAATACTCTGTTTCCATATTTTACTTTGAAAGAATAGTGCTGAATTGAGTAGTTATTGTCCTGTGTTTGTTAGGGTTTCTTGAAAGAGGAGATATTATTTGAAAGGTCTGGTATAGACCTTTCTCATGTCTAATTCCCCTGCTCTGTAATATATACAGAGAATGATGCTTATAATATATTTTATAGGCATTTTATAGAGATGCAGCAAAAACATTTTTGTGAAACACTTTGAATAAGCATTAGTATTACGCATTAGCAATAAACTTTTCTCTCTTGGTGTGCTCTCCTGCAAAAAAGTTACTCAGGCAATAAAAGCAAATATGAAAGCCAATTTATATTTGGACTTTTTAAGTAAAATCAAATCCAGAGTCTAATGTATAAGGGTTGTTCTGTTCTTCCAAAATAGGCTCAGTAGCTGTCTTCAAATGGCAGAGGTTTTGGTACTATGGGTCAGGTACCAGGAAAGCCTCTGCATGTCCTTCACTGTAATATTGAAATTGTGCAAAGCTGTTAAGAGCATGCTTGATTTTAGTGGAAAGAGACATAAATAAGGCTGAGTAAATGCATTGGGTATAGAGGCAAAAAACATAGTTCTCCAAAAATAGAAACTTGAATTCTGTGCTCAGAAATAACTGAATTACATTTATCAGGCCATTTTGCATATTTGTTGATGTGCAAACAAGGCCCCATCCCCTAACTGACTTTTAAGGCATTGTTTTATACTTTTGTAATGCCTCTTAAAAGCTAGTGTTTTGTAAAGAATCATTAAGAGTCACCACCCTACTTAAAACATTTTTAAAAGACACAAACCCTTCCATTTTGATGAATCTTCAATGTAATTATGGAGCAGCCACAATAAATCTTTCTTTGTGTACCCTTGTTAGAAAGAAGTGTCATATAGATCAGGGGTGAAATTCAGCAGGTTCTGACAGGTTCTGGAGAACCGGCAGCAGAAATTTTGAGTAGTTCGGAGAACCAGCAAATACCACCTCTGGCTGGCCCCAGAGTGGGGAGGGAATGGAGATTTTGCAGTATCCTTCCCCTGCCACGCCTACCAAGCCACACCCACAGAATTGGTAGGGAAAAATTTTGAATTTCACCCCTGATATAGATGAATATTTAAAAGAGTGGTTTATCTTAGATAAGTTGATTGGACATGGAGAAAAAAAATCAAGTTTGATACAATGCTTTACAAACATCTGGGACATGTCAGTTAATTTGCCAACTCTTTAAAGCAGCTGTATCTTTCCTGATAGCTGTTGAATATAATCCCATGATTCTAGAAAAACATATGGCTGTTTTCAAGTACTGTACTCCTGTGAGCTCTGAAGCAAGTTTTCAGAATTAAATTCAAAATTATGCAAGCCATATCATTAATACATGAATTGCAATTTATTTATTTAATTAATATATTTTTATAGCAGATTGCATTTCAAAGCAGAGTACAATAAAAAAACAGAATAAAAAGAATAATAAAGTACAGGGAGAGAAAATAAAGTAAAATCAGTAATAACATTTACAATGGGAAGGTCTGCGCAAGGAGATAGACTTCCAACAGGTGTCTAACAATGAGCATCTCATGGGATTTCAAGTGAGAGCATTTCAGGAAGAACCCATACTTGCCAGTACCCCCAAATTGACACTCCATCTATTATTGCATATCAAGAAGAATGTTTATCCTTATGTTGGGAAGCCACTGAAGGAGGTCTTGACGTAGAATATTATTTGCCTAGTACTTTGGTTTTTAATATTTTTTCAAAGAACTTGACAAAGTGGAGTTTTAATAACTCTGTCTTATTTCATATATTATATTTGACAAGCTTTAGCGGATAATGTAGCTGGTGTCTGATTTAAGAGTCCTGACTTTAGTTTTCTTCTTAACTGCTTGCTGATTAAATGGTCTCTTAACTACACAGTTCTTTGTCTTTATTTGGAAATACAGTAACACCAATTTTGTCTCTTGGACCTTACAGTAAGGAAGATTAAGAATGGTAGCCTTACCTTTTGAAATTGCTGTGAGAAAGTCAAGGGGTTGTGTTTTGTGTGCAAGCGTCCTTGTAAGAACAATCTCTAAATGGAATAAGCCTGAACTGCACATACAGTATGTCACAGAAGTGAATACACCCCCTCACATTTTGTAAATATTTAAGTATATCTGTTCATGTGACAACACTGAAGAAATGACACTTAGCTACAATGTAAAGTAGTGAGTATACAGCTTGTATAACATGTATATGTGCTGTCCCCGCAAAACAACGCAACACACAGCCATTAATGTCTAAACTGCTGGCAACAAAAGTGAATACACCCCTAAGTGACAATGTCCAAATGGGGTCCAAGTAGCCGTTTTCCCTCCCTGGTGTCATGTGACTCATGAGTGGTACAAGGTCTCAGGTGTGAAGGGGGAGCAGGTGTGTTAAATTTGGTGTTATCACTCTCACTCTCTCATACTGGTCACAGGAAGTTCAACATGGCACCTCATGGCAATGAACTCTCTGAGGATCTGAAAAAATGAATTGCTGCTCTACATAAAGATGGCCTAGGCTATAAGAACATTGCCAAGACCCTGAAACTGAGCTGCAGCACAGTGGCCAAGAATATACAGTGGTTTAACAGGATAGGTTCCACTCAGAACAGACCTCGCCATGGTCGACCAAAGAAGTTGAGTGCCCATGCTCAGCGTCATATCCAGAGGTTGGCTTTGGGAAATAGACGTATGAGTGCTGCCAGCATTGCTGCAGAGGTTGAAGAGGTGTGGGGTCAGCCTGTCAGTGCTCAGACCATATGCCACACGCTGCATCAAATTGATCTGCAGGGCTGTTGTCCCAGAAGGAAGCCTCTTCTAAAGATGATGCACAAGAAAGCCCACAAACAGTTTGCTGCAGACAAACAGACTAAGGACATGGATTTCTGGAACCATGTCCTGTGGTCCAATGAGACCAAGATAAACATATTTTGTTCAGATGGTGTCAAGCGTGTGTGGCGGCAACCAGGTGAGGAGTACAAAGACAAGTGTGTCTTGACTAAGCATGGTGGTGGGAATGTCATGATCTGGGGCTGCATGAGTGCTGCTGGCACTGGGGAGCTACAGTTCATTGAGGGAACCATGAATGCCAACATGTACTGTGACATACTGAAGCAGCGCATGATCCCCTCCCTTCAGAGACTGGGCTGCAGGGCAGTATTCCAACATGATAACTACCCCAAACACACCTCCAAAATGACCACTGTCTTGCTAAAGAAGCTGAGGGTAAAGGTGATGGACTGCCCAAGCATGTCTCCAGACCTAAACCCTATTGAGCATCTGTGGGGCATCCTGAAATGGAAGGTGGAGGTGCGCAAGGTCTCTAACATCCATCAGCTCCGTGATGTCGTCATGGAGGAGTGGAAGAGGACTCCAGTGGCAACCTGTGAAGCTCTGGTGAACTCTATGCCCAAGAGGGTTAAGGCAGTGCTGGAAAATAATGGTGGCCACACAAAATATTGACACTTTGGGCCCCATTTGGACATTATCACTTAGGGGTGTACTCATTTTTGTTGCCAGCAGTTTAGACATTAATGGCTGTGTGTGTTGCGTTGTTTTGAGGGGACAGCACATTTACACTGTTGTACAATCTGTAAACTCAATACTTTACTTTGTAGCCAAGTGTCATTTCTTCAGTGTTGTCACATGAAAAGATATACTTAAATATTTACAAAATGTGAGTGGGTGTACTCACTTCTGTGACATACTGTATATTAAAAGGAAAGGTCAGGTTAGCTCTATCCCTGTCAACCTTTAAAAAAAAAATCCTTTTCAACAACCTTGGGGATCCCATAGGGAGTGTGTGAGATGATTGTATTCTTGTTTAGATGGCTGCTATTTTCCCACAATCTTTTCACTTATTTTTATTCTTTTAAGTGTTTTAATAGTTGTGTTATTGTTTTAGTTGTTATTGTATGCTGCCTAGAGTCCAGTGACATGGGCCCCATATACATTTGCTACATAAAAACAAAATACAGTGAAGTTCTTAGGACTAATCAGGAACACATATTATAATACTTTCTGATCTATTCATAATTTCCTCTAGTCACTAGAATGCAAACAAAATATTACTTTCTGTAGTGCAAAGCTTACTGCATTCCAGTGGAACAGCTTGCCTTCAGAAGTTGTAAAGGCTCCATAACTGGAGGTCTTTAAGCAGAGATTGGACAGCCATTTGTCTGAAATGGTATAGGTTCTCCTACAGAGGCTTGGACTAGAAGACCTTCAAGGTCCCTTCCAACTTTGTCCTATTTTGTTCTGTTCTGTTCTGTTCTGTTTACTCTACTCTACTCTACTCTACTCTACTCTACTCTACTCTACTCTACTCTACTCTACTCTACTCTACTCTACTGATTTATGCTATAGCCCAATACACCTCAAGTATGGCATTTTAGAAAATTAGCACATCCACATAAACTGTGAATTTAAAAAAAAAGATTTGCAACAATACTGAACTCTAAGGATATGCCATTTTCTAGTCCTGGAGACCTTTGGATAAAATTCAATCTTTGTAATTATTTGATTTCTTTAAAAAATATTTTGTTTACCTTGCTTTTATGTTTGCATTTTTTCTTCAGCTACCCTGAGAGCTAGAAGCTTGGTTTTGCTAAATGGCAATAAAATGTGCACCTTGCAGTTCTAGGTACTTTGTAAGAGGAACAGAAGCATCAGATTCCAATCAAAATACTAGATGTAAATATTCTTAATTAGATGTGAGAAGTGCTGAACTGTCAAATAATGGATAGCTAGGGACTTTATTGACACCTGTCACTGTTGTTTGGGAAAAAAATATTACAACAAAGGAATTGAATTCGGGTTTTCTTTATCTCCTTTTCCTAAAAACCTCACCTCTTCTAATTTTTTGTTTCTGATAAAATTAACTCTTGTAGTAACATCAGTATCAGTTTGGGAAGAAGGGGTTTTAAATGCTCTCCTGAGCATGTAACGATTTTCTGTGAATGTTTTATGCATAGATTTCTTTCCCATTTTTTAAATATTTCTTTGTTTTCTTAGCATCCCTACAAAGTTGAATTATACTTGGAGATATATGTCAAGATTTTCTCCTGTCAACATGGAACATAATTTGGGCAGATTGCAATGGTTTAGTAATAGCTATGTTTTGAAGAATATGTCAACAAAATAAGTATTGTAAATGATTTGGTAGATAGATTCACAGCTGTGCTACGTAGTAGAATGCTAATCTGATGGTCTTAGGTTCCAAGTCCTATCTCAATTTATTAAACTAAAGTAAGAAAATATTCATACTTATTACAGTTTTAGGGTTCTTCTTTCTGCAAGGCAGAAATAGAAACACAAGATAAATGAGAGAGGGAGTAAAAAAATTGCAGATAGTCTTTGTGTGTGACCACATGGTTCTGTTGCTTCCACTGGACCTGCCAGAATACAGCAATAATTATGCACCAACTTGGTATTATCATTATTGTTATTATGGTATCCTCCTGGCATTTATGCTAGACACCGATCTTTGATTAAAAGGTAGGGGCCTTTAAGAAGGGGAGAAAAGAAAAAAGAGAGAGGGTGTCTTCCCCTAGCACATTAATCTATCATGAGCTAATGTGTTTTGCCCATTCCTTTCCTTTGTACTATCTCTGAGGCTCGCGCGCGCACGGGTACACGCAGACACACACACTCACACACACACACACTCGCACGCACGCACGCGCGCACACACACACACACAAACACTCACACTCTCTTCTTGCACTTCTGCCACCGATCTCTGCTGGTTGACTGGGCCTGAGTCAGTCGGCAAGAGAAAGAAAGACAAACGGGCAGACAGACCAACGAAGACAGAGGAACAAAGCCGAGACCACGATGGGAAATACACCATCTCAAGGCATGTCAATGTTCATCCATTCTTAAGTAGCAGGTATTTTTTTTTATTGGTGTTTTTTTTTTAATCCTTCCTTTCTCTTTCCCAACCTGCCGATTCTGTAGGATGCTCTTGCTGCTAGGGTGATGCTGTTAGCAGGTAGTGTTAGTCTTTGCTTCAAATATCAACATACGAATTGGGCATTATTCTTTTTGATAAGGAAAAGGGGGTGTGGTGGGTAGGTTTCTCTCCCCTCCCCCTCAGTTTATGATGGAGAAATAAGGTAGAATTCTACCACATCTCTGATTTAAGTGTGAACTGGGAAGGAAAAGATGTTAAGGTACATCAGAGTTGTTGAGCGTCCACTGCTTTCTTTGGGTCTGTATATTCCCCCACCCTGTTGTTGTCAAGGCTGCTGAGCTCCAAGGAGATTAAGTAGCTACAGAACCTATTGTCCTAGCAATATAGATTGGAAAAGAACGGGGATGTGGGGCGTGGGGGTGGGGGAAGGAAAGGACAGGTCTCGTTAGATGTTTGAGTCCAATTGTTAAGATTTTAACCACCTGGCTTAATTTGCACTTAAGATTTACCGGGATGCTCTCAGTTTGTAAATGGTTGCCTTGCTATTTCCCCTCTTTCCTTCCACACCCACTTAATTTCTCATGAAGAGTAAGGCTGTTGCTGGCCTGGTTTGTTAAATGATGGAAACAAAGAAGCTTAGGGAAGAGAAAGTAAGTGAGCGAGAGGAGAGAAAGAAAGAAAGAATGAAAGAAAGAAAGAAAGAAAGAAAGAAAGAGCAGAGGTTATGGCTCAAAGAGGAAGGGTGTGTGTGTGTGTGCATGTGTGTTTCAATAGCATGAATGATTGCAGGGAGGAAAAATCTTCAGATTTCAGATATCACTAAGCCCCCCCCCCATGATTACAGCAGTCAGAGCGTTCCTTCAAAACCCCCAAATTGATACAACTCACAGATGTGGGAGAGGAGGAGAATTGCCCTGGTTTTTGTGTTCACCTTTAATGAACATCAATTGCCTGTGGAATGATGAATGATTAAGATGAAGATGGTGTATGCACAATGCAACTTGTGTGCATGTATGAACATATCTGAAATGTTTGGTTAGTCATGATTATTTTATTTGTCCCCTCCCTGTGTGTGTGTGTGTGTGTGTGTGTGTGTGTGTGTGTGTGTGTGTGTGTGCGTGTTTGGGTGTATGCTTGCTTCAAAAAGTGGCAGCTTGAGAAACAGGTCTAGTATCTGATAAGAGAAATAATGGGATGGACAGTTACTTGATATTAAGGTCAAAGATATCCCACATGGACGAACTACTTAACTAGTTAATTGTCTTGAATGGCAAAAATTCAGGAGCACTTTCCTCTGGTCCATAAATATCTTGCAGAAGAAATGGATATTGCTTTGCACTTTTTAGAGGAAATAACTCCCCTGCTGAATGAAATTCCCTTGCACATGAGGAGCACAGTGTGAGAGCGTTCAGATCTTTATTGTGCCCAAAATAGATTCAGCTGTAAAAAAAGAATGATCTGCATTAAAAATAAATATGCAGGCAGCTTTTTAATAACCTCATTTGTAGTGTTGTGCTATTCAGCATATAGCAAGGTTTGGCGTGAGTGGGATTTAAATACATTTTTGCAACAGAAAAAGCTTGAATTCATCTTCTTTTGAGGGTTCCAAAAAATAGAAGAAATTTGCATGGGAGGCAAAAATCTAGCAAAGAGTTTCTGTTTTATTATGGTTATGGGCTATCCTTGAAAGAAGCAACAGAAAAAAATCATGATATTGCTATTTCTTCCTTGTATGTGTGTGGTTTGGCCTGTAACCAGGGTTGTCCACTCTAAAAAAGTTTTGTATTTTGCCATTCCCAGCTGTAATTGTCCTTTTCAAATGTGTAGTTCAATCTATTGGCACTAGGGAAATTTGAAAATAAAGAAGGGCTAAAGGCCTAAATGGATCAATTATGCTACCAAAAATCTAAGCTGGGGTTAGAAATGCAAATAATTATCATTCAGAATTGGTTTAGCTTGTATAAAATGATAAAGGTCCAGGGAAATTTTCCTTTATTTAAATGTAGAAGCCTGAGGAGAAGGCTAATGACACATAATTTTATTTATCTCAGTTTATCTCTTCTGCAAAAAGGAAAGAAGAGATTCATAAGGTATAGGTCACAAACAGAGAAAGCAGCAGTGAAGCAGATGACAACAAAAATACTCATTTTTAAAGAAATTGTTCATAATGCTGTTCTAAAAAAGATAATATGTTTTACTTTATACACACACACATACATAAATATGCATACATGTACATATACGTATAAATGCACATGCACATAACATTTAGAATTCTTCACCATTGTAAATCATTTTTCAAATAGCAGATCAAAGCACAAGGAACAGGCACTCAGTATATACTAATCAAGGTATTCTACCATCAAAATTCAAATGAATGTAAAATTGTAGACTAGGATACATTTCTGCGTGTTTGTTGTGATTTAAAATAGTTTTCCCCACCTGATGCTGTTTAGATGTATTGAACTATGAATCCTAAAATCCCCAGCTGCAGGTTTGTTGTAGTCTAGCACAATTGGAGAGCAGAAAATCGGATAAGGTTGCATAAGAATATGGTGGAAAAAAGCTAGAGGTGAGGTACTGACATTGGAAATGGTTAGGAAGACAGTGTCAGTTCTTGGATTAGGAGTGGTAATATGTTCCAAATCAAGAAACAGATCTTGAATGCAGTTAGGTGGAGCATACAGTCCAGTCAGCTGAAACCTATGATTTAGCAGGCTGCCCAACAGTATAGCAAGGTATAGGGTGGTGGAGATTAACTAGACACTGAAGATAAATCAACAAGAATAGTTGGCAGTAAGGCTTAAAAAAAGAAAGGATAGAAGCCATAAAAGACTAGAAGTCATGTATGCCAAGGGTGGAAAGACTGGTTATGTGCCATCAAGTTGGTGTCAACTGTTAGCAACCACATACATAGACTTCATAATGTATCTGCCCCTACCTGGTTCTTCAGGTCTTCCAATAGTGTATCCTTGGTGCTCTCTGAGCTTGCTTGTTTTCTTGGAGACGTTTCATTACCCAAATTGGGTAATATCATCAGTGTTAGCACTTATGATGTTACCTAGCTTGGTTAATGAAATATCTGCAAGGGAAAAAGTGAGCTCAAAGAGCACCAAGGACCCCTCAGTTCAACCCTGAGCTACAAATATTCTCCTTTATTAAAAGTGTATCCATTTCTTTATAATAAATTAATTTTGCTACTAGCAAAATTTTCTTCTCTTTCCTTCCATTTCCCCCCCCCCAGCATTAGAGCCTTTTCCTTTTTCATTAGTTCTTTACCTAATATGTCAGTAGGATAATTTGTTGATTTGTGTCTCTACTGAGAACTCTGGGTTGGTTTATTTGATGATTCATTTGTTTGTTTTCCTGGCTGTCCATGGTATTCTCATGAGTCTTCTCCAACTTCAAAGTTCAAAAATGTCAATACTCTTCCTATCCTGCTTCTTCAAAGTCCAAAGGAGAGAGAGGAGATGAGTAGAGAATAGAGTGAGGATGCAGAATGAAGAAGAATGCAAGACAGAAGGGGCAGTCTTCCTAAGACAATTCCATAGAATTATATGCTTCATTAAATAATATTGATTTAAACTTTACTGCTCCAAAATGCTTTATCACAATAGTCTTAAACTAACACAGTAGAACAACCCTAAATGGGGAAGGGGGTTGTGACCTAAGTAAATAGGTTGCATAAGTCCAATCACAGTGTTTGTATTTGAGATGAGATTCAAACTGGGATGTGAAATATTTCATAATACTAGCCATGCTGTTTTCATTTTGGGGGCTTTGGATCTTTAGGCTACCCAATGAAAGTGAAGTAGATCTGAACTAGATTAAGCTGGACTGTAAAGGAAGTTAATACTACAAAAATTGCTGTAGCCTGAAAACATGTGCTATGTAATACATAAAATCCAGAAGAATAGGAAGATAAAGTAGCAACGGACTGCTTTGTTTATTTGAACAGCATTATTTTTGTCTTGCTCATTGGGACACTGGCAGGGGATTAACTTGGAGTTGGTCAATAAGGATAGTTACCTAGCAACCTTTAGAAAAAGGTGGGAGGTAGTTGGAAAGATGAATAAGAAAAGAACTACTTGTGCTGACACAGAGCTAAGCACCAACCTGGGGTGGCCCGTAAAGCAGTTCTGATCAGGATATTCTCAAGGCTACAGTTTGAAAAACAACAAAGGAAAAGAGATTCCATTGGATTCTGCATCCCACCTCTCTTTTATTTTGCTTGATGGAGGGAGTCATACTGACATCCAAACTCTTCTTTTCAACTCTTCCCTTCCTACTGATCAGCTTAATGTGCTCCACTAAGGACTTTTCAGAAATGATTTCAAGGTCTTAGCACTTCACTGGTCAATCATTGAGTCTCATTGATACTCATTCAAACTACAATAATTATACACTATGAGATTATTCCCTTAAAAGTTATGCCAGTGTATTGTTTATTTTCTTAATTCTGTTACACAAAATATATTGATTAAAAGTTCTAAATACCTAGTAAAGTTATCCCCTTATAAGTCTAATTCCTAATTACAAAAACTTATTCAGGTTCTTTCTCCCCTTGGTTTATTAATTTAAGATAAAGAAGTCAGCACTCTTAATTTAAAGAACGATAGTGGATGAATAAAATTTTGGTTTTGGAATTTTGTTTGAATCCAGACAGACATAATCATTTCATTAAAAGAACAGCCAGCCTTTTAGGGTTCTGCGTGTCCATCTGATTCATTTCCTTTTCATTTCTACCCTCTGGGAATTAGGATTGCCATTTTTACAATATCTTGTATTGGCAACCTACCAACCTTGCTTTTCCCCATCCATCTTTTTCTCTGTAGTTCACAGAGTTATATCTTCAGTTGAATCATGCAGTGTCATGCTGACACTATCAGCTGCACTTGGATAATGAAGTTGGATTACCCTATGCCTGTTCCTGTGCGGGGAAATCCAATGATACCCATCGTATTCTACCTTTATGGCATTTTTCTTTATGTTGTTGTGTCTAAGACATTCAGGAGATCATAATTTATCTTGGCTTAGTTCAAGCCATTTTCTGAAACTCCTTTTGAATGGTCATATAAAATACGAAGCCAGACAACTCAGACATCTGCAATCCCCCTGGAAAAGTCAACTTGTCTTGCATGTCCGTGTCTGTATGAAGCCAAATGTAGAAAAGCCAATCTTTGTGCTTATTTCTCACAATGGCTTCTTTATAGTAGCAGCATCTTTTTTTTTTTTTTTTTTAGAAAAAGGACCTTTGGGAGCTTAGTGATACAACAGCAATAGCCTCCTTGCTGAGAAGACAACCAGTTCCAGTCAGCTGCAGCAAAGCCAAGGCTTCTGTGGAGCTAACCGTGGTACCAGGCGTCAAACCAAATAGCTGTAGAAAAGAAGCCTGTTGTAAGAGGAAAGGTTGCTCCAAGACCAAAAAAGGGCAAAATTAACTAAATAAAAATGAAGCAATCTGAGATTTACGTGTGGAAACTGATTCTTCTTTCTTTCTTTCTTTCTTTCTTTCTTTCTTTCTTTCTTTCTTTCTTTCTTTCTTTCTTTCTTTCTTTCTTTTTTTTTGCTGCATATTGATTTGTAGTGTGCAGGTGTTGCTGGAGACAGCTCTCCCCTCCCCAAACAGCTTCCCTCCCAGTAGGCATCCAAGGAATAGAGAAACAAATACATTTTATTCATAAAGAAGGGCGGCCTATGACTGTGGCATCATACAAAGAGGTTACAACTAGAGGGGCTACCTTAAATTTTAATGGGGTTGTTATGTTTATCCTGTTATCCGCTGTTGTAATCCTGCGAGATCCGGCCATGAATGGTGTGCATGGGTTTTTAAATTGTTTTTTAAATGTTTTTATAAGGTTTTTTAATTTTTTTTTAATATTTCTGTTGTAAGCCGCCCAGAGTCCCTCGGGAGTTGGGCAGCATAGAAATTTAAATAATAAATAAATAAATAAATATCCTGATTTCTCCAACCATTTGAGATGCAGTGGCTATTTACCAGAGAGCAACTTTTAATTGGTGGCATCTTGGTTCAAATTAGAGGCACCTCCTAGAGAAGCTCATGTTATTTTTCCAGCACTAGGGGCAGATCCTTTCCCTTGCTTATTAAAATGGTGGTTGATCTAGTTTATTGCAATTATTTTCATAGTTATTTATATATTTGCTGTTCTTAGCTTAAATTAATATAAGGTTGTTTAACGCTGTAGTCCTCAACTTATGGCCACAACTGAGCCCAGAATTTATGTTGCTAAGTAAGAAATTTGTTAAATGAGTTTTGCCCCATTTTACGACTTTTCTTGCCACATTTGTTAAATGAATCACTGCAGTTGTTAAATTAGTAACACAGTTGTTAAGCGAATCTGGTTTCCCCATTGGCTTTGCTTGTCAGAAAGGGATCACATGACCCTGGGACACTGCAACTGTCATAAATATGAGTCAGTTGTCAAGCATCTGAATGTAAATCATGTGACCCTGGGATGCTGCAAAGGTTGTAAGTGTGAAAAATGGACATGTCACTTTTTTCAGTGCTGTTGTAACTTGGAACGGCTACTAAATGAACTGTTGTAAGTCAAGGACTACCTGTACCCTGTTTCCCCCAAAATAAGACGTCCCCTGATAATAAGCCCAATCGGACTTTTGAGTGCATGGTAATAAGGCCAAGTGCTTATTTCAGGGTTCAAAAAAATATAAGACAGGGTCTTATTTTTGGGGAAACACGGTATTATTTGAATGATAGGTTATAAGTATAACTTCTAAATTATTATTTAGAGATTAGATTGGCCTTCACTCTTTCGCAAGGACCTGAAGATCTGGTTTTGCCAATGGGCTGGGGAACCCAGAGTGGGATGGAGCCCATTAAGTGGCTTATCTGATTGATTGATTGATTGATTGTTGTCGCCAGGAGCACGGGGGAGGGGTTATTGTTTCTATTGTTTCTATATTGAATTTTTATTTTTGTAAGCTGCCCAGAGTCACTGAGAGTAGACGGCCATATAAATGTCCATAAAGCAAGCAAGCAAGCAAGCAAGCAAGCAAGCAAGCAAGCAAGCAAGCAAGCAAGCAAGCAAGCAAGCAAGCTTGCTTGGAATAATTCTTTTTCCAAAAATAGCCCAGATATCAAGCCATATATTAGCCTCCAAATTATACTTTCGTGTCAGAAACTTAGTTAAAGGATCAGCCAGTGACATCACTATTGTCCAAGTGATGCCCAGTTGGGGGCTCAGCCTCCAAGTTAACTCTCCAACTAAATTTTCACTCCCCACATGAACTTAGAAGAAAAACTTGTAGACAATGTTTATTTGTTTTCTTCTAGTTAGTTTACTTTATTGATTAGCCCTTGGGCCATATCAAAGTGCAGAGTTCCAGACACAAAGTATTACTAAAATCTGATAAAAACAATTTAAAATGGAATTGGATAAAATACAATTTAAAATGAAATTGGAATAAAACACGATTTAAAATGAAATTGGAATAAAATAGTTTACTACTACTAATATTTGCTATAATCAATTATGAAGTCATATTTATTAGCACCATCCATCAACAGAAGGGATATAAATTATAGCCAGTTTGGTCTAGTGATTAAAGCACTGGGCTAGAAAGCAGGAAACCATGAGTTTTAATCCTGCCTTAGCCACGAAAGCCAGTTGGATGATCTTGTGCCAATCACTCTCATTCCAACTCACCTCACAGGGTTCTTGTTGTGGGGAAAATAGGAGGAAAGTGTGCTGGATATATTTGCTGTCTTCAGTTATTTATAAAAATAATAAAGGCATGATACAAAGAAACAGAGATGGGGTACAATAAATAAATAAAACAACCAATGAAAACACTATAAAACAATACTTGACATGAAAGGCAATAGAAACATATTTTTAATTCCTATTTATTGTTCCACATAAAATGAATGTGGCCTTTTTTAGCCTTTGTGCCATCCAATATTCTGGAGTGTATCAGTGTCACAGAAATACATTATTTCACAATTCATGTGTAAATAACAGAAGCAGAGTACAATAAAAATGACCTTTTCAAAAGATTTGTTTAATAAAAATATTGAATCACAAGCTAGTTTCACCAGCTTCTTGTATTGTATGGATTTATATAAAGCCTTTGGTTTCCTGAAAGTCCCTTTGGGATGACACAGAACGTCCTAGAGAGCTACTTCAGCTTCTGGTAAACAAGTGTTTTGGATGAGTCACTTGAGAAAAATCTCTTAGGAGAACCATTTTGTGAGTGTGCCTGAAATAAGGCTCTCAAATCTTCAGATATCTCCAGCCCTCAAATGATTGTGTACCATTTGTTAAGCCATAAACCATTGTTTGTGAACCAGAGGGTGAATAGGTTTGCGCAATACTCAAATGTAAAACCAAGTAAGCCATGTTGATGCATAGTTCAACTAATATAATCATGTCTAACTGCAATAGGCTTCCCATAGTCTTATAAACAAAGTTGCTTACCTCTATCATGGAATATATTATTAATTAATAGGGTCTAATATTCCCAGGATCTCTCTTTTTCTTCCTTTAACAATAGCTTATAAAATTTAATTATTTTAAATTCCTGTTTAAGTGTACTTCATTTTCTTTCCAGATTAAATGGAGTGGCAAGGAGCTTGAGGTTTAGATTAGACTTCCCCAGTCAAAGACCATCCACATGTCTAGGATCGTGACTTCCATCATCAATAGCCTTCTAACCTCCACCCTGGCTAGAACTCATTAGGTTAGGGAAGTTTTGCTTAAATGAATCTGCATTGTCTTTGTGGTTTAAGTTGTGAGCACTGTTGAAAATGTGCAAATAGTACCTATTCAAATTCAAATTCAAAATATTCTATTTCCTTTGCATAAACAAAGGAAATTGTTTTATAATAATTAAATTATTGATCTGTTTCACCCATTATGGTGGATAATGACGGGAGAAGACCTCTAAAGTTTCAGACTGAAGTTTTTCTTGCCTTAGCTGGAAAGGTCAGAAACTGAACTTGGGATAAAATAATCAGACAGATATTGGTGTAGTTTTTTTACATAAGACATGCCGGTAGACCTTGACATACAACCATAATTGGGATTAGAAATCTGTTTGTAAATTGATATAATGATAGGGGTGAAATTCAAAAATTTTCCCTACCTGTTCTGTGGGCATGGCTTGGTGGGCGTGGCAGGGGAAGGATACTACAAAATCTCCATTCCCACCCCACTCCAGGGGAAGGATATTGCAAAATCTCTATTCCCTCCCCATTCTGGGCCCAGCCAGAGGTGGTACCGGTTCTCCGAACTACTCAAAATTTCCGCTACTGGTTCTCCAGAACCTGTCAGAACCTGCTGAATTTCACCCCTGAAGTCAAGGCACCCATGTGACTGGAAGTAATTTCTTGGCCTTTTTCACAATGGTCGTTAAACGAATGCTGCAGTTGTTAAGTGAACACCATGGTCGTTAAGTGAATCCATTTATTTGGACATTTTTTGCTCAAATGTAGCAAAAAATATAGCTAATCACAATCACATGACTATGGAACTCCATGACCAATTGTAAAGCTGACCATATAGTCATGTGACCACAGGGTCCAGGGAGAATGGCATGACTATTTATGACAACCAGGGGTGCTTTATTTTCTGGTTGTTTAAGTGCATGGTTCATGCTACAAATATCTGATTTAAGTCATGAAACTGTAATAAAATAGCAGATTAAAATATACATCCTAATTTATGTATTGAAATGATATAGCAGTTGTTAGAAATAATTTCCATGTTTAATTGTTACATTTTCTATGGTAAAAAAATTAAATAAAAATATGATTTGAAAATTCCAAACCACTGGTTACTGTACTGCTTATTGAAACTTCCACGTTCAATAGTTGTATTTCAGATTCAGATGGAATCAATATCAGAGTTAGAGACATGATACCATAAATAATTCAATTGCTAGTCACAGAAGATATTATTAGGCTAATTGAATAAATGGATTCTTAAATTCATATGCTGTGCCTACACTATTTTTTAAATTAAATATGAAAGAAAAATACTTTAAATACTGATTTTCATTCTATTTATACCCACATATTCAGCTGCCAGCATCAAGAAAATAGATTTTTTTGTCTATCCTGTATATACTTTTTCCTCTTCTTTCAGAAGATGGCTTCAGAGGTGACAAAGCACATAGTGGCAAGTGCAATCAGATCTTCAATCCACTGAATAAATGGAGTCATACATTTACTTTTCCAATGCTGCAACATCAGTCTTTTAGCTATAGTAAAGGCATGACAATTCCATTTACATTTTCTGGTTGTCGATTTGTACTCAGAACACTTTTTCTTTGAAGGAAAAAAAACACATGCAATTATTTTAATATTTTTTAAAAAATTCCTAATTTGTTAATATTTTCATAAAAGTATTATTTAAAAAAACAGGATGCAAATTGTTAAAACAAAAAAGAATAAGTTGAGGCATTTCTTAATCACCTTGAATTCCATAAATTTTGTTGCATTTTGTATGCATAAATTTGGAAAACAAGATGGATGAAAAGGTCACAGTTTTAATAATATGGGCTCTGTGAATGAATATATGTTTGAAAGCACATTATTTCAGCTCTTGCAGACTTCATAGTGAATAGAGAAAAGTATAGGATTTTAAAAAATATAGGATCCAATCTAGTACCGTAAATAGTACTTTTTTTTTACGTCATCAAATTCTTGTATAGTTCCTTAATACAATGTTATTTTTAATGTATTTTATTGCTTTTTAATTAATAATGAAAAAGCAAATTAAGTTGTGAGCACTGTTGAAAATGTGCAAATAGTACTTATTCAAATTCAAATTCAAAATATTTCCTTTGCATAAACAAAGGAACACAAACGTTCATTGCACATATCCATCCCAGGGCCATAGTTTGAGGACCCCTGATTTAGTGCAGTATAAAAAATGCAAATAATTTTTCTGCGGACTACCAAAATTTTCTCACGGACCACCAGTGGTCCACAGACCACCAGTTGGTGACCACTGCTCTGTAGAACTAAATCAGCAGCTCTTTGGGCAGTTTGAGCTTTCTTAGTTGACACAGAAAGAACATTCTTTGTTGTGCTTTTTTGATGACGTTTTTGATGTTAGGTGTCCATTTTAAGTTTTGAGATATGATAGAACCTAGAAACTTGAAGGTCTCTACTGTTGATACTGTGTTGTTCAGTATTGTAAGAGGTGGTAGTATAGGAGGGAAGTGGAGAGAGCACACAGCCCTGGGGGGCTCCTGTGCTAATTGCACAGGTATCTGATGTGATTTTGCCTAGCTTCACCTGTTGCTTCCTGTCTGTTAGGAAGCTTATGATCCATTTACAAGTATGGTCAATTATAGCTAGCTGATTTAGTTTAGTTAGAAGAATATCTGGAATGATGGTATTGAATGCTGAGCTGAAGTCTATAGAGAGGACCCTTGCATAGGTCTTTGGAGATTCAAGATGTTGTAAGATGTAGATCATCTGTCAATCTATTTGCTCGGTAGGCAAATTGCAAGGGGTCTAACAGCAGATCTGTGATGGTTTTCAGGTGGGCCAGCAGTAGCCTTTCAAAGGTTTTCATAACTACAGATGTTAGAGCAACCGGTCTGAAGTCGTTCAGTTCTTTGATGGAGGGTTTCTTCGGCACTGGGATAATAGTAGAGCATTTGAAACAAGAAGGAACATAGCAGATCTCTAGTGATTTATTAAAGATGCGGGTGAAGATGGGGACCAGTTGGTCAGCACAAGTTTTTAAGCAAGAAGTAATCTTGTCTGGGCCTGGTGCTTTTCCTGGCTTTTGTTTGTGAAATAGACCTTGCACCTCATTTCCTGTAATTTTTATGATGTTCTGTAATGTTGTGTTAAACATGGTTTCACCCAGGTCCAGCGTTTGAGCGGGAGAATGCTCACACGCTATTGGTTAAAGCGTCTGACAGCTCCCTATAAAAGGGCTAGCTGTCAGACTGCAAGCTGCTGGTTGTACAGAGAGTTTGCCTATTAAACAAGTGTTCCTGAGTCGGTCTCCTGTCGTTAGTCCCACAACTCAACAACCAGAGGTGGTGGGCCCAATGGGATGGGGTCAGATATATAGAAATCATAAAAAGTATAAAAAGTCAGGATGATATAAAAAGATATCATTCGATAAATTCTCTCCATATTTCGGAGAAGAGGCGTATCAGGTAAGACCAACGCCCCATTTACTATACAATTCTGAATAATTTTTTTTAAAAAATTAGAGTTTATATCCATTGAAGTTTTTTATATTTCATTTCTTTCACCTCTAATAATTGGAATCATTGCCCTATCTTTATTTTATTTTAAGCAGTTAGACAAGATCTTAGTGGGTCTTTCGTTGCCTTCCCAGTATCTCTGTCTAAACATGTTAGCATAAATTCTGTTTACTATGGTATTACATTAATTAATTAATATTTCTTTTTCTGCATTTTTCTGTATAAAAGTAATTGGGCATCTGACTGTGCTGATAAATGTTTCAATTCATCCTTCAAATTATTTTTCCTTTAATTTTTAGTGTTTTTGTATGATACATAATCAATAATTCTTCTTCAAATATACACTTTATATGTTTCCTATTCAAAAAATTGGGCACTTGATATTTCTGAATTTAAATCAAAATATTGTGACATCTCCATCCACATTTGTTGTACAAATTCATTATCATTCAATAAGGAAACAATTGTTGTAAGGAATATCCTTCTGGGTTCGGTTCCAAGTGGGGGAAAAGACACTGGAAGCATGGTGACTGCTTGGAAAGATGGTTTAATGGTGGACAGCAGGACCACATGGTTTGAGGTCCTGGAGAAAAGGTGATCACATGTTTCAAGATGCTGAAGAAGAGAAGAGAAGGGGCTTGCTGAGAGCCCCTGAGTTTTTTATACCCTCTGTTGGGCCCCACCTCAGAGTTTCCTGTTCCTGTATAAGAAATGCACTCTGATTGGTGGTCAGACTCCCAGGGGGCGGGGGCCTTAGCTAACTCTGTAGGCTTTTGTCTGTGTCCCACCAGGCTTGGCTGATGTAATCTTCTCAGGTGCCATGTGGTGAGATGGCTTTGGGATTCCTATTATGGTTCTTCCTATAAATCTTTGTTATCCAGGTGGCTGCGCCGAGTGGCTGCGCTGGGTGGCCGCGCCGGGTGGCTGCATGCGCGCTTTGCGCACACGTGCATGCGCAGTGCAAAAAATAAAAAATAAAAAAAATTTACCCCCCAAAAAAGCCAAAAAAAAAAAAAGCCAAAAATAAGATGGTGATGCATGCGCAGTGCCGGAACCTCGGCTTCTGTGCATGTGCAGAAGAAAAAATACCTGGGAAAAAATTCCCCCCCCAAAAAATTCCCCAAAAAAATATTAAAAAAAAATTAAAAAAAAAAGATGGCAGTGTTCATGGACCAGCACCGACCGAACCGGATCCGTGATGTCATCGTGACATCACCAGTGGGTCGCTACCAGTTCGGGCAAACCGGTCCGAACCGGGAGGAACCCACCTCTGGTGCTAAATTCCTACACATTAAAATACCAATTTCTTGATACCTAAATAGGTTTCTGAAATATATATTTCAAGGTATTTCAAGATACATAACAAACATTCATATTACATCTCCAAATTTGGTGATATAAGAATGATGATATTAAGAAATAATCAAGCATAAAAAAAATTCTGGTGCACATTTGACTGAAATCTATATTCTCTTTTAGTTACATACATTAAATGCCAGGGATCTATTAAATTCTATTCTTCCATATAAATCTTCATTGTTTTCCTTATTAGTGTTTGATATTTCTTTTCTTTTCTTTTCTTTTCTTTTCTTTTCTTTTCTTTTCTTTTCTTTTCTTTTCTTTTCTCTTCTCTTCTCTTCTCTTCTCTTTTCTTTTCTTTTCTTTTCTTTTTGAACCAATATATTTCTATCAAGCTCAGGATCCAAAATTTCTTTTTATTATCAATTTATCATAAATATACTCATTTAAGTGCTGAAAACACTAATAAAATATCAGAAATTAAATTTTGACCAGAAACATTAACCATAACTATTGCAGTGTCTGCTATTTTACAGTAGCACATAAATTTAAATATCAGCATTTGCATCAGTAATACCTTGCTGTACATCAATTAGTAATCCTTTTCAAACCAAAATGGCCACTAATTTAAGTTTTATCAAAGTATTTGTGAGGTAAACCTGTCTCACCCAGTCCTTTATTAATAGAGATTTATCCTGCTCTGTTAAGTGAGTCTCCTGCAGATAAGCAAGTTCTCCTCCTCCCTCCCTCCCTCCTCCTCCTTCCCTCCTCCTCCTCCTCCTCCTCACAACTACCACCACCACCATTGTTAATTGATGTTGTAGTGTGCTAAG
Organism: Thermophis baileyi; assembly: GCA_003457575.1. Classification (NCBI taxonomy): domain Eukaryota; kingdom Metazoa; phylum Chordata; class Lepidosauria; order Squamata; family Dipsadidae; genus Thermophis; species Thermophis baileyi. The sequence goes on from QLTV01001726.1 coordinate 1,162,604, forward strand.
CAATATGTGCCCTTAATAAATATGGTAAGATTACATTTTGTTTTTTAAATTGTAACTTGTTTACATTAGGACTAACTTCATAAATTTTTATTTTGGCCCACTTTCCCAATCCCAATTGATTTTATGACCTGTGCCATTAAACAAATATCTATTTAAATACTTTACCTATTTACTAGTATTGCTGATACACATAGAACCTACATAGAGACTCAGTTTAGCATTCAAATACCATTCTATTACATATAGAGAGAATCTATATTTAAAAGGAAAAAAAATGAAAAATGTGATTGTGTACATAAAAATAAAAGAATAAGTGATATTATTAGAGATTAAAAAGAATTTCTCTCTCACACACACATACACAGACGTACTTTACAGTAAATTAAAAAACACAGACATTGATGACTTTCTAAAGGGAATGACATGGTAATTTAATTTCTCTTCTTATATTGAAAATTTCAAAACAGTTTCAAACATTGCTACCATAGTTAGTTCTTTAATACAATGTTGATTATATCTTTGTATTTTCTTTTTTTTAAAGAAAATATGGCCATTTTTCCTTGTAGCCCATGTCATTTGCAACTCCTGGGTTGGATTAGAAGACGTCCAAGGTCCCTTCCAACTCTGTTAATCTGCTATTCATATCCTTCTCAAAACACTAAATTTCTCTCACATTTTTCATTTTTCATATTTTTCTTATTTTGTATAAGGACTTAGACCAGTGTTTCTCAGCCTTGGCAATTTTAAGATGTGTGGACTTCAACTCTCAAAATTCCCCACCTAGCATGACTTTGATGTTGGTATATAAATGCATTAAAAGGATAAATGAATACACTATTATATAGTGAAGAGTACTTGCTGCCGAATGATGAGGTGCAAAATTTAAAAGTTTCCAATTATTGATTCACTCTGAGAGTAGACCTGCAGCTTGAGTGCTGTAAATTGAGGGAGTTTATATCAAGCTGTAATGAGCAATTAACAAGCAATTCCTTGAAGTGGACAAGGCAGATCCTTTTTACACACACTAATTCAGTTCTTTTGAAATTTGGAATAATTCAACTTTTAGCATGCCAAACACCTCCCCAACCCCACCCCACCCCATCCCTTCCCTTTTTTACCAGTTTGAGGCAGTCATGAATAACAAATAATCTTTTGTTTTGTGCTTTCTCTTGTTGTGTATTCTAATGAATGAAATAAAATGCTATGAACAGCTATTTTAGAAGCCTGGAAATATATTCCTTTTAAAAAAGGACTCTCTGTATTTATTTGTGAGAGACTATCTCCTGGTAGAAACTGGGGAATAGATTAATTTGTTTACAATTTTTAGGAAAGAAAGAACACTAGTTTTCTTTATTGAATGTCAGAGCTATGTTGTAGGCATGTCTCAATTTAATTGGGACTAGATGGGGACAGACCCATAGCACAACTTATCCAGAAGCAGTTTCTATTACACACTTAATGAATAATGACAACGTTATGATGGTGGGACTCGAATCAAAAGTAGGCAGGATGGTTGGAAGAGGGCCAGATAAGGAGGAACACTGAAAGAAGGAACGAGGCCAAGTGGCTAAGGCCAGAGTTGACACCATACAAGGAATATATTGCATTTTCCCAGTTATTGTCAAATATTTTCAAAGCACTACTAAGATTAATTTAAAAAATAAGAGAAGGCTGCATTGTAAATAGATTTGATATTTTGGCTGAATACACAAACAGTGGTATTAGTTGTAGGGAAATGTTTTATTGCATTTATTTATATCTTAGTTATATTAGCTGGACATGAATAGTCCCAGGAAGTATCTGAAGGGAACCAGACTGCTTTTTGTTATAAATTATGCATATCAAACACTCTAAACCAGTGATGGTGAACCTTTTAGACACTGAGTGCCCAAACTGTGCGTGCGTGCATGCCCAAACTGAAAGGTGTGTGTGCACGCATGTGCAGATATGGGTGGACATGCATGCGTGGGCATGTGCATGCGCAGCAGAGACCCAAAGACCAGCTGGCCGGCGGGAGGCGGGGCATCCCAACACCAGCAGCGAGGCAAGAGGTAAGATCTTTTTCTTTCATGAGCTTCTGTTTCGTCGTTTGCAGGGAAACAGAAGCTCATGAAAGAAACGCCATGGAGATCTGACCTGGGGTGACGGTGTGCGTGCCAGCAGAGAGGGCTCTGTGTGCCACCTCTGGCACACGTGCCATAGGTTCGCCATCACGGCTGTAAACACATGGTTCAAATCTTTGTGTGCCTACAAGTTAGTTGACTCCTGTCAATTGCCTGGACTAGTCCCTGCAGTTTAGGAATGACAGGATTTTATTTATTTATATGATTTATAGAGCTGTGATCCTGGCAGTTTATGTAAGAGATGAGCTGGTAGAGCCTGGGGACGGAGTCAAGAGAGAGCTCAGCCTAGAATCCTAATGTGTCCACAAATGCTCCAAGTCCAGGCCCCTCTTGAATTAGGTTAACTTTTATCTAGCATCAAAATAGTGCTGACTATTAATTGAACAGTATAGGCTTGAGCAATAAATCTTCTGAAGTAGAACTTATGTATGATCCTGATTCTTCATATCCGACAAGGATTAAAAACACAACCCCACTATAACCTATAACCCCAGACACTCAAAGACAAATAACTCCATTCACAGAGAGGAAAAAGCACATTGACAACAGCAGAACTCTTCCAGCTCTTCATCCGAGTTGTAATCTAACAACTGGGAAAAGGCTCCATTCTGAAGCCTTGTAAGACACATAACAAATGTCATTAAGAGGTCCCGTGTTCCTGGCTGATCCTGACATCATTTGTACTGCTTCCACAGCTGTAATTGCAAACGTTGTCCTTGGTGACTCTAGTGTTTGAATTGTTTGAAATACTTCAGATTATTTGAAATGTTAGCTTTTTGTTAATCTGGATCTAGAAGTACTTAAATCCTGAAATCTCATTCTGACTGTAGAAATTATATAGCAACATCTTGTATCTATATGTCTCCCTAGTATACCCCCTGAGCTGACCTTTATTTTTTATTTTAATAACAAAGGCTTTGTGACCCTTATGCAGTCATTGGTTTGTTCCAAATTGGTCCCTCCTGAAGTGTCTTCTGAAACAGAAAGTAGCCGTAGCTTGACTTTTTAGGATGATTAGAAGACACCCTTTTGCATTTCCAATTTTGTGCTTTCTGTCATGTCAAGGTCGCAAATGACTTCTGAGGTCTGATGACATTTTAATATTCTAGTGATTGTGTTTGTGGAAGAAAAAACAACAGCAGCAATTAGCAGCTGAATATTATCAATCTAGTTTGGGAACAAGGCTGTGTGGATTTTGCAGTCCTAGAAAATTTCACAGCAGGATTCCTACAGAAAATAAGAATAATTTTGCAGATGCCCAGGCTTTAGGAACGCATGGCCATACCACTCAATAGGGCTCTTCCAGCAATTTTCTATGCTGTCTGTAAATTGCAACATTATTTAAACTGGACCTTTTAGATCATCCCTGGGCATTTTATGGCCCATGGGCCACATTTGGCCCTTTGACTATCCCTGCCTGGCCTGCAGAAGCGACTATAAGAGGCAGCAGTGGGGGATGGCGGTGGCAGGAGGGAGGTGACAGCAGCCCTCACAATGGTCCCAGTTTCTAATATGGCCCCCTTGGGAAAATTAATTGCCCACTCCTGCTTTAGATATGGGTCTTTGTTGGATCTTGCAAAATCTTCTTTAAAGCATTATCAAATGAATGTAATGAGATTTGTGATTGGCCTCCCTAACAGCAGTATTTCCATATTGTGTAGAAAGCTACGAATGTTATGAGAACAGCCGTGCCAAGGAGACTCTATTTAACCCTTTTCCCCAGGTAAATGTCCCAGAGAAGATACCTTCATTGCAGGGACGGGAGGAGATGGGCTTGAAACATATACTAGAACTCTCTTCTCTGATTATTGTTTTAGGGGGGAAACCTTGGATAGGAATGTGATTGTAGCATAGATAGTTATTATGCAACTGATAATTTGTCTCTTGGGATTTCTTGAAAAAGGAAATATTCCAGAGCAACTTCACAGAATTACAAATTCTAAAAAAATTTTGAGCAGTCATGATGGTTATAGCAATTGCCATTTGTTTAGAATTTTATTACAACAAATAGTTCTATATTGAGTTCCTGTGCTATAATATAATTGGGGCACTATAAAGATTAAAATAAAGTAACAAAATCATAATAATATAATCCATGAAGATACTGATTAAAATACTAAGGTAAAGGTAAAGGTTCCCCCGCACATGTGTTCTAGTCATTTCCGGCTCTAGGGGTGGCGCTCATCTCTGTTTCTAAGCCGAAGAGCCAGCGCTGTCCAAAGACGTTCAACATGGTCATGTGGTCGGCATGACTCAACACCGAAGGCGCACGGAGCGCTGTTACCTTCCCACCAAAGTGGTCCCTATTTTTCTACTTGCATTTTTTACGTGCTTTCGAACTGCTAGGTTGGCAGAAGCTGGGACAAGTAATGGGAGCTCACTCCATTACACGGCGCTAGGGATTCAAACTGCTGAACTGCCGATCTTCTGATCAACAAGCTTAGCGTCTTAGCCAATGATTAAAATACTAGACATTACTTATATTTAAAAGACAAAATTAGAAAATTTTGATGTAGATTTTTCTACAAGCAAAGATCATGAAGGGAATTCCATAATTTGGGTATGATGAATGCCAATTAAGATGGTTTCTGAAAGCAACTGTGCCCTCAAGAGCTTCTGCAGATCTTACCAACTGTATATAATAATAAATAGACTAACAGTTCTTCAATGAACAGAGCCTAAACCAATTTGGTCTTTAAAGGTTAAAAGCAGCTTCTTAAATTGGGCCAAAAGACAATAAGTAACCAGTGCTTCTTCTTCAATATTTAAGAAATATTGAAGCAGCAAGTAGCAAACCTATGGCCAGATTTTTCTTAATCATAATGTTCAATTACTCTATAGGTTACAGTTACGTAGAGCACATGTGTAGTAACTAATGTATGAATAATTATGCTCACATCAGTACAGCTCAGAAAAACAGAATACATAGAGAAATGCAGGTAAAACAGATTAATTAATTAATTAATTAATTAATTAATTAATTAATTTACTTTGTCTGTCTATCTATCTATCTATCTATCTATCTATCTATCTATCTATCTATTTATTTTGTCAAACATGTACGAGAAAACAGGTATAAGTATAAACATGGACATGAACACAGGAAATGGGTACGAATAAATGGGGAAGGCTGATCGCTTAATTGGATTGGGATAGAATATGTAGGGTTTGAAATGTATCATGTCAAAAGTCAAAAGAGCAAGACTTTGTGGCAATCCAATCAGCTGAAACACTAGACAGATATACAGCAGTCAAAGTTGGGGAATGCAGAGGTTACGCAAGAGTTTTAACTAAGCTTTTAACTAAGACATTGCTAAGTGGAGTAACAAAGCATGAGAGCACAAAGAATCAACATCAATTCAATACCAGAGTCCTTTTTAAAATAAATTCTATTAAAAGTTTTATAAAGAACATTAAAACTAACACAAACTAAAAAAGGAAGGAAGGAAGGAAGGAAGGAAGGAAGGAAGGAAGGAAGGAAGGAAGGAAGGAAGGAAGGAAGGAAAGGAGAGAGAGAGAAAGAAAGAAAGAAAAGAAAAAGAAAGAAAGGAAAACTCTGTGCTATTATTTTTAATTGTTCCATTATTTATCATGTGTTAATCTTTTTAACTGTGTCAAGAAAAAGAAAAAGAAAGAAGGAAGACAAAGAAAGAAAAGAAAAAGAAAGAAAGAGAAAGAAAGAAAGAAAGAAAGAAAGAAAGAAAAGGGTGGAAAGAAATAATAAAAAAGAAAAAGCTTCCAATTTCCTCTGCAGCCAACATAATACAATTACAAAATTGTTTCTTTCTTTAGGATTAGAAAAAGGCTTAGTTCTATTATATAGTTTTTTCCCTAATCATCAAAACCACAAATCATAAGTCAATTTTTTTTAATTTCAAGCAAAAAGTCCCTAAGAGGTCTCTAGCCAGCCATAAATATAGATATTGTTTTATGTAAATAGATTTCTTATAATTAATTGTGATTATCCTGGACTGTTGAACAGAATCAGAGGACAAACCCCATGAGTGAGAATTAGTGTTGTGGTGTCTTTGCTTTGGTTTACTGAGTGATATACTGTATATTCAGTACTTCTGAGCATCCATAGACTTCCTTTCTTCTGTTAACTTGTCTCTCAGTGGACTGGCAGATGTAATGTGGAATCTGATATACTGTAGCCCATCTTGGTGCTTCATAGACCATTCCTGACCCTTATTTAAGGTGACAGCTACATTGTGAACATTGTAATGGTCTGAAAGGTGGTTTGGTATGAGAGACATATGGCTGATAGTCAGCTCAGTTGAGGGGAAGACTTTTGAACTCATTTTCTGGCTTAAAGGCAGCTGGGGGGCCAGCATGCACACATCCAGTCAACAAACAGATTCTGAAAAATCATACCAGCTGCCCCCATATGTTGGTATTGTTTTGGTTTATTATCTGTGTTCACATTACACTGCATATGCAGTAATGGGTCCTGTGTGTGTCAGGTTCATTTGCATATGCAGCTACTATAGCAAGCAGTGCTGATACTGCTTTTGTTTAGGCTTTGTATCTTCTCAATCTTTATAATTAGATATGAAGATATATTTCTCATTAGATAAGTAAAAGTCTGGTTAATAAAAACTTTGGGATGAATCCGGACAGAGTTAGTTGAATTTTAGTAGGACTGAATTGAATAAAACAAGTTAGTTATCCTACTGAAAATTGATCTGTGGAGTGTTGGATGTGATTAGTATACAAAGGAGGGCTAGTAAGATGTTGGGCTGGGACTGGTTGAAGGCTATTATAATCCTATAGTTTTAGAAGAATGACTGGATTGTTCATTTTAAGCAAAATAATTCTGTCAGCATTGCAAAAATAAATAAATAAATTAGTGTGATGTCTTGTTTTCCAATATCATAATTCTTTGTAGCATTGTAGTGTTCTATATTCAGCTTCCATTGTTTATGGATTGACCTTAGAGAGTATTTTATATCATCTTCTAATAACTATTGCTACCTGCTTCTTCCTTCATATTCTCTATTTCTTGATAGCTAGAGGAAAAATCTGATACAGTCAAATGACTTCGCGCATTTAGTGCTCAAACTCTTCAAGTAGCATCATATTTCTTTCCTTTTTCCTGCTCATGCATTTTCCTCATGAACACTGTGCTAATTAAAAAGAGGAGTCTCATTTTTTTATGTTCTTGGTGATGTGCACCTATCCAAATACCTACTCATTAAGACAAGATGGAGGCACACATTGATATATGCCTTATGCTAAACCTATCAGAGTTTGTTGCATAAAAATAAAAAACCAGAAGCACACACAGATGACTGATTCAGCTGGATTCAATAACTTCTTTATAAACATAATAATATATACATACAATACCACAGGCAGATTATTTCTTCAAGTAAACACATGCAGGAGTTAGTTTCATTTCAGCAGCAGACAAGCACAGAGAGGACAAAGAGCAGAGAGGACTGGAACCACACCCAGCCTTAAGTTAAGTTTTTCAGTTTTCGATTCTCTGCACAGACTCAGAAGTAGTTATGGCTATTCATTGGCTAACCTTGTTAACATGGCTCTCCCAGTCATGAATATTCTAACACAACTGTCACTCTTCTTCCCTCATGTTTTTCTCCTTCCTTTTATTTGTGCTATCATTTATTCTTTGCAGCTTGGATATGTGCATGTGGCAGCTTCTTTTCCCTCTCTCTTTTGGTCTCCAAAGCTTTTATGTTTGGAAAGGAAAGGTTCTGTCACTTTTTTGTTATTGATAGATTTCTTTCCCCAAATATATGAATAAGGTGCATTCATATATGAACAAAAACACATTGTGTATATATGAAGCATTATTTGAATAATGTTCTGAGCATATATTGTCAAGAGAGCTGGAGAGTTGCTGGAGAGGAACTGTTTTGGAGTAAATGCTTATGAGTTGCTAGAAGAGAACATTTTTTCATTTAGTTGGCACATGCTGATTTATAAAAATAGATGTACGTTTAGAAATAATCACTAGTTTTAATAGACATACAGTCCTCGCTCTGTCTGGTTGAAATTGAACAGAATTAGCTGTAATACTGGGGGGAAAATGCCTCAGCCTTGTATCAGTGGAGATGGAAAGATTCCCCTTGTTGCAGTTGTGGGGCTGATATGCAACTATTAAACATTTGTGGGATTGCCCATGACATGCGTTCTCTGGTTCCCTAGAAGAACTGCATGAAGCAACGCCAGTGGCAATTGCCTGGATAGCTGCATTGGATATCCAGTCATGAGGCCACTGCCATACCTCTGTAGAAGTTTTGAATATAATTACATGAATTATTTGAATATGTTTACTTCTCTTCCGTCCAGGGGTGGGTTCTAACTTACCTCGCTGCTGGTTCGCTTCCTCCTGCGCCACATGGCTGTTTGCGCATTGCGCGCCATATGGCTGCGCACGTATTGCATGCTGCGTGGCCGCACTTTGCAGGTGCACGCGCATGCGCAGTGGTGAAAATTTGCAAAAAAAAAAAAGCCAAAAACAAGATGGCGGTGCATACGCAGTACTGGGGACTCAGCTTCTGCCCATGCGCAGAAGAAAAAAAATAGTAAAAAATTCCCCCAAAAAAATAATTCCAAAAAAAATAATATATCCCAAAAAAAAAGATGGCGGCGTCCACGGACCGGCACCGACAGAACCGGATCCGTGACATCACCAGCGGTTTGCTACCAGTTCTATAGAACCAGTGCGAACCGGGAGGAACCCACCTCTGCTTCCGTCATGTTCTCATCATACACTAAATAATAACAATAGTACAGTATAATCATAGTGAGGAAAATTGACCAGGAATGTTGCAGAACTGTTTGATCAGCTGCCCAGTTCTAAGTATTCATGTATGATCTCTAGGAACCTATTCTACTCTCAGGGTACTTTATCTCTGAAGACAAGACTTTGGACCTGACGTATGGGCTCAGCAGTTCTTTGAAATTCCCACAGTCCTCTGGATTTGTTTCTGCAGTGTACTTTTCCCTTTTCATGTTTTATTTGTATAGCATATTTGTAGCTGAAGATAAAGTTAGAGGTAAGGCTATAGGCTGCATTATTTACTGCACATGATGCCTCCTTCATGCTATCAAGGTAAGGCTGGATGATGAATCCAAGGTCACTCAGGCTGAATTCCTTCCTTCTGTGCATCTAAAGCAATCTAGCTTTCTTAAACATCTCTCTGCTTGCTCCCTGCTGAACCCAGAGCTAGAAATATTTTCAGTCTTGTCGAGAAAAGACAAAAGGAACTAGGCCTTGTTGCATGAAATGATGTGGTAATTGGGACTTAAGCAACCACCTGTCAGTTTCTGGTTGCCATTACTGTCGGCAAGGGCAGAACTGAGGATGAATAAAACAATCCTTTTCCCGTTATTTCAAGCAAATGCTGTCACGACACATGTGTTTGTTTGGCTGATTGGCTTTATGTTAATGAACTAGACTTGTTCCCCCTGCTTCTTTCAGTTGGAGGGCTAGGGGGAGGTGATTGCTTTTATAGATCACTGTACATGGAAAAATCCTTAGCAGTATGTCTTCTATTATTGGAATCAAATGATCTCTAGAGAAGAGAAGTGGGTGTGAAGCTACAACGTGCAAAGCAGAGTGCTGGCAGCTGCGTGCTTTCCATACAGGAAGAACGCAGAGGGAACAAAGTGACAACTTCTGTTTTGGGAAAACTAGATTCAAAATGAAGAGTACACACTTTTCAACTACTCAGAATTTCCCAAGCACAAGAATGCAAAGCAAACTCCAACATATTTGATTATAGTATTGTTTTCTTTTCTTATATGTTCACTGAAACTGAACAAAGTTGATTTTTTTCTAAAGCAAAGGGTAAGGGTTTGATTTAAACAGATAGTTTAAAGCACAATATTTACAGATTTAGCAGAGCTAAATGGCAAAGCTTTTTCAGTCACTGCTCCTGTTTTATGGAACAGCATTCTTCTGGATAACCAGATGCTGTTTTCTTACTAGTTTTAGGAAGGGCATTAAAACATGGTTATTTCATCAGGCCCTGAGGGCTGCAAAGTTGTGTTCCTCTTCTCTCTCATAGTGCTTTATCTTTTGATTTTTGGTTGTATCAGTGAATATTCCTGGTGTGAACAGTGGGTTGTATAATGTTATTGATTTGTTTTCTTTTTTCTGCATTGCTTTTAACCCAGTTCTCGGAATCATTGCAATTGCAATCACCTGTAAACCCAGAGGCAGGCAGGCAAGCAGAAAGACAGCATACCAAAATGAAAGGATCAGGGGTGGGTTCTGGCTTACCTCGCTGCCGGTTCGCTTCCTCACGTGCCGCGTGGGCACGTGCGCCTTACGCATCGTGCAGGCATGCTGCGCATGCGCACTTCGCGTCTGCGCATGCACAGTGCTAAAACCCCGGCTTCTGCGCATGCGCAGAAGCAAAAAACAGAGAGAGCCACCGAGAGAGCCAGTTCGGGGGCATGTCCAGCCGGTCATCGCTGCCAGTTCGGCGAGCAGGGGGAAATTCCTGCTACCGGTTCTATAGAGCTGGTCCGAACCGGCAGGAACCCACCTCTGGAAAGGATATGCAATCTTTCTGTCAGGCTAACTTGTATTGCATAAAGATCATTTTATACATGAAAATATTGCAAAGTTGGACCCACCATACAGGAAAACCATATTATCTGATTCTGCTGAACTATGTTACAAATAGAAGATAACAATGATTCCAGGCTAATCTAAATTTAACCCTGCTGAACTTGATAATACCTATAGCTCTGCTTTCTCCTAGGTATGTATTCTAAAGCCCCACAGACCTTAACACAAGTATTAAAGGTCATATGTGTTTTACTAGCATTTAGAAGTAACAATGTCCAGACTTTTGTAGATTTCTGATTGCTGATATTGAATTCAGTGCAGTACTTGGACTCTGTGGTTTCTTCCCCAAACCCAAAAAACTTTAACCTTAGACTGTCTACTGTCGACCTCACCCCATTCCTAAGAGGTCTGTAAGGGGCGTGCATAAGCGCACCAGCGTGCCTACCGTCCCTGTCCTACTGTCCTATTGTCCTCATCTATCTGTATTCACCTTGATTATGTTTATGTTTATACCTATACCTGCTATCTTGTACATGTTTGACAAATAAATAAATAAATAAATAAAATAAAATAAATATACAGCAGTTAAAGTAGCATTCACATTTGTGATATTTTTTAAATTTATATTTATTATGAAATTTTCATAGATAGAAAATAAAGGAAAGGTGCAAGAAACAAAAACATAGAAAAAAAACTAAAGTTAAAAAAGTACAGGTAGTCCTTGACATACAACAGTTCATTCAGTGACAAAGTTACAATGGCACTGCAAAAAGTGACTTATGACCGTTTTTCACAGTGATGACCGTTGCAACATCCCCATGGTCATGTGATCAAAACTCAGATGTTTAGCAACTGGTTCATATTTATGACGGTTGCAGTGTCCTGGGATCGTATGATTAGCTTTTGCGACCTTCTGACAAGCAAACTCAATGGGGAAGCCAGATTCATTCATCAACCATGTTACTAATTTAACAACTGCAGTGATTCACTTAACAAGAGTGGCAAGAAAAGTTGTAAAATGGGGCAAAACTCACTTAACAAATGTTGTACTTAGCAATATAAATTTTGGGCTCAGTTGTGTGGGACTACCAGTAATGATTTTCAATATTTCTTTCATTTTTTCGTATTTTCAATATTTTTTTCATTTTCATTTTTTTATTTTTTTCATATTTTCTTACAATCTTATAATCCTTCCTCTCAGCTTTATACAAGCCTCTTCAATCTTTCATTTAATATACGTCTTGAATAGAAAATAGAAAATAGAGAAGAATGGAATGGAATGGAATGGAATGGAATGGAATGGAATGGAATGGAACGGAATAATTAGAATTAGAATTATTACAATTAGAATTATTAGAATTAGAATTAGAATTAGATTTAATTAGAATTAGAATTCTTTATTGGTCAAGTGTGATTAGACAGACAAAGAATTTGTCTCTGGTGTATAAGCTCGCAGTGTACATGCAAAATAACAAGAAGTAATAATTAAAATAACAAAGGATAATAATGATAATGATACCAATAGAGGGATTTAAATAGTTGTGAGATACTTGCCAAATTGTAGTGCTGTAGTGCTTTTTCCTACACAGCCTCTCCAATTTTTTCTCTTATTGCTGAGTAAAGTAACACTGTTAACCTGTGATTTGTTTAATCACTGCTTACTGAATAAACCATAATTGGGTAGATTTTCATAGTATACTAGGTCAAAAGCAAGCAAACCACTTGTGAGAAATCTGTGTCCAGGGAGATAAAAACCACAAGTGATTTCCTTAGCTTTAATTGTGGCTTACTGCAGATTTTCATAGTACTGTAAATTGGGATACTCTTGTGGTAACATCCAGCATAATAACAGTATAAACTTGGCACAGCTATTTAACAGCTAAATGAGAAACTGAGCTTGGGCTCAACCATTATATGACACCACACCTGTTACCTCATTGTAGGAATTACTTCACTATGATATTTTTGACTGACTGTTGTACACAGCATGTAGCTAAGTTTTGTACAACGGCACAGAAGATCTGTCCAATTCTGATGGGCCAATATCCCGCAATTCATTCTCTGTAGTTATGATTCATTTAAATTTTAGATATTATCATTTTGCTAATATTAATAGATATGTTGTTGTAAGTTAGATATCATGCTTAATATAATTTCAGTGTTTACATTATAATTTAGTGTAGGCTATATCCTGGATTTCACATATTAAATGCTAGTTAGGTTATTTTACAAACGTATTTCAACTATGTCTTAAATTTTGTTTATTATCTGTATCTTTGTCTTTGACTGCAATAAATTAAATTGATTGATTGGTTGACTGACTGTTGTCATTATATTCTCAAGTTGTAGAGGTTTCATTTAGTTGTATTCCATATTGGGAGGTCCATGGTCACCTTGTTTCTTTGATGTCCAGGTAGACCTCAACTTACAACCTCAGTTGGGATCAGAATTTCCATTACTAAGCAAGGTGGTTATAAGTGAGTCACACCCACGTTTATGACCTATTTTGCCATGGTTGTTAAGTGAATCACTGCAGTTAAGTCACATGGTCGACTGGCTTCCCCCATTGGCTTTGCTTGTCAGAAGCTGACTGGGAAAGTCACAAATGGCGATTACATGATCTTGGGATGTTGTATGTTGGTTGCCAAGCACCCAAATTTTGATCACAAGACTGTGGGGATATTGTGATGGTTGTAAGTTAAAGGATTGGTCCTAAGTCACTTTTTTTAGCCATAACTTTGAATGGTCATTAAACAAATGATTGTAAATAGATTTCTACCTGTATGCTTCTTCCTGCTTGCTCCATATTACAGCCTGAGGACATGTTAATTTGGGTAAGTGCTTTGAGAAAGTCCTCTGAGGATGTCCAGGTCATGCTGTATGTCATTCTGTGTGACCTCTCTCCAGGTAAGTTCGATTTGCCTAAGCAGGCTTAGGCATTCTGCTGCCATCTAGTGCCATCTAGTGAGACACATAAATCTCCAAGACTAGACAATAGGTGATAACAATATAATTTTTGGTTGTTTTCCCACCCCAGTTCAATTGTCATGCACCATTTGATTATATAACTATCAATATAATATATGCTATTTAATTCATGATATGACTATCATGATATTTATAAATGATATTCAGGAATTATGAATTCGTGCCAGGCAAATGTACTGATTTTCTCCAAACTCAGCACGATACTATGATAATAGAGCTTCCACATCTTCTGTGAGCTTTTAAAGAATATTGTGAAGCAATGTAAGCTTGCCCAGGGAGAAAGAGCGTGGTGAATCCTGCAACTTTATGTGGGCTCTCAGTGATAGCTTTTGGCATCGTCATCCAAATCACATATGTGTGCAGAGGTGTACTGATATGGGTCAACCTAGCAGACTTTCTGCAGCTCTTCCAGTTATTCTGTCTTGCTACGTGGGAGGTAAAGAGCAGTAGCTTATGGGCTGGCCTCTTCCCACCCATTCTTTAATTGGTCTCAGCCTCTTTCTCATCTTGGCATAGATGGATCCAGGAGAAAGAGAAAGGCCTATAAATGTGTTTTGTGGTTATAGTATATCGTTGGAAGGAATGAACATATATTTTGAATAAATAATATTCTTCAGTTACTATAGTCTAGTCATAGGAGCCATCCCTCCCAGTGCTCTGTTACAATTCTGGTGTATTAAATCATACTTTTCTTTCTGCCCGAAGAGCTAAAGCTCAGTGTGTTTATTGCCCAGGCACTAAGCATTTTTGTATAAACAGTGAAGCCCATTAACTTTATAAATCAATGTACTTTTCTTTGATTTTATTCCAGTGATTTAAGAGAACCATTTCAGCAACATTCCCACTTTCCACATGGCACATGTTTTTTTTTTAATCCAAGTTCTTTACTTCAAAGTTTTCATTTCCACTTTTCCTCAGGATTTTTCTTATAGGCTCTTAATGAAGCCTGCTGTGCTTTAGAGATACTCATTTTTACCAATCCTTTTCAGGACTGGGCTCCATTTTGTACCAGCGGTCCCTTAGCTGGATAATTCAGAGACCCCACCATTTTCTCTCCCATTCTGCACTGTCTCTTTTTCTTCTCTTAAATGCTCAGATCTTGTTTCATCTGTGAGCTGTTTTTTAAGTTCCACAGGTGCAGTGTATCTTCTGCATCTTTGGCTTCTGATTCTACCCTCAACCATTGTGTTTGCTCTTCTCTTTGTCAGTCTTCCTTATGGGGGATTACGTCCACTGACTCTTTTCTTTGAACTAAAAATCCCCATCCTTTTAAATCAATTGAAGGATGGCTGTTTGCTATTCTAATCCTTTATTTCTTTTAAAGGATTGCTATGAGCTGGCATTTGCTAGAATGTAAACTATGCTATTTTCGGGCAGGAAGACAGATATGGCACAAACATTGCAGATTACAGTTGTAGACTCTTGTAGGAGGGCTATTATTTCTTCTTTCTGAAGCTTTACATTAATCAACCACAGCTCTTGATTTAGCGGTATTTTCTCTTAAATTCCCATTCTGTTTTTTCCCCAGGCAAACTTCTCCTTTGCCTTGTTAATTTGTTCAGATAACTGAGTAGAACAGTGAATGTATTGATACTCATATGCTGTAATATTTTTTTACAGATTCTCTTATTTTTAAATAAAATCTGCATGTTTCCTCGCTTTTTGTATATTTGGTTTTCCCAAATTCAAAGATATTGCCTCCACAAAGTCATTTTTTTTCATAGATATACGTATATATTTTAAAGGACTTGTATAGTCATGGGTTAAACTGATTGCAATTCTAGTCTAAGGATGGGATGTCTCATATTATCATCAAATACTTAGGAATGCTTAATTTTATTTTTTAAAATAAAACAAAATTGGAAAAAGAAATAGGAAGCCTTAGGAGAATGGAGTATGTAGCATCTGGTACACAATGAAGAAATCAAATTTTAGTGCCAGGATGAGTTTCTTTCTTAGCCATGTCCTTGGCTCTTACTCTCTCCCTCCTTGCTCTTGGTGCCTTTGGATATCTGTATGCAACTCCATCCTCCACCTGCATTCATGTGTTTGAAGTCTTTCGTTGCAGCTGATCTACTTGTTTTTATGTTTCTGGTGGTAGCTTTTCCAACTGTCCTGTTTTTCTTTGTTTAAGAAATACCAGGAGAAAGGGAGAGAGAAGGGTCATGCAACTCATTTGCGTGAGATTGCAAAGAATATCGGCAGCGCTGAGCTGTACCACTGAGTCTTGACACAGTTATAAAACAGAGAGAGCTCTTAGAAGCATAACAAGCTGCCTTGGCATTGCCTCAGGATGCGAAGGGGAAATCTGTCTCATTTCGGAAAAATTAATGATTCCAACATAATTTGAACAGCATTATATGGCTCATTAAAAAGACATTGTGCAGACCAAGCAAAATAGTGTTTGCTGGCTCAAAAGCATCCCTGATAGCCTTTTCCAAGGTTTGTATTAGAAAGTAGGGGAGGGGGCTGTAAATAGCACCAAGTGTCTTGACAAATTGGTCTCTTCCCTTTCCTTGAGCCTTCCAAGGGACAGCAGGTTCATATATTCAGCAGAATCAAATTAAAAAAAAACAACACCTGAGAAGATGGTGAAATCTAGGCTTCCTAGCTTATTAGATAAAGATGAGGAAACAAAGGATTCAAATCATGTGGGTCTCAACTCACAGCCTTGATGGTGGGGATCTGAGCAAATCTCTACAACTTGATAATGCTAATCATATAAACTAGGGCAGGGGTGTCAAACTTGTGGGCTGGATGTGTCATATGCTGGCCACGCCCACCCCCGGTTTAGCGAAGGGGGAAAAAGTTGCGATACATCACATGATGACAACGTATCATTGCGAGTTTGACACCCCTGAACTAGGGGCAACTCAGGGGTGGGAATTTGTTGGCTTCTAAAAGTGGTTGAAGTGTGGGAAGTGTGAATAGTAGCTGAAACAATCGGTATAGAAAGATTGGGATTATGACAATGGCAAATTCCCCCAGTTATATAGTTCCAGTCTGGATTTTCTTCCCTTAATCTTGGCTACTATTTAGTAAAGAAACAAGAAGGTCAAGATCAACCAAGTGCTTAATGTCATATGTCATTTGACCTCCTTTATGGAATGCATAGCTCACCCTTTAAAAAAAAATATTCTGATGTATTTATCTTGATTTTTGGTTGCGGGGAGAGAAAGGCAAGGCAATTTGTGACAGGATTGATCCCTATTTAGCCACTAGGAATATCAAGTTACAAGTTATATTTTGCTTGTCAAAGATCTGTGTAGGTAGTTCTCGACTTACGACCTCAGTTGAGCCCGAAATTTCCATTGCTAAAGTGAGGCAGTTGTTAGGTGAACTTTGCCCCATTTTATGACCATTTTTGCCACAATTGTTAAGCAAATCATTGCACTTGTTAAATGAATCATGCGGTCATAAAGTGAATATATCTTTCCCCCACTGACTTTGGTTGTCAGAAGCCAACTTGGAAAGTTACAAATGGTGATCATGTAATCCATGAGATTGCAACTGACATAAATACATGCCGGTGGCCAAGAGCCTGAATTTTTATTATATGACACTCAAACCAGTGAAAACCAGTTAAAAACCACTGTTTTCAGTGCCATTGTAACTCCGAACGGTCACTAAAGAAATGGTGGACTAAAGTTGAGGATTACCTATCCTCCCTGCTTTCTCACTCCACCCCCCACCCCCCACCCACCCTCCATCTTTCTCTTTCAATCTAAAAAAGAT
>QLTV01001726.1:1198446-1229227 GCA_003457575.1 Thermophis baileyi
TGGCCCAAGCCCTCGTCGCCACTGTTAGATAGTGGGTAGAGATGACAGGAGACAGACTTCCAAAGCAGCTCTTTATTTCAGCTCTTGAGTAAGCAACCAGCAAAGAGCAGTCTGACAGCTTGCCCTTTTATAGGGAGCTGTCAGACAGACCAGCCAATAGCGTTTGAGCTTTTTCCCGCTCAAACGCTGGACCTGGTTGGAACCATGCAACACAGTTGAAACAGTTAGAACATAACATGTAGGTTGTGCTTGCTTTGTGGGAAAGTGGGTATAGGAATTGCAAAAGATGGCAATTGGAGAAAATTGAAGAAATCTGCAGCTACTTTCAGAATAATATATAGAGTCTTTATGTGAAAGTATTCTGGCAATGTAATTGTTCAGAACTGTGGAAGGAGGTATGTCTTTATTTAAATGAGAACTAAACACATTTCTCCCCTACCCCTAATGGCATCATATTTTTATTCTGATAATTTATTTTTAAATGTATTTCCTGGAAATAAATTATTTTTATTTAGCAGAAAATAAACAAGTGTTCTGATAAGTTGATAATTGTGCAACTTTTAAAAGGAATGCCAGGGAGGAATTTTCTTTTAATTATGTGTATTTTGTGTATAGATAGGTACATATTGTATGTGTGTATGTGTGTGTATACATACATACACACATGCATGAATGTATATGATATCTTCAATTTTTTGGAACAACATGTTCTGCTCCTCCTAGCAAAGAGGTATTAAAAAAATGCAAGAATCTAAATCTTGCTGATTGCATGGGAAATCCTATGATCAGCTCACTGATTTCTAGAGACCTATTCAGTAATTGCTACATAAACACACTTTTATAATTCACAGTCTTGGTTTTTTTTTATTTGTAGATGACATCTGGAATTCTTGGGAATCCAAATTCTGCACTAAACCTTCTATTTTGCGAGTTTTGTCTTCTGTTTTAGAAGCGCAGCATATATACAAGCCTAACAATTCCAACAAAATATGAAATGTATTCTAGAATCATAAGGCCTACCCATTTGCATATCCTTTTATAGATAGTCTGAAATTTTCAGAATATTTTATTATGGCTGTTAGGTTGCCAATCCACAACTAGGGAGTTGATGGTTATGCCTTTCAAATCATCAGAAGCTCTTCTGTTCACCTTATACATATTTTCATCTACTGTTATACAGTTCAGCATCTTGATGAAATAGGTAGGAAGGCTGATAGGTAAAAGAAGGAGTGAAGAAAAGCTATAGCTATTACAATGCTTTTCCAGCACTTAAAAGAATAGACACAAGTTTTAGGTCAGGATCAGGTAAGCATCCATTGGGGTGATTTACATTAAAAATAAATGAAAAGCTAGTATGCTATAAAACATATGCAGGGGTGGGTTCCTCCCAGTTCGCACCGGTTCTATAGAACCGGTAGCAAACCGCTGGTGACGTCACGGAGCCAGTTCTGTCGGTGCCGGTCCGTGGTCGGCGCCATATTTTTTTTGGAATTTTTTTTGGGGGGGAAGGTTTTTTTTGGAATTTTTTATTATTGTTTTTGGTTCTGCGCATGCGCAGAAGCCAAGTCCCCGGCACTGTGCATGTGCCGCCATCTTGTTTTTGGCTTTTTAAAAAAAAAATGGGATTTTTCGGCACTGCGCATGCGCACACACGCGATGCGGCCATGCGGCATGCAAAACGCGTGCAGCCATGCGTCACGGGAGGAAGCAAACCAGCAGCGAGGTAAGTTAGAACCCACCCCTGAACATATGCCTTAAAGTTAAACAGTATTTCTAGTTACTTTTCTGGGTCAGGCATAAACCCAGAAGCACTCTTAGAAAGTGTAACGGTAGGCAACTATACCCCAGTGTTTTGGAAATGGATCCATCTGATTTTGCTCCTGAAGATGAAATAAGATTAAGTGGTAGAGACCAACCTTGGTAGCTATAGGGTGGGGAGTAACCTTATTAATTTGCTTTCTGGACAATGGACATTTTGAAGTAATCGGCAGCTTGTGAGAGTGTCTATTACATGCTCCCAGTACGCCAGATGTATTCATTGCCCCAGAATAGATTTACAAATGTTCTAGCTTGTAGGTGCCACATCTGCAACACACCTGTTCATGTTCTTTAATTAAGCAGTTGTATATATAGATTGCCAGAAAACAGGTTATGTGTAAGATAGGCAAGATATCTGTTCCTGTACTCTGCACTGGCTGGTAAGTTGCATGAATGAAGTAATCCTGAATCTAATTTTTCCCCCTGTGTCTGTTGTAGTAGCTGGCAAGCCATCTGCATGTACAAAAAGAAATGTCCAGGGTTACATGTTGTGATGCAAAACTTCTCTCCTTCCCTTCTGCTTCTCCTTCCCCATTTTTCATCGTGTTTGGTTTTTAAACAAAAATATTTTCTGATATTTGTTTAAAAAAAGAGATCCACATCACTGTTTTATCTGATGCATTTATCTCTTACAATCTCCATTCATCCCAACCTGTTGCCTACTCCCAATGCCCTGCTGAACTTGTTTGTTCCTGAATGTCCTCCTTTCCTGTCCTTAACCAGGCGTCGGGCGAATTGCAGGAGGGAAGAAACCTGGACTCTGTTCCCTTTGTTTAAAGTCACCAGGTTAGTAAATGGAGTGGTTGTATTAATGGGTGGGGTAGTCTTGTCAGCCACTCTTCCTTCCATCCTTCACCAACCCATTTACCCTAGACATCATTCTCTTCATTGCAACCACCTCATGTAGCACTTGGATCCCTATTCTGGTTTTCTAAAACTTGTTTAGATTCTTGGAACTGTTTCTATAGGAAAGTAACCTGTGTGGTTTGTTGATTTTGATGGGAGGTTTTGAATATGCCAAGGAGAGGATTTATCATTTTATGGAAGTCACGGTGTAAAATAGATTGTCTTAAGCAGGCTTTTGAGGCATTCATGTCCAGGGTTGTTCAATATTATTGATATATAACTGTGTGTCTCAGAACCAACAAGAATGTATTCTTATATTTGGTAGCTCTACTTTGCTGATGTTCTTGGTTTGATGTTTTGCTGATGTTCTTGGTTTGATGTTTCTGTCCTTGGAGAGCTTAGTTTTACCATGTCTCTGAAACTCTCACCTTATTGCTTTTACCTGGTTTTTGGCCTTGTCCTCTAAGCCAAGTTAACACTACTTCCAGAGTGAGAAATGAAAGTGAATTTCACTTGTTCCCTTTGATGGAACTCTCTTGGGCTTCTACTCTTCAGTGGAAAACAAGAAGAAGGATCATCTACTAATTATTTTAGAATCATTTAAGATTTGATTTAAAAATCATCTTAGAATCAATTTCGTGTGGATACATTTATTTGTGAAGGTCCACAAGAAAAAGAGATGAAAATGGAGATTAATTACCCTACCAACCCAAGGGTGGGTTTCAAGGAGCCCTAGCCACATCTAGTTAAGAGCCGAGGTGGCGCAGTGGTTAGAGTACAGTACTGCAGGCTACTTCAGCTGACTACTAGCTGCAGTTTGGCAGTTCAAATCTCACCGCCTCAAGGTTGACTCAGCCTTCCCTCCTTCCGAGGTGGGTAAAATGAGGACCCAGATTGTTGGGGGCAATATGCTGACTCTGTAAACCGCTTAGAGAGGGCTGTAAAAGCACTATCAAGTGGTATATAAGTCTAAGTGCTATTGCTATTGCTATTATTGATCCATCACAGTATTTATTTGTGAAACAGGTCTGCTGCATTTATACTTTGCCTGGCACAATAATGTGTGAATGAGCTATGGTTAAAGTTATGCTGGGAGATCTGTGGCTGAAAGCCTTTTAATGCTGAAAGGGCATAGAGGGGTAAAGTATGTTGAACTATCCCCAGTCTAATTCTATACATCCTAGCTCTAGCTGCTGTTTTTCCTCACAAGTGAGAGTGGAAATTCCAGGAAGAGTGGAAATAATAATATTTAGTAGAGAAAATAGTAGCAGGTGGGAATGGTTTAAGTCTGAGAAGTCAGCATAGAAGGAAGAAGGAAGTAAGCCACCTTGCTTGCTTGTGCTCCAGCTGATTCCCAATATCCTGCAGCTACTTTTAATTTCAAACAAAGAAGTGTACATAAGAGATGAAATCATTGCAGTCTAGCAGGTTTGACTGACAAATCAGCGAGTTTAGTAGTTAAGGCACCAGATTAGAAGCTGAAAGATCATGAGTTCTTGTCCCACCTTAGCCATGAAAGCCAGCTGGGTGATCTTGGGCTAGTCACTCTCTCTCAGCCCAAGTCATTTCAGAGCACTGTTGTAGGGAAAATAGAAGAAGGAAGGAATATTAAGTTTGTCACCTACTGTATATAGAAAGGTGGATAAAAGTATAATATTTTTTCTGATTGACCGATTTTCTTTTATGCTTATATAAGTTGAAGGAAAGGTGGGGTGTGAGCACTATATGGTTATTTCTGGTACTAATGCAAAATTACTGTTTGGCCTGTTGTCTTTTGACTGTAAATGTGGTACAATCTAAAAAGCTGTTGTAAGAGGAATGGAAATTGTGTGTTTTGGTGCCATGTACCATTTCTGATTGAAAACGTTTAAAAACTTGGCATGAAAGTTTCTGAGTTTGGCTACAGCATCATCCTTACCCATATTATCAAATCTTTAATCTAGCTGGCTGTTAGATCGGGTGAACGGATGAGACAGACTCAGGCTTAGTGACAGCAACAGCTCTTTATTCTGATAACTATGTACAATCCAGCAACCTTCTGTCTGACAGCCCCCTATAAAAGGGCTGGCTGCTTTTATAGGGGGCTGTCAGACTGCTTAGGCAATCAGTTTCAAGCATTTTCCCGCCGGAATCGAGGACCTGACTGGAGCCTATTGCTCCAGTCTCAGTATGTAACACCCCTCCCCTCTTTAGTTGGGTTGATCCAATTTGTGACATAGCCACGCAGATAGAATAGAATAGAATTCTTTATTGGCCAAGTGTGATTGGACACACAAGAAATTTGTCTTTGGTGCATATGCTCTCAGTGTACATAAAAGAAAGGATACATTCGTCAAGATAGGCGGGGCGTCTAGTTACTCTTTCGGACCTGCGCAGCTCAGTTGGAGCTGAAGTCGTGGTCAGGTCAGATGGGCCTGTTTCTTCCCCGGGTTCGACCAATGGAAGCGTCTGGAAGTTTCCCTGGGGCGTGGCTGGAGTTCTGGGAACTGGTTCACTTGGAACTCACCCCCCTACTCTTGCTTCCCAAGGTAAGTTTCCCGGTTCCTTCGGGCTTGAGCTTTCTGTGTTGGGAGTATGTGATAGTTCCTTTTGGGTAGGTGTTTGGCTTTTTAGTGCAGGAGTTATTTCTGGTTGCCTAAGAGTGGAGTGGCTGAGTCAGCCTCGGAGTTGGTCAATGTGCCTTCTCCAGCTTCTACCATCTTGGGGCTCCAGTGTGTAGGAGTGAGGGCCGGTGATTCCCACAATTTTGGCAGGAACCCAGAGAGCCCCCCCCAGCATAGTTGTGGGCGTAGACTTGATCCCTTTTGCTGAATGACTGCAGTTGACTGGTCGAATCCACTGGGGGCTCGGCAGAGTAGTTTGGGTGTAGTCGGTCTAAGGGGGACCTTAGCCAGCGGCCCATTAGGAGTTCGGAGGGGCTTCTGCCCGTGGTGGCACTTGGCGTGATGTGTTGTACAAGGAGGAATTTTTCAATCCATGTTTGCCAATCACCCGGCCCCATCCTAGATAGGGCTTCTTTGGCAGATCTCACCATTCTCTCCGCTTGACCATTGCTGGATGGATGGAACGGTGAGACCAGGGCATGCCTGATTCCCTGCTCTGCTAAGAAGGTTTCGAAGTTGATGGCTGTAAATTGGGGCCCGTTGTCTGAAACTAAGACATCAGGCAGGCCGTGCGTGGAGAAAAGTCTCTGTAGCACCTTGATGACCACCTCTGCCGTGGTGGTGGTCATGAGGACTACCTCTAGCCATTTTGAGTATGTGTCCACAACTATGAGGAATGTTTGCCCGTGCATGGGGCCTGCAAAGTCAATGTGCACTCTGGACCAGGGTGCTTTGGGCCATTCTCATTTGTGCACAGGCACCTCTGGGGGAGCTGGTCGGGATTCCTGGCACGGTGTGCAGGTTGCCACCCATTCTGTGATTTCCCCGTCCATGTTAGGCCACCACACATAACTCCTGGCCAATGCCTTCATCCGGACAATCCCTGAATGTCCCACATGTAAAGCCTCTAATACTGCAACTCGCAGACAACTCATTCTGTTTAGCTACATACGATTTAAACTCAGTCCCGAAAGGTCCCCTGAGCCATCCCCTCAACACCCAGTGCAGAACCTGTGCAATGGTTCTGTCCTTAGCCGAGTGACGCGCGACCTCGTTCGACGTCACTGGCCCAGTTTCTAGGCAGTCAATGAGCAGGACTGGCGTGTCGGGGGTAGGATCATCCAGGAGTTTGGGCAGGGGGCATCTGCTGAGGGTTTCCGGGGTGATGAATGAGTCGGTAGCTGAAAATAGCTCAGTGAGTCATCCACGGTGACAGGGATGCAGGTGTAGGGCGGTCCCCAGTCAAGAGTCCAAGAAAAGGTTTGTGGTCGGTTATAAGGTCAAAATCCCGACCGTACAAGTAGTCGTGGAACCTTTTGACCCCTGCCACTGCAGCCAGTGCTTCCCTGTCCAACTGGCTATAGTTCCGTTCTGCGGTTGACAGGGTCCTGGAATAATATGCAATTGGTGCTTCAGTTCCATTAGGCAGGCGATGGCTGAGGACTGCCCCGATGCTGAAGGGCGACGCGTCACATGTCAACACCAATGGGAGAGTCTGGTTGTATTGTACCAGGAGACTGTCCGCTGACAGCAGCCGCTTGACAGCTGCGAACGCGGCTGCCTCAGTTTTGCCCCAATGCCACTTTGCTTTCTTTCCAAGGAGCATGTACAATGGCTCGGCTACAGTTGCCTTCTGTTGTAAGAAAACACTGTAAAAGTTAAGGAGACTGAGAAATGCCTGCAGCTCTGTCTGGTTTTGGGGTGTGGGAGTGTCCTGGATAGCCTTTATTTTGGAATTTGTGGGGTGAATCCCAGAGCCGTCTATCATGTACCCCAGGAATTCAACCCTAGGCACCCCGATTTGGCACTTTTCCCATTTTATTTCTGATTCTACTCAAAATGGTTCGCAGTTATTGGAATAGCTGTTCTTTATTAGCAGTGGATACCAGAATGTCGTCAAAATAAGGGACTACTCCTGGTATCCCTTGCAACAGTCGTTCCATGATGCTTTGGAATAATTCTGGGGTTATGCTGATCCCGAATTGCAGCCTCGTGCACTTGAATGAACCCTATGTGTCACTATGGTTTGGGCCTCTGCTGTAGTGCCATTTACAGTGTTGGTAGGCCTGCGCTAAGTCTAATTTTGTGAATATTTTTCCGGGCCCCAGGAAATGTAGTAGATGTTGGACGATTAGGACTGGATAGGCACTCTGTTGTAGTGCCTTGTTCAGGGTGCATTTATAATTCGCACAGATGCGGACTGACCCGTCAGACGTGGGTGGGGTCACAATAGGGGTTTCCCACCGGGCATGGTCTACGGGCTCTAGGATTCCCTGGCCAATTAGTTTGTCCAATTCTTGGTCAATTGTGGGCCGGAGGGCAAGAGGGCCCTCTGGGGCTTTAATCTAATTGGTGCAACGTTTGGGTGCAGGCTGAACGATATAGGAGTCCCCACATACCTGCCCAGACTGCCCCTGAAGATGTCCTCGAACTCGCGGATCAATTCCTCGGCGCTGTCATTGTTGATGGCGTTGATGCCAGTTACTCCCATGCCCAGGGCTTCAAACCATTCCAAACCGAGCAGGCTTGGAAGGGAGCCTCTGACCACCATCAGTGTGATGGCCCGTCAACATTTTTAAATTTGACACGGAAGGTGCCACAGCCTAATACGGGGATGCTTCGGCGCGTAGTGTGTCTTCAGTATGGTTTGGAGCACGGTCCAGGTGACTGTCTGGACCGACATCGGTTCTGACAGTGCCTTGGCGGTCTCGAAAACCTCAGACCCACAGTAGCTCAGAAATAGAGCTCTCTTCTTGTTGTCAGATAACACGAGGAGGTCGTTGGCTTCCATGAAGCACTCGAACCTCGTCATATAGGAGTCCCAGTGCTCTGTGGCTGAATTGTAGTGATGGGTGGGGCATGCGTCAACATTTCGATCGTATGGCAATTCAGACTTCACCGTTCTGAATGACCGCTTAATGCCCTGCGAGGTTGTCCCTGCTGGGATACTGCGGGATTGCTTTTGTCAGCTCTTTTTGCCTAACTGCCTTCCGATCCCACCCTCGCCGCCAGTGTTAGATCGGGTGAACGGATAAGACAGACTCAGGCTTAGTGACAGCAACAGCTCTTTATTCTGATAACTATGTACAATCCAGCAACCTTCTGTCTGACAGCCAGCCCTTTTATAGTGGGCTGTCAGACTGCTTAGCCAATCGGCTTCAAGCATTTTCCGCTGGAATGGAGGACCTGACTGGAGCCTATTGCTCCAGTCTCAGTATGTAACACTGGCTTTAATCTGAGAGACTCATTCATTAGCAAAATAACTGTGGCTGAGCTATTGGGTAGACTTACAAAACAACAATAAAAATATAATAGGAAAGCTAAAGGCATTGCCGTCCTGCAGTTGTTTTTGTCACTGTGATAGATTTTATTTCTGTGGCAAGGGCCAGTGTTGAACATTCTGGATAAAGAATACTTTGTGAAACAGCTGCCAAGAAAGAGCTTTAACTTATTTAAATTAAGGGAAAATGGAGTCTAAAAGAAAAATCCTACAGACAAGGAGTAAAACCTTGCACTATCATTATTTATCATTCATGTCTGTCTCACAAATACTGGCACCACCCAAAAGTCATTTAGTCATAGAATTTTTTTCCTAACTGGAAATAGTTAGGAAAAAAGTCCATATATAGTATGTTTACTATTTTGAAGGAGAATCAACTGTGCTGGGCCCTCTCCTATATGGTATTAGGAGCAAAGTGGCTGGCTGGTCATTTCTTATGTCTAAACCTCTAGGTCAGAACTAATGGATTATAATCACTCCCTTAGGAGTGAAAGCCCACTGGATGATGTTGGGCCAGTCAATCTGTCTCAGCCCAAGAGGCCTTACTGGGTGGTTGTTTTGGGGAAAATAGGAGGCAGAAACAGCTAAGTATACCAACGTGAACGGCACAAAAACAAAGGTGGGCTACAAATATAATATAAAATATCCCAAATATCTTTCCCTGTTTATTATCATCTCACAGGGTTGCTATGGGGAAAATAGGAGGAAGGGGTAATAGGCATATTTGCCACCTTGAGTTATTTATAAAACTAATAAAGACAAGAAAAATAAAATAAAATATCATTGCAATGCATTGCATTTATCTTCAAAATCAAATAGCATTAAAAATGGTTTGAAATGTTTAAACTCTAGATAGTTCATAATAATAATAAAATCCAAACTAAGAAAAATGTTATTTTTTGATAATATATAGATTTGTTGTTAATAGCCTAATTTTGTAGTGCTTCTTGAGGTTATTTTGAAAAACAGCTAAGAAATTATACAAAATGCATGCATGTATATGTTCCACTGTTTTCAGTGATGGTTTTATTTAGGTGTTTGTAGAAATGTTGCCTCAATTAAGTCCTAAGTATCCTTGCAAGTGTGTAAACCCTATTGAATTGAGAGGGTCTTAATTTTTTTGCATTCACGTTAGATTTTAATAGAATTAACACAGTCTGTATATTTTACAGATCATGACGGCTTGAATCTGCTGCTAACAATCTTTAAATTGCTCATATGTAGCAATTATGCTTTTAAGAAAATGTTCATCAATGTCATGGCGTTGCAGCTGGAAAAAGAAGCATTGGTTTTTCCTGTTGCAGCTTCTGCAGTCCCCCTTCCTCAAAGTCACAGGCTAATAATTTGTTTTTAAAAAACGTAAAAAAACTATTCCTGCTATAGGCTATGTAGCTCCCTTTGTCTAATTTGGATTCATTACATATCAAGCTTAGACATGTCGAGGCCTAATTAAACATAGATTTGAGATGGTTAAATTTCTTTGAATGCTCACTATTTCAGAGCTGCCTCTATTTTATATTAACTCGGGTAAGGTCTGCTTCACAAATTCACAGACCACATTCAAAGGCTCATGTGAGCCTTTGAAACTGATCATGTCAACTACCTCCACTGAGAAATTTTTACATAGCTAATACTCTTTCCTCCGCCAATTTTCCCCACAACAACAATCTGTGAAGCGAGTTGGGTTGACAGACAGTGACTGGCCCAAAGCTGCCCAGCTGTTTTTCATGCCCAAAGGACTAGTTTGCTGTTCCTAAACATCTAAGTCACTTAGTTCTGTAATTATCAGAACTGCATGTGTGAAAATATTGTATAAAACCTCAAAGCCTTTAAAAAGGGTGAATAGAGGAAAATATGTAAATATCTCTTCAAAGTGGTATGAAATGCTATACATTCTACCTCAAAATATATGCTTTTTCATAGGTTGCTTGAACATGGGCAGTTCCCTCATGGGTGCACATATTTCAATTTTTATCCAACTGCCAGATCTATTGTGTCATACTTTGGATCATTGCCAGGGGCATCTGTTGAGTGATGCCTGTGATAACACTGATGGAGAAGAATGCAGCTCTCTTCCAGTACCTTTTCCATTTAATTGAGCATGGGAAGGATTTATTTTGACTGTCTCCAATTTGATGGTATTCAGGTGTATTGGGAATGCTGTTCCCAAAATTCCAAGCTAGAATGCTGATGATTGGAAATTTCTGGAAATTTTACATCTAGAAAGAACTAGGTTGGGAAAGAGCAAGCCATTAATCTGAAAATATAGTGTATCTTTAATTGATCATCTGTATAGGCCTAAGATTCTTAGTAAATCACCCAAATCTGATCTGTAGCAAGTTCAGTGGAGACAAAGGAAAATACTCCTTCAGATAATGTCTAATTAACCCATAGCATTAATTGCTATAAGACCATGATGGCGAACCTATGGCATGTGTGCCACAAGTGGCACACGGAGCCATATTGGTGGGCATGCGAGCTCAGGTCCGGCGCACATGTGCACGCCGGCCAGCTGATTTTTGGGCCTTCTGGGCCCATTGGGAGTCGGGAAACAGCTGTTTCCAGCCTCCGGAGGGGTGGGGAAGGCCCATTTTTTGCTCTCCCCAAGCTCCAGAGCCTTTCTAGGAGCCTGGGGAGGGCAAAAACGGCCTCCCCCCCCCGGAGGTCCTCCGGAGGCCGGAAACGTTCCATTTGCTGACTTCTGGTTGGACCGGAAGTCCCGTTGTTTTGCTCTCCCCAGGCTTCAGAGCCTTTCTAGGAGCCTGGGGAGGGCGAAAACGGTCTTCCCCACCCACCCTCCGGAGGCCCTCCGGAGGCCAGAAATGGCCCGTTTCCCAACTTGAAACGGGCCATTTCTGGCCTCCGAAGGGACTCCGGAGGGGTGGGGAAGGCTGTTTTCGCCCTCCCCAGGCTCCTAGAAAGGCTCTGAAGCCTGGGGAGAGCAAAAAAATGGGACTTCTGGTCCAACCAGAAGTTGGCAAACGGAACGTTTCCGGCCTCCGGAGGACCTCCAGGGGGGGTGGGGAAGGCCGTTTTTGCCCTCCTTAGGCTCCTAGAAAGGCTCTGAAGCCTGGGGAGAGCAAAAAAATGGGACTTCCGGTCCAACCGGAAGTTGGCAAATGGGCCATTTTCTGCCTCCGGAGGGCCTCCGGGGGGGGGGAGGCCGTTTTCGCCCTCCCCAGGCTCCTAGAAAGGCTCTGAAGCCTGGTGAGAGTGAAAAACGGGCATGCCATCACGTGCCAGGAGCGGGGGGGTCACGCGCGCATGCACGGGGGGCCCCGCATGGAATTATGGGTGTGGGCACGTGCACGCGTGACCCCCCCAACACTCCCCCCCTTTTGGCACGCGAACCAAAAAAGGTTCGCCATCACTGCTATAAGAGGTAACAGTGGCCAAGGGCATAGATGCTTCTATTCTAACATGGAAATTCTTCACTCCCTTGCTATCCTCAGCTTTATTTTTTTGGATGCTGCTCTTTTCTTTCTTTTGGTTGAGTTGAGTAATTGACTGAAAATGAATGAGCTCCGCCAAAAGCTGATTGCCTGAGTAAGAATGCAATGAAATTCCAAGCAGGAAACCTGTACTGGCACACATGGGAGGCCAAAGAAAGCACAGATGTAGAGCTTCCTACTGTTTGTTATTCTTTAATTTCTTTTTCAGTATTTTTTTGCTACACAACAGCACTATCTATGAGTGCTGTTTGGTAGGAAATGAAAATACTTTAACATGTTGGAACCTTTGTGTGAAATCCACAG
Source organism: Thermophis baileyi (assembly GCA_003457575.1). Classification (NCBI taxonomy): domain Eukaryota; kingdom Metazoa; phylum Chordata; class Lepidosauria; order Squamata; family Dipsadidae; genus Thermophis; species Thermophis baileyi. The sequence continues at coordinate 1,210,749 of QLTV01001726.1, forward strand.
CAGTTTTTAGGTAAGAAAAGACGTACTTGTTGGATCAGATTGAAGGCCATTGAGTAGCAATAGTGATCAGACAGATGCCTTTGGTAATCCCACAAATAAAACAACTGCATTCTCCCCCTCCTGTCCTCCCCAGTAATGCTCTTGAAAAGCTTACAGTTTTTAGTACCAAAGATAATCCATAGTCTGCATGGTTAGTGCTATTGAATCCTTAATCCTTCAGCAAAGTTTCTAAACTCCTCACTCCCACCTTCCTGGTTAATGTTTAAATTGTTAGTTATCCCTTCCAAATGCAATGGCTTATCCTGATTATCGTTTCTGATGGAAGCAAATTCCACAATTTGATTCTGTGTTACTTTTGTCTTGAATTATAGGAATTGGAGTAAAATTTCCCTCTAGTCATTTTATTATTTGTTTATGCATTTTTCACATTTTTGAACCTCCCATTTCCCTCAAAGAGGGATTCATCTAGCGCAAGGGAACTTGTCTTTGATAGTGTCCTTTTGAGTTTTGTCACTTTAATTTGTAAGGTTGTACAAAAGAGGTGTCTTGATAGTAGTACCCACCATAATGTTTGTCCATGCTAATATTAAGGCTTTGAGATATTATTGTGTTCCATTAATGTAGAATTTTATTTGTGAGTATCCCTAATAAGCAGAGCTTTGTATAAAATTTTTCCCAATATATATTACATGTATTTTAATACTCAAAGATACATACTTCTAAAACCTACATTTTCCTAATTAATTTTGAATTTTTTCCAGGATACAAATTTTAATGTGCATTTAAATTTAGATGATAGCTTTTAAAAATAAGATACATTTCCCTTTTTGGTAATTTTTAAAGCTATAAATTTCCCTTTAAATGCAAAACCTCTAAATGTATAATCTTTTTCAGGTTCTTCATAAATGTTGTAAATGATTCCTGTTGGCACAGATTCATTTCACTTTTGTTACCCTTTTTCAATGTTGAGTATTTGATTACTACATGGATGTTTTACTTATTTTTCTGAGAACTCAAGTCAAGATATAACTATGTCTCATTTTATCTTGACACTGGGTACATTAGGTGGAGTGGTAGCAACAGGCCTAAAGTTATCTAGTGAATTTGATAGTTGGGTCAACTACTACACCACTAATGCCTGTAAATGCTGGGCAGTAGATGTACATGATAGATGGGACCAGTGGTGGGATTCAATTTTTTTTACTACCGGTTCTGTGGGCGTGGCTTGGTGGGCATGGTGTGGCTTGGTGGGCATGGCTTGGTGGGTGTGGCAGGGGAAGGATACTGTAAAATCTCCATTCCCACCCCACTCCAGAGGAAAGATACTGTAAAATCTCCATTCCCTCCCCACTCCAGGGGAAGGTTACTGCAAAATCCCCATTTCCTCCTGATCAGCTGGGACTCGGGAGGCAGAGAATAGATGGGGGCGGGGCCAGTCAGAGGTGGTATTTACTGGTTCTCCGAACTACTCAAAATTTCCGCTACCGGTTCTCCAGAACTGGTCAGAACCTGCTGAAACCCACCTCTGGGTGGGACCCATTTGGGCCAGCTATATCTGTTTATTTTTAGAGAGAGTCTTTTCTATGCTAATATTTACTGGTCAAGCACAGAAGCCAAAGAGATGTTATTTGACAGCTTAGAAGTTTTCTTAATAAAATAAGCAGGTAAGCAGATCTGTGGTCAAGGAGATGAAAAGAACCTGCTCTTCTCAGCTGCTTGGTGACTGTTTCTGTCTCTCCCATTTAGCATCTCCTTAGGGACACCAGCCATTAGCACTCCCAGCTGCAGTGTAATTGCCCTCCCAAAGCAGGCAGCATAGGAAGGAATAAGTCACTGCCTCAATGGTTTTTTAATAACTCTGCTTTGAGTCAATTTCCATTTTGCCTTTTAATTAAAATCACATTTTTCCTAACAACATAAGTAGCTAACAACATAACTTTTGGGTGTATGGGGGGGGGGGGGGGGGAATCTCATCCCATCCTCAAACATGGGAAAGCAAATTTGTACACCCAACCTTCTCTTGATCCAAATAAGTTCCCCAAGATCTGTGTGCTTTTGGCCCCATGATAACAAACAATGGAATCCTTTTATGACATCAGTTAATTTGCACATAGAACTAGCCATGCCAGAAATACACCATGGATCCGTTTTCCTTTTCTCTCCATACAAATCTAAGGTGTTCAACTCAGGATTTAGCAAAAAATCAACTTAGGTTATTTGCTTCACTTATTTAATGGCATCCTTAGATAGACCGATGTATAGAATAATCAAAACCCAGAATATAAATGTAATCAGACCCTTACTCAGAGGAACTCCTGGATACAACTTTGAAAGCTCTCCAAAGTAGAGTGTTTCTTCCAGTTTCAATAATAAGTACTTTTTCAGATTATTATCCTCCGCTTTATAGTTTAAGTTTAAAACTTCCAAACTTTGAACTTCAAAGTTTAAACATTACAGACATTATAATCTTTTAGAATTAGGTTATTCTAGCCCTTTTAGGGTCTACTTTTCTAGGTCAACAATATTTATTTTGCAATGCATTGATCAGAACTATATTCAAGTGTGGTCACAGCATAAAATTGAGTTGTGCATTAGCAATAGCAATAGCACTTAGACTTATATACCGCTTTACAGTGCTTTACAGCCCTCTCTAAGCGGTTCACAGAGTCAGCATATTGCCCCCAACAATCTGGGTCCTCATTTTACCTACCTCGGATGGAAGGCTGAGTCAACCTTGAGCCGGTGAGATTTGAACTGCCGAACTGCAGCTAGCAGTCAGCTGAAGTAGCCTGCAGTACTGCACTCTAACCACTGCATCACCTCGGCTCTTAATTGTGGTAATAGGAGTTTTATTTTCAGTTCCTTTAATATTGATTGCCAATATGGGATTTGTCTTTATATAATAGCCACATGTTGAATAATATTTTCATTGTTTTGACCATCTCCAAGTATTTTTTCTAGTCAATTGCTACTAACTTACATCCCATGAATCTATAGTTTGGGGGCGGGGTTCTGCCCCAATATGCAACTCTTTACATTTGATTCCACTATGCTCTGATACCTATTCCCCCAATCTACATAAATGCTCATGAAACTCTTTTTTAATTACTTTAAATAATATGCATTGTACATAAACTCAGCCATCTCAACACTCATCCTAATTTTTCATTATTTTCAAGTATAGAGAAACCATGTGAGCTGCATTTTTTTTATCCGTTTGCTGCCTGTTGAGTGGGTTCTGGCTATGTATTGTTCTCCAGAAATCCATTCTGATTAAAGGAACATTAGAGTCCGATATTACAATTACATTTGTTAATAACATTGTTTAGACCAGCAGCATTTTCTTCTGAGCCACTGAAATATTGGAACAATTTGATCAATCCTTTAAAAAAAAAGATTAGTTTTTATAAATATTTATTATCAATAAATCAATTTGATGCAGAATGCAGATATTAGCAAATGAAAGGAATACTAAATTAAAAGTTCTTATATTATTAGAACTATTGGAGTGTCTTAATTTCTATAACAAGAGTCAATGGATCTCAAATTATGACTTATGCAGCAAAACATAATAGAACTTATTTCCATTACATTTGTATAGAAAAGGTCAGTCAAAAACAGTATTTGTTGGAGATGAAACAAGGACATTTCTTTAAAACGTATTTCCACAATGTCTTATATTTACCTCAAATTTGGGGAGAAAATAGTGAATTACATAAATGTGATTGTGCAACCAAAACTAAAATTTTCAGAGGATAATATTCTTTTAAACTATATACCTAGTATTTGGAACTTGACAGCCGGATAACAGAAATGGATTCTTCATGCCTTTACTATGGCTAAAAGAGTGACATTATAGCATTGTAAAGATAAAAGTATGGCTCAATTTATTCAGTGGATCGAATACTTGATTGTATTTGCCACTTATGAGTATATGATTAAATATGTTACTGACTGATATAGAATACAATAGGTTAAAAATGATAGTCATATATATGTATTAGAAAATTTGAATAATATTTGCCTTAGATAAGTATATAAAACTGTAATTGTTTACTCTTATGAAGACATATCATACTACTTCTTTTCCCTTTGTTGCATTTCTTTCACTTTTGTTAAAAAAATTGTAATGTGTTCTTTTCTGTTTGACAATGCATGTATCTCCATCATCTTTGTTTTATTCTTTTTCTTTCAATAAACAAAAAGTTAATAATGAAAAGCAACGTTAGGGTTTTCTTTATCAAGTGGTTGTTTCCTAGCCTGTACCACTAAATTTAATTGGGAAAAAAGTGAATAATCAGAGTAAAGATGTCTTTATTACCAAATGTCAGATATGGTTCAGGAACATCCAATGTAGTTTTAGGCCAAAAGCTAAAAGTTAAAAAAACCCAACACTATGATGATGAAGTACTTTCCTCATTGTATTTTCAGAGTTGCAATAGCAACAAGTTTTCCTAAAAACTTTTTTTGGCCCCGCTTGTATTCCCTTCCCTAATTAAGATAATCCATATATTATGCCTGCTGATTTTACTCTACTTAAGGATTCCCTCAGGTCACATCTGATTAGCTCATTTTATATTAGATTGATCTTTTTTGTTTATTTATTAGATTTAGATCTAAGCTTTTTCTCCATAGCCATAAGGAATCATATATGTTAATCCACTCACAAATTTTCTTCACAACAATTCTATATGATACATTGGGATAAGACAGTGAGTTCTTCACTGACCCAAAATCACCCAGTATGTTTCTCTGCTGAAGGTAGATTTGAAGCTGGGTGATTGTGCACAATCACAATCCCTAACCATCTTGGCTTTAAGAAGAGAGCTGAGATCAAAGGCCTGTCTAGACTAGCATTCTGGTCCCATGCTGGCCAATCTGATGCCACTAAGGAGCCATAACTAGAATTTATATTAATCAATGAAAGGAAGAGTATCTCTTCAGCTTGTGATCCTATCAATTTATATTCAGATGTGTACAGATAGTCCTCAGTTTAAGGCCAGAATTGGGACCATTTCCATTGCTAAGCAAAGTGGTTGTTAAGTGATTTGCACTCAATTTTTATGAACTTTTTTCGCCATGCTTCTTAAGCGAATTACTGCAGTTAAATGAATCACACAGTTGTTCACTGAATCTGCTTCCCCTATTGTCTTTGCTTATCAGAAGGCAGGTGGAAAGGCTACAAATAGAGATCATATGACCCAGAGTGGGGACGGACATTGCAACCATTCTAAATTGATGTTGCTTGCCAAGCCCCTGAATTTTGATCATGTTACCATGGGGATGCTGCAATGGTTATAAGTGCAAGGACCGATTGTAAGTCACTTTTTTCAGTAACTCTGATTGGTTGCTAAATGAATGGTTATAAGTGGAGCTCTACCTGTATTTCCTAAGAAGACAATGCAGAGATATCATGACTAATAGTGGTTGGTTGCTTCACCATCCAGAATTTTTCAAAGTTTTCAAGTCATTTCTTAACAACTGTTTCTCAAAGTCCTTGATGGTGAGAGGCACTTCCCCATCATCCATGGAAAAAGTTGGTAACAGATAAATTCTCTCCCATATAGAACCAACTCTTTTGATTTTAGTTGTACAACTTCATTTATTTCAAATGGGATAAGCTAGTTCTATTGCATTTGTAGGCTATTCTGCTCATTTGACTGAGTGAGGCATTATATTTTGTCTCAAAGTTCTGCCTTGATGATACCATTGACTATTTGTAGCAGAAAATGTTCAAAATGTTCTCTGTTGACAATTACACACCCTTTCCAATATGAAAGGCATTTATTGCAGTCATAAATTGTTAGCTGTAGTAACAGAAACATGTGGCAAACTGCAAACTTTGTGACTGCAATAAAAGATTAATTGCAAGCTTTCAGCTTAGAAAACAAGCATCCAATAACTTTCAGATAGCCAAAACATTCAAGATGCCAGTTCAAGAATGTTCTGAGAGTAGTCAATTTTCAGTCCAAAATTTAGCCAGGTAATCAAAGCAGCATGCACTAGATAGGGTCTCAGGCTGGTAAGAGGTGGGATGTCCCCCCCCCCCCGCCCCCAGCTAGACTAATTCCCTGAATCATACTTCTTTCTTTCAAGTAGATTTCTTTTCCTCTTCTTGACTTCTTTTGCGCTTCTTAATTTGTGATATATTGCTGGACTGCAGGCTTTTGCTAGCTCATACTCTAGATAAACTGACTCAGTCTGCATTTGTGCCTTCTCATGTACAGTTTTTCCATCTAATACCTGTGGGTGAGAATAAAATTCTTCAGCTTCTAAATCTGAAGATTCAGACTAACTTCTAGCACTAGCATAAGTTGAGATTTCTAGATACAGAATAAGTGTACTGCTATCAGAACTATGAAAAGATTGCAACTGATAATCCAAATAAATTTTTGTACTTTGGGAGAAGCTGACTCAAATCAGAGGGGAAATGGGGAGATTTGGGATTCTCACTTTTCTGTCAGTCTGGTTTAACCAAATCCCAGTAACTGTATTTTTTTTCCTGCCATGTCCTCATGACATTGCCTTTATCTTATTCACATCCCATAGCTGAAGCAACTTAAAGTAATTATGAGCTGCTCAGTTTTTCTTTACATAATTTATGCCACAGATACAATCCGGCATGCTTCACCAATGATGCAACCACTTTAGACTGCTGCCCTCTCCTCTCTGATTATTGGGAACTATCTTCTTTTTGCTTAGACTGTAGGAGGAATGCTCATGGCTTCCCCGGAGGCCAGTGGTGGGTTGCTGCTGGTGGCGGAAATTTGCACCCGTTGACCAACAGGCAGCGATGGCCGACTGTCCACGCCCCCGAACTGGTTCTCCGGTCGCCGCAGCTGGCAAAGAACCCTCTGCGCATGCGCAGAGGCTTCTCCATGGTGGGTGGAGATAGCATCCAGGAATGGGTTAACTCCGTCTGTCATCTTATTGGACTGAGTCTGCAACTTTAACGACACGCCTCCTCCAATCGTTCTTCCAGCTTTTAGACTCAGTCAATCTTAAGGACTATACATGTCTCGTGGTTCCCATTCCATACCCATCAATCCAATGCTACCTGGACAATGTTCTCATCCAGTCCAGTTCAGTGTCTCAGGCGGAGAAAGACTTGGCCCTCACCATTCGAGTCCTCCAGGACCACGGTTTCTCTATCAACCTGGCAAAAAGCCACCTGGTCCCAACGATACACTTGCTCCACTTAGGGGCCATTATAGACTCTGTAGAGGGCATGGTCTTCCTGTCCCAGGAGCGACAAAACAACTTGATTCAACTGGTGGAGCGCATTCGGAGAGAGCGCGCTGCACCACTGCTGCAATTATCTCAGCTTCTGGGGAAGATGGTCTCCACTTTTTTCATCGTGCCATGGGCCCGGCTCCACAGCAGGGAGCTGCAGTGGTTTCTTCTACCGCATCAGAAGGCCGGTACCAGCACCTCGTCAACAAAGGTACCACTGCCACCACTTGTGACTTGGTCATTGAACTGGTGGCTGTCCCCAGCCATCACACGGGCCTCCCTCTTCAGGGAACCCCATCAACTAACTTTGACAACCGACGCCAGCCTCTTCGGCTGGGGGGCGCACCTGCAGGACCTTATGGCACAGGGAGAGTGGGCTCAGAGGGACTTGAGCCACAATATAAATTGGCTTGAACTCAGAGCAATCCATCTAGCGCTCCTGAGCTTTGAGAGGATGGTGATCAACAAACATGTTCTCGTCCTCACAGACAACGTGGCGGCCAAAGCCCACATAAATCATCAGAGCGGAATCCGGTCCTGACCCCTGATGCAGGAGGCGGAATGCCTGGGGCTCTGGGCAGAGTCTCACGTGCTGTCCATTTGAGCAGATCACATATCCGGGGTGGCAAATGTGCAGGCGGACCACCTGAGCCAAGCTACCATCGACCACTTGGAGTGGTGCCTGCACCCCTCCCTCTTTCAGGAGTTAACAGAACGATTCGGGTACCCGACAGTTGACTTGTTTGCCACCCCAGACAACACTCACCTCCCTTGTTATTTCACCAGGTTTGTGACGCCAGGGGCAGAGGGCGTGGATGCCCTCCACAGCCCGTGGCCAACAGGACTGCTATACGCCTTCCCTCCCCTCCCGTTAATCCCGAGAGTCATCCAAAAGATGCTGGAGGAGAAGGTGGAAGTCCTACTGTTGGCTCCCCATTGGCCCAGGAGGTCTTGGTTTGCGGACCTGATGAGCCTGTCAGTGGCTCGACCCTGGAGGATTCTGCAGGATAGGATCTCCCTCTCTCAGGGGGAGCTGGAACACCCGGACCCTCAGTGGTTCCAGCTGACCACCTGGAGATTGAGTGGAGGATCCTGAGCGGGGACAATTTCTCCTCCAGGGTCATCCGGACCATTCAGGCATCTAGACGTCCCTCTACCATGCGGATATATGACTCCACGTGGAGGACCTTTTGCTCTTGGTGTTCCAAGAGAAGACTTATGCCTACAGAAGTTCCCCTACCGCAGGTTCTAGACTTTCTTCAAGAGGGATTAGATAGTGGCCTAGCCCCTAACACCATCAAGAGACAGGTGGCGGCTCTCTCTTCGGTCTTGATCATTGGGTCCTTTGACTCCCTGGCTCAACATCCTGTGGTCAGACGGTTCATAAAGGGGGCGATTAACATCAAGCCTCCAGTAGTTCAAAGGTACCCAATCTGGGACCTGTCAAAGGTACTAAACGTTCTTACTGGAGTTACCTTTGAACCTTTACAGACAGCCTACCTCAGATACCTTTCGTTTAAAGTAGCCTTTATAGTGGCAGTCACATTGGCCAAGAGGGTATCAGAATTGGCGACGTTGTCAGTTCACCAGGATCTCTGTGTCTTCCACCGCGACAGAGTCGTCTTGAGGCTTGATCTTTCCTTTGTCCCAAAAATAAATACCTGATTCCACAGGGCCCAGGAACTTGTGCTATCAAACTTTTGTCCCCAGCCTGTTCATCGACTGGAGCGGAAGTGGAATACATTAGACTTTAGATGGGCACTTCATATATATATATATAAAGAGGACTTCCCACCTTAGACGTACTGAGTCCCTGTTTGTGTCATTTCAACCAGGCACACTGGGCAACAGGGTGTCCCCATCTACCATACACATATGGATCAAGGCATGTATAGCCAAAGCATATGAGGTTCAGTCCTTGCCTGCTCCTAGAAGAATTACAGCTCACTCCACCAGGAGTGCGGCTACATCTGCGGCATGGGCAACCCAGGCCTCAATTGAGGAGGTCTGCAGAGCTGCTACCTGGTCTTCTTTGACTCCATTCATCCGTCACTACAAACTGGACACCTTCGCCTCAGCCGAGGCAGCCTTTGGAAGATGTGTCCTGCAGAGAGTACATACAGATGAGGGGCCCCTGGACCGGATGACTGCCCACCCGCGAAGACTGCCAAGCTTTGGTATGTCCCATTCCTGGATGCTATCTCCACCCACCATGGAGAAAGGGCGTTGGTCTTACCTGAGATGCCTTTTCTCTGGGTGGTGGAGATAGCATCCAGCCCCACCCGGATCTCAGTCCGGCCCTAGGGCCCTTAGGAACCACGGCTTCAATGTTTCATGTCAGTCTGCAGCGATCTCTTCGTCACAAGCTGGAAGGACGACCGGAGGAGGCGTGTCGTTAAAGTTGCAGACTCAGTCCAATAAGATGACAGGTGGAGTTAACCCATTCCTGGATGCTATTTCCATCACCCAGAGAAAAGGCATCTCAGGTAAGACCAACGCCCTTTCTGCGCATGTGCAGAGGGTCATTTCCGTGACATGACATAGGTGCACATGCAAGCGAAGTGAGCGCACGCGCGCAAAACACGCACTTCCATCGCAATGCGAACCGGTAGGAAAGGTAAGTGGAACCCACCCCTGCCAGAGGCCTCTGTTTTCCATAGTACTTTCAGTAGAATTTGGCAAGTCTTACATAGGCTTCTTATTAACAAGGGTTTAGCATTCTATTGAGCTTTTGAATGAGCTAGAGTTCTGAGACAGAGAACCAGGTTTTCCTAGTGGTACTGTATATTGGCAACACAGGCTTTCTGAGGACTTACCCATGAGCACCAGAAGTAATATCCTAATTGATCAATGCTCTGGGATCAGTATCATGCTATTGCGGTCCCATGGTTGGTTGTGCAAGACAGTATGGTTACTTGTTTTGGCCTTCATGGGGTAGATGGCATCATTTTGCCACTCTAATTTGGGTAGCACTAGAAGTCTTGGTGATGATTGCTATGATTACCTATAGGCCAATAGCAATAGCACTTAGACTTATATACAGCTTCATAATGCTTTATAGCCCTCTCTAAGTGGTTTCCAGAGTCAGCATATTGCCCCCAACAATCTGGGTCCTCATTTTACCGACCTTGGAAGGATGGAAGGCTGAGCCATTCAGGATCGAACTCCTGGTGTGAGCAGTGAGTTAGCCTGCAATACTGCATTCTAACCACGGCGCCACCATGGCTCTTCAATCACAATTGCATGGTCTCCATGACTGTGCACTGATTACTTCTGGATTCATAACTGGATTCCTTGTTGTCTACCAGGACATTTCCCTTGCAGAAGTGGTCAAGGATGGAGCTGCTAATTTCTAATCACTACCCTGCCCTCCACTTCTCTCTGTACTTCTTTTCCATGCCATTTACTTATCACCAAGTTGTCTTTGAACATGGAATTAGCACTCTTTCCAAAAGGTGTAAAACATTTATTTAGAAATATTTAGCGTAACATATATGTAGGAGGAGTTGTGAAAAGAACAAATGAACTGTCCTGCTTCATCCCCCCTTTAGCATTCTCCCCCCTCCCCCCTAATAAAGACTATGAGTGTTACAGAGAAAGTGGAAAAGAAATGCTATTTGAAGCTCTAACGATATTCATATGAGTTCTGCCATGGCAGAATGATCATGATTTTTCACTATTATGTTTCTGACAACTAAATATTAGTTTTGGTTTTTTGTTTCCTGGGGTTTTTTTCCCCTTCCAAATTAGAAACTGTAGATACATCTGTGCTGGATTATAAAAATAGGAGATTCAAAGCCACTGCTGACCTTAAAAGTTATTCTGTACTTTTCTGCAGGCTGACATATCAATTTTATGTCACGCTGGCAGAATTACTGCCCATATTCTCATTAGTTATAATGCGATTCATTCTTCCTGATTTTTATCTTTTTTTTATTAATTCCTACATTTCAAATGGTAGAAATTTCCAGACTTTATATATGTTTTCTTTTGTGAAGATTTCCAGTATTTTTATGAAATGTATTATGTACAGGCATATATTGCAATTATTTGATGATTTGATAGATTTGATTTGATACACTCTCCAATGGACACTGCTAATCTTTAATGGAACAGAATATTTTCTAACTGTAAATGGTAGATTTCTGGCTCTTTTCCTAGGCCTCTTTTTTCTTTTGTAAAATTTCATATAATCATCTCATTCATTGCCTATATTGTAATCTTTTATCTTTGGGCAAGTAAGTGGGGTGGGTAATAGCAGCCACTAGATATCAACAACTTTCCATATGTTCATATAAGAATGTATCTTCTTCCTTTCAATATCCCTTAATTATATATGTATATGTATATGTGTTTGTATATGTATATGTATATGTATATGTTACATATTTTTACATAAATAAAGGGAGACTAGTATAGATCTATTTCAAGCTATTTAGCTCTCATCAGCTAGCCACACCCTTATGGGATTAGAACCTGGGCCACTTGCCTTGTTAGGCAAGTGTTTAAACCTCTGAGCCACAGGATTCTTCTCCCTATCTGCTTGTTCCAGGGACAAGGATATATACAGTATATGTTTTTTTCCCTCTGTTAAATCACCTGGTATACCCAAATATGGGAGGGAGCATACTGCTTCCTTTTTGCCTTTCGGCCCCTCCAGGGGCCATCCAGGCAGTTACATACAAACGACAGTCCGTTTCTATATGTTACATATTTTTACATAAATAAAGGGAGACTAGTATAGATCTATTTCAAGCTATTTAGCTCTCATCAGCTAGCCACACCCTTATGGGATTAGAACCTGGGCCACTTGCCTTGTTAGGCAAGTGTTTAAACCTCTGAGCCACAGGATTCTTCTTCCTATCTGCTTGTTCCAGGGACAAGGATATATATATGTTTGTTTGTTTGTTTTCTCTGTTAAATCACCTGGTATACCCAAATATGGGAGGGAGCATACTGTTTCCTTTTTGCCTTTCGGCCCCTCCTATATATATATTTATATATATAAATTTACTGACTTATAGGAAAGCCTAGAGAATTGCCATTGTGCTTTGTATGCCTGACAGTTTTCTGCTCAAAGTTCAGGATTTGTAGTTTAAAAAAATGATACATTAAGCAATTCAGTATGCCAATCAACAATGCTTATTGAGTTATTATTATTTATTACATTTGTTATTATTACATTTATGTTATTATTACATTTATAATATCCCGTCTTGTCTCTGAGAGTTAAAGACTGTATAGGGTGGGACCTTTGCATTGTATTCTTACAACAGCCTTACCAAGTAGAATGGATTGAGATATAGTAACTGATCCATAATTGGCCAGCATGCTCCACAGCTAATTTGGGGCTTGAAGTTGGGTGTGCGTGATACCAGATTGTCATGGTATGGCTAAGTATGTAGGGTGAAAGATTGGACATCTTCAACTAATACATAATGAAGCTCAAATTTCTGCCTCTTTGAAATGGCTTGGTAATTAATGCAGCTGATCCTTATCTTTCCAGGAACCACTTTATCAGATATCCTTTCTCTAATACTGGTATAAAAGATAATACTCCCACAATTTGTGTATAAAAAGTAAAAAAGGTAAAAAGAACTAAACATGAAATAAATATGTAACCTTTTTTCCCTCTAGAACTGAGATGTGTAACTAAATGAATAGACCTTTTTTCTCTCCTGCTCCTGAAAGACATGGTCTAACCTCACAAGAGAGAAATAATATAAAGCTTTATTTTGGAAAAAAAAATCTTATTTCAAATTGTTTCTAGCTAGCAAAAAAGTGGGAATTAGGGATCCATCCATCCATCCATCCATCCATCCATCCATCCATCCATCCATCCATCCATCCATCCATCCATCCATCCATCTATCTATCTATCTATCTATCTATCTATCTATCTATCTATCTATCTATCTATCTATCTATCTATCTATCTATCTATCTATCTATCTATCTATCTATCTATCTATCTATCTATCTATCTATCTATCTATCTATCTATCTATATCATCCCAAGCCTGAAGATATATTAAAACCTAGATGCCTCACAGCTGCCAGTGAATTTGTAGTGGAGGCTTGCTGGCCTTTCACAACCTGATCCAGGATCTTAATTACTCTTCTCAATGGATTACATTGAATGGCTATGTTAGGCTTTATGGAAGAGGATAGTGATTATTTAGGCAGACATGTGAGAAATGAGTTGTAGCATGAACAGCATGAACAGTACAGGATGGGAGAGAAGACTGTGCTTCTTCCTATACTTCTGCAATTTCAGAAAGTTTCAGATAAAATAAGCAGGCAGGCCAGATGCATCTGCCCAGAATAAAGTGATGTGGGATAAGAAAACAAAGCAAGACATCCCTCATCTTTCCATTCATCACCCGAAATGTCTCATTTTGAACACTGACAGGTGCAAGGATAATAAGCTTCCAATCTGTCAACACCATTGATATACCTATAATTACTGTCTGATGTGTTAGAATTAGAATGAGGGCAAAGTGACTGCTGCAGAGGGGGTTGTCCTTGGCTGGTTTGTAAAGGGTAATGAAGAGCACTGGAGACTTGTATGGAAGTGAAGACCTCTATGGATTCCACATCTTTGACCTCCATTAAGAGAAAGGGCGGAATTAATCTCTCAACACTTAGCCAAGTGGGCTGTCATCCTGCCTCTGGAGGTGACAGGCACATTTTGAAGGTTATCTTGATGTACCAGCTTGTTGGAACATTGCGGGTATTTGTCCAAAGCCTGAAACATGACCAAGCATGACCTCTTAAAAGAAGCTCAGAAATAATAATAATACCCTACTAAAAAGAGATGCAGATAGAATACCATGGAAACCTTTTCATCATGCAAAAGTTAAATAGATGACATTTAAGCGAAATGTTGATTATATTAGGATTTCTACTTGAATAATTCTAAGCACCGTTTGAAAATATGAAACTGGCTAAACTTTATTTGTCATAGTGCAATAAAGAGGAAAATGCATCTATCATAATATTAACTCACTGTTTTCCGGTAAACTAATTGGAAGGAGATTTAGGGCAAACTAGGAGAATATGAAACTCATTGCTCCAAAAATGGGATGAAGGCTATCAGCTTGGATAGTTTTAGAGGAGATCAGACAATAGAAGAGAAATTTATTAGTGGTGACTAGTTATGGTAACTATATGCTACCACAGATTTTAGAAACTGCATCTTGCTGAATACCAAGCTGTTGGGAGCAACAGTGAGAGGGAGCTGTTGCCTCATTTTCTGCTTCTGAACTTTCCTAAGATATCTGACTGGCAAGTGTGATGAAAGATGGCCTTTCGTTTGATTAAGGATAAATATTCCAGCAAGCAAGTGAATTATACTTGGGAATTTTGCTCTTCTTACTTTTTTTTGGGAGGGGAGAGATCTTTTCTGCTCTAAATACCCTGTTTTCCCCAAAATAAGACATCCCCTGATAATAAGCCCAATCCGGCTTTTGAGTGAATGGCAATAAGGCCAAGCGCTTATTTCAGGGTTCAAAAAAAATATAAGACAGGGTCTTATTTTCGGGGAAACACGGTAGATGTTTAGCTGCTTTTTGGAGCTACTGTAGTATAGCAAATACTCAGACTTTAACTAGATATATCTGGGCTCAAATGCTTCTATAGCTTGAAGATCATTAAGTCACTGTTATTTTAACTTCTATAGATTTGTAAAATATTAATTCTCCTGCATACCTGCAGGAGCTTTTTGGAGGAAATAATTAGACCAAAATGTAATAATACATACAGAAATATGAGATTGGCTAGTTTACTGAAAACTGTCAAGATTTGCCTTTCCCCTTTATTTCCCTTGAGAGGGGCTGCTTTTGTATTAGGTGTTTGACAAGCTTACTACATAGGTATTTTATTTATTTATTTATTTATGTATTTATTTATGTATTTATTTATTTATTTATTTATTTATTTATTTAGTCAAGCATGTATTAGATAACAGATATAAGTATAAACATAGCTATGAATACATGAAATGGGTACAAATAAAAGGGAACATTAGGACAGGGACGGTAGGCACGCTGGTGCGCTTATGCACGCCCCTTAAAGACCTCTTAGGAATGGGGTGAGGTCGACAGTAGACAGTCTAAGGGTAAAGTTTTGGGGGTTTGGGAAAGAAACCACAGAGTCAGGTAGTGCATTCCAGGCATTGACCACTCTGTTGCTGAAGTCGTATTTTCTGCAATCGAGTTTGGAGCGGTTTATCTTAAGTTTGTACCTATTATGTGCTCGTGTCTTGTTGTGGTTGACGCTGAAGTAGTCATTTATTTTTATTTATTTATTTATATCTCTGGAATCTCTCAATTGTATTAATGTCTGATATGCAGTGCGGGTTCCAGTCAGATGAGCTGTATTCGAGAATTGGTCTAGCAAATGTTTTGTATGCTCTAGTTAGTAGTACAATATTACCAGAGAAAAAGCTATGCAAGATTAGATTAACAACTCTTAATGCCTTTTTGGCAATGTTGTTACAGTGGGCTCTGGCACTTAGATCTTTAGAGATGAGTACTCCAAGGTCCTTGACAGAGTGAGGGTTGTCTACTATATATATATCTACTAACTATAGTCTTTGCTGTTTTACCTGCTGAGTCACTAGAGAGAGGGGAGAGTAATTTTATTTAATATAACAGTGTATAATTAAACTGACCTATAGTTTTAATCTGAAATTGAACAGTTTAATAACAGCAACAGAATGAGCAATTTTTCCAAAGCCATGCAGACTGGATGAAGTTTATATTCTTACAGGTCAGAGGAATTGTGTATGAATGTGTTTCTAGAACGGATGTTTGGGATTTCAATTCCATTCAAAGTTAGGGTAGGGAAGGGGACATGATGAGTTTTATTGTTTTTCTCTTCATATTGTCATATTTTAACCCTTTCCAGTTGCCCCTTGGTATGTGGGCTGCCATATAAATAAATAAAATTTAAGTCTGAACTAATCAAATGAATGAAATTGTGAATAACCTAGCATTTGTCTCTGGTCTCTGTTAATATGTTCACTCTAATTATTCTTGGTCCCTTTCCATTCCCACATCTTTCAAATTTGAAATAGATGACATTCATAACAATTTCCTGGACTTATTCCCTGAATGTAGGTTTGTTATTTTGCATTCCAATTGCCACAAAATATTTTTAAGACTTGAGGTGGTAGCAAATGAGAATTTGTGCCTTCTCCAAATTTGGTGCAAACTATTTACCAAAAACTGCATTCTAAGATAGTACTTTTAAATAATAACATTTAGTTACAAAAATAACATGTGCGCTGGCATTAGCTGATGGCACTGGTCCCCACAGTGTCTTGGCTGTGAAAGTCAGTTGGTGAAGTAAGAAAAGTGGGCAAGCGAAAGGTTTTTTTGTTCCATAATGCAACTGAGTATAAGACAGAACAAGCAACAGAACATAAAAGCAAGATTGAAGGTTGTTCCTTAGAATTCTGATGCCTGAAATTTGGCAGTGAAATTTCTTAGACAGCAACAGAAATAATAAATCATTCGTTTAACCATAATCAAATAAATCAATTTTGTATTTTTTCTTCTTTCTGCCAACAATCTTTAAATCCCGCCAATAAATTTCCAACATTTGCTTTCTCATATTCTCTCAGAATTCTTGTATCTTTATCAAAGTCTTTTTATAATTCCAGTGAAGTAATTCCACTAAATTTTGTATACTCCATTTTAATAAAATAATTCACACTACTCTTATTATTTGGACTTTTTTAGTTTTTAAGTTATGATCCAATTCCAATTATAAACCCAATATTTCCATCTCATTAAAAAAGATGTAGTTTTTAAATGGACCTTAAAACTGCATTTTGGTTCCATTATAGATCTAAATAGCTCAAGAATTACTTGGACCCAAAGCGTGAAGCAATTCCTTTAAAGTAGCCATCTAGTGCCCCCTAGTATCCAAATTTCAAGGTCTTATTATCAGTTCATAATGTCAGCAAAGAAATTCTTCTCACAAGAGAGGATCCTTTTAATTAACTTCAAAGTCTTTCTTTAATTTAAATTCATCTAAACCCTTAATCCATTAAAAAAAACTTTCTAAAATCAACACTGTAATTACCCTTTTGCTATATATTGCAACAAAGAAAACTTACAAAACTGTAGGCATATAAATTTCTTTCTAAATATATTGAAGAGAAACTCATACAGCCAACAGCCAAACTTATGATTTTGAAACTTCTCAATCTTTAATAAATATTTAAAATAAAAAAATAAATTCTAAAGTGATTAAAAAGTTTGTATTTATTTATTTAAAACAATTACATAGCTACTCATTTTATACCAAACTCTGAGCTTCCAATCAAGAATTAAAACAATAATAAAATAACATAAAAACTTATTAAATCTATTATATTTCATTTATTTAAAATATTTAGATAGTTCATCTTATACCAATCTCTGAAAAGAAATATGAGATTTGGCTGAACTTTTCTCAAAAAAGGATATATTAATAGCTCAGAGCATGCTGGAATCCCAGCTAATTGCAAATGACTACAAAAACATCTATTTAGAATAGAATTATTTATTGGCCAAGTGTGATTGGACCAGGGATGAAATCCTCCCAGTTCGGCCCAGTTCGGGCGAGTAGGTAACGGTTGCAGCAGCTGATTAGGAGAACCAGGATGGCAGCGCGAGGCTCCACCCACCTGCCCCGACATCATCACTTCCTGGTTTTTTAAAAAACTTTTTAAAGCCTATTTTCCCTGCCGGTTCCCCTGAAAGAAATAAAGAGGGGGGGGAGGGAAGGAGGGGGAAGGGAAGGGAAGGGAGAAAGAAAGAGAAAGAAAGAGAGAGGTGTTAGAAGGAAAAAATCAGGACTCACTTTCCAGCCGGGAGATCGCTTGGCAAAGAAGAAAAACAAATCAAATCGCTTTAAATCAGGAGTGTCCAAAGTTAGCCACATGGCTGGCTGAGGAATTCTGGGAGTTGAAGTCCACAAGTCTTAATGTTGCAAACTTTGGAGACTCCTGCTTTAAATTGAAAAGCCTTCAGAAGCTGCTTGGAAGGAGGTTTTTAATTGCAGAAGCGAAGTGACATTCTGGGTTAGCTGAACAACAAACTGGCTAAAAGGAAGGATTCTTATCTGGTTCTCTGTCTTTGAAGTTTTGGGCTTTGTGCAATATGGGCTTTGTGTTTCTAAAAGGGTTTGAGAGAGAGAGAGAGAGAGAGAGAGGGAGAACCACAAAGCTGGCTGGCACTAGAGACAGCTTGAGA
>QLTV01001726.1:1249735-1261389 GCA_003457575.1 Thermophis baileyi
TTGTGGAAGAAGCAAGGGGGGTTTTTTTTAAAGCAAAAGCGTCGCTTTCACTTCTTGTTCTGCGTGTTTTAGTCCCAAGAAAATGCCACCATCCCTTTCGAACAGCTTGGAAAAAACTGGGATCAAACATAACCTCCAAGTCCCATCAAATCCTCAAAAACAAAACAATAATAAAAGAAAACCCAAAAGGGGGAGGGAGAACAAGCCCACGCTAGAGGAGGTGGCGGTGGCGGTGGGCTTCCCCTACAGAATGGGTGTACTAGATGGATGTACCCCTACTAGAAGGGGTGATTGCAGATGTTCCACTAGACAGAAGGCGCGTATTTAGGTCGGATCCCGAAGCACCCTCTCTGACTTTCTCTTTGTGGCGCTTGTGTCCATCTCATTCCTAGATTCACATGCAGCGGGGAGAAGCTACGCACGTTGAATCTGCTCAGGAGCGCGCGCAC
This sequence comes from Thermophis baileyi, assembly GCA_003457575.1. Taxonomy (NCBI): domain Eukaryota; kingdom Metazoa; phylum Chordata; class Lepidosauria; order Squamata; family Dipsadidae; genus Thermophis; species Thermophis baileyi. The sequence continues at coordinate 1,250,185 of QLTV01001726.1, forward strand.
ACACACATGCCACAGAGCTTACATGTTCATGGAGCATCGTGATATCCCCCCCAATCTTTCCCAAAAAAGAAAAAAGAAAAAAGAAAAGAAACTACGATGACAAGGTTACGAATTTTGAGGAAAGATTACGCCTTTATTTTATTTTATTTTATTTTGGCAAAGGAAGAAGCAAGAGAGGGAAAGGGAGGGACAGGGGGTCGATAGGCAGATGGGTTAGGGGCTCCGGTCGGACAGGGGCAACCCTTCCAACCGGCGGGGATCTGGAATGGGGGAGAATTGGCTGTCTCCAGCCTGCTGCCCCGCCAGCAGGACCACCAGAGTGAGAGGCGCGGGGGCTGAGCGTCGCCTGGGCTCTCTTATTGATCCTCAAAATCCCCCCTCTTTTTTTTACCCGTTTGCGTCTGCTCTCATCAAGAGCTGCGCCTGACAGAGGCCTGACCCTCCCACTCTCCCTTCCTCCCCCTCTCTCTCTCACAGACACACACACACAGACAGGCTCACGGGTGCACACCCGTTTTTTCCCTCTCCCCTTTCTCCTCCCTGGCCTCCACGCCCCCCACTCGCAAACGCCCCCTCCCGCGTCACATTAATTGTTCCACTGTTATTTATTTGGTCCCGGCTGCTAGCAGGATGCTTCCCCCATCCCCTTTCTTGATGTCTCACTTGGAAGGCAATCAGCCCTACACCCCCCCACCCTAAACACAGCAACGTGCGTGCACATGCACAAACACAGAGAGTGTGCGTGCTTGTGGATGTGGGTGTGCGTGTGCACTCCTGAGCAGATTCAATGTGCGTAGCTTCTCCCCGCTGCGTGTGAATCTAGGAACGAGATGGACACAAGCACCACAAAGAGAAAGTCAGAGAGGTTGCTTCGGGATCCGACCTAAATACGCGCCTTCTGTCCAGTAGAATGCCTGCAATCACACCTTCTAGTAGGGGTACACCCATCTAGTACACCCATTCTGTAGGGGAGCCCACCTCCCCCGCCCCCGCCATTTCCTCTAGTGTGGGCTTGTTCCTCCCCTCCCCTTTTGGGTTTTCTTTTATTATTGGGGTTTTTTTTAGGATTTGATGGGAGTTGGAGGTTATGTTTGATTCCAGTTTTTTCCAAGTTGTTTGAAAGGGATCTAAATGTTTTCTCTCATCATCATCATCATCATCATCATCATCATCATCATCATATTCCTGATGAGGAATCATCAGGATTCCTCATCAGGAATCGAATCGCAGAATTCCACGCTTTAGCGCACCTCTTTATCCGTACGCCAAAGGGGGGGGAGAGGAGGCAGGGGGAAGAGAGAGAGAGAGGGAGGAAGGTTACCCCCTCTCGTTCCTTCTCCTAAAAAGGCTGCTTGCATTGGAAGCTAGCCGATTGGTTGGTGCCTAACTGTCCCGGGTGGCGAAAAACCCAGGAGGAACCGTCCTTCTGCGAATGGGCCATGCCGAAGCGCGTGGGACGGAGGGGACGTGACCTATTGCCCAGGGCGAATTGGCGGGGGGGGTTCAGCCGAGGCGAACAGTCAGCGGAGAATCACCCAAGGGAGGAACGCCCGTGGAGAAGGAGGGGCGGCCAAGGGTACGAGACGAACTGTCCCATTCCGTAATCAGTGGAATGGCTTGCTTCAGAAGCTGTGGTACTTCAAAACTGGAGGATTTTAAGAAGAGATTAGACAGCCATTTGTCCGGAATGCTTAGGCAGGAGGTTGGATTAGAAGACCTCCAAGGTAGCTTACAACTCATAATATTCAATTATTCTGTTTTTCCACTATGAGAAAAGTCATGCTAGTGCCTACACAAGACAGCACAGAATCTACTGTGAGTATCAAGCCATGTGGGTATGTCTTCATTTTTATATTTTAACTTGCTTTTTAGAATATTGTCAAAATTAGATTGAAAAAGAGTACATAATACTTTAAATCACTATTTCCTTATACTGATTGTGTGAAAGAAGAGGTGGTAGAATTCCGTTGGGGTGATCTTTATCCTAAGGTAAAAGCTTATCTGAAAAATAATAAAGTTGTTGGCCTTTGAACACTTTGTACTGCAAATATCTCTTTGTACTCATAATTCCTCTATTCCCCTTTTAAAAAACTTAAAATGAAATCCCTAAAAAAAATAATAATAACTGGCCCGGAGGTAAAAGAGGCTCATTATATTCTTGCATTAAGGTAGTATTCTAAGGTGTTTCCTCAAACATCCTTTCTTGTTGCAGTCAAAGCAGAATAAACTTCCAATTCTCCTTGAGATGTTTAGAACTTTTTCCTTTCCTTCCAAAGAGGCTCCATAAGGTTCTTTGATCTCAGCTTCACACACACACACAGACCAGAATTAAAAATTAAAACATTAAAATAAAACAAAGTAGAACAAAATATAATAGTATGTTACAGTTAGTGATGAGATTGTTGATAAGTGGCCAAAGTCTAATTTTACAGACAGTATAGCAAATTTTAGCTATGTTCAAAGAAACTGTATCATACTGATCTGATAGTAACAACTGTACATAAAAGAAAATAGAATTCCCTGGATATATCAGGTAAGGAGTTATAAAATTAGTCTTTATAGAAGGTACAGTATAACAGGACATGAGCTGTGGTTTCAATAGACACTTGTCCATAGAGACACAATCTCAGCTGATATGGGACTTTTTTTCGCTCCAGAACTTCTCTGGGGAATCATTACAACGCACTAGGGTTAGTGCCCTCTGAAATTTAGAAACAGTAACTTAATATAAGAATCTCCCTGGTTTGTGAAGCGGGGAGGTAGTGACTGCTCAAGAAAACATCTTGGATAGAGCAGACAGGTCCTGTTAGACTTCCTGGTCTTTATACATACTTGTTTACAGTAAATGCACTATCACTAATGAATCAGTAGGAACTCCTCCTTGAGGCCAAGATGTTGGGGTTTTTGTGAAATAGTCCTAATCCATGTTGATTTACAATTATCCTCCATAAGGAGAGGGCACAGACCTGTGAGAAGATCTGTCAGGTTGGCAAGAGAACATTTTTGATTCTCTGTGCCAGAACAACCCAGCAAATAAAGGCAGACATCACCTTTGTTCGGCACAACAATTTATTTAGTATCCTCCCTCCTTCCCTCCTTCATATACTACATCTATTACCTTCACTGATTTGCAGAAACCAAACCATCATCAATAAAATATGTTCATCTTCCATCTCATTCCTGGCCTTGCAGAAGATTAGATCAAGAGTTTCTTTGATTCAATATTATAATTGGGCTTCTTGTAATATTCAGAACTGTTTTAGCTACATCATTTTAAAAAGTAGTTTATAGTTTTCATTTTTTTCTTATGCTGGGGGATTCTTTGTTGGTACAGCAGTGGGAAAAGCTGTCATTGGCCCTTCAAACCCTTTTCATAAATTAGGTTTCAGAGTGGGTCCTCTTTTCCTGCTAATTATCAACTTCTTCCACACTCATAGTCCTGCAATCAAAAGGAAAGCTGTTAGTCTTTATAATTAGCAGAGAGAAGTACAAAAAACAAAAAAACCAACCCACAAAACACAAAGCTTTGGAAAACATGACTCCAGCAAGCAAGTCAAGTCACCATCAGAGAAGCTGATTAAGAGATTGGGTTGGGGAAGCTGTTGCTGACTGCAGAATTTTCAGGGCCAGATTACACGGTTTCTTCCTCATCTTCAAAACTGCCCCTGTGTTTGAGCAGTGAGTTTGATCCTTTTTATAACCTGTAATTTAATTATTTCAGATCTCTTTTGTTATAGTTTAACATCCTCCTGATGATGCCTGACAAATATTTCCCTCCCAATCTTTGTAAAACTCATCTTTCCTTATGAGCTCTTTGTGAATGTAGCATAGTCCAAGTCTTCTTCATCTATGTAGCCAATACATAATGGCTTTTGGATCATTATATTTTATTTCAGTTAACAAATACCAAAAGTACAGGTACAACCATGTAGGGATCAGCAAAAGTTGTGATGATGTTATACAGGGATCCTTATATTTGATAAGTTTGGAACCACTTATTTTACCATGTATACTGTATTTAAACAATTGGCTGCATTATATGTCAGCATCTTCTCAGTTTTCCCCAATTACTTTCAAGGAACTTATGAATAATAATAATAATAAAAGCTTTTCCTGATGTGAGAACGAAAAACAAAATTGTCAAATCTCTTTTTACACTTCCTTGTCTTTACTCCGTATATAAAAACACTGAAACTGGACACAAATGATTTTAGTAATATATATATACACACATACACACATACACACATACACACATACATACATACATACATACATACAGCAAGGTCTCTGAAGAGCAAGAATCCATACCAGCAAATTGCAAATTCTACCTTAAAAGAAGTTGGGGAACAGAATAAGTAGTTGAACTCTGGAACTCAGAAAGAAGACTGGTTTTTAGTAAGAGTTTTGAGCATGTGTGTTTTGAAATCTGAAAGGAATTTCAGTACCGACTAGAATGGGAACATTTTTTTACACAAAATGTGCATTTCTTGCTTATTTATTAGTTTATATATGTTACATACTACCTATTACCTACCTTAAAGTCTCTACATGATTAATGAGGTACAATAAAGGTATCCATTAAAAGCAGGTATAATAGCACACAAGTTAAAACAGTGATAATAAAACAGTCTGGAAAAATAAATACTTCTGGTTCTCTCCTAATATGTACTGAGAGAGAGCCTTTTTTCAATTCCATGGGAACTTTATTTTATAATAATGGGACTCACCAAGAAGAAAGCCCAACTGGTTGATGATGTCAAATGTACCTGTAGCAGAACCAGTAAATGCTGCTCATCAATAACTTGAGAATGAATTGGACTGAAATGGAGATGACAGTCATGTAAGTAGCATGAGCCTAAGTCATGCTAAGCTTATAGTCCTTGTGAATTTTTGGCTAAAAGACAGCTGGCAACTAAAGAAACTGTCCACAATAGGGTAAAATCAGATCCAAGGAGTTTCACTCATTATATTCAAAACTATTTCAATTTCTGTCTGGATTGTCTTCAAGGATGCCCAGCATAGATTTAATTGTAATAAACCAGATCATAATGAAGGGCACTTGAACATCTTCTTTATAAGAAAGGCTAGACTTTTATATATTATTTAAGTAAGAAATAAAGGCAACTCAGATGGACATCATTCACAGCATGGAGAGAGTGAAAAGAGAGAAGCAAATAGTAGTATTAGACATCAGTCAATGAAGGGGATTGAAAAAAAAAGATTTTAGAATCAACACATAAAACTTCACACTTCACTAGTAATTTCCACAAAATGTGGTACCTTTCAATAACTTGAAAGTTTTTGTTTTTTTAAAGAGATGGATACATTATAGAAGATCCATCTATTAAGGGTTCTTAGCAGGGGTGAAATGCTCCCGGTTCTCTCGTACCTGTCGTTCGCCGTAGAGCCGGTCGTGAAGGTAGTGCGAGGCGCCGCCCTCTCGCCTGGATGCCGCCCGGACGCCGCCATTTGGGTTCTTTTACCCTCTGCGCATGCACAAAGCATTCTGTGCATTCGCAGAGGGTAAAAGAACTCAAATGGTGGCGTCCAGGCGGGTAGGTGGTGCCTCGTGCTACCTTGGCGACCAGCTCTATGGTGACCGACAGGTACGAGCGAACCGGGAGCATTTCACCCCTGGTTCTTAGTGTAGAAGATTCATATTATCCCATTTGCATGCCTCCAAATAACAATTGAGGGAGAACAATAGCAGACAAGGAGTGTATTTCTTTCTACTAAAAAAAGAACTAAAATGGGCCCAGAAGGAGCATTCTTAGTTTTTTTTTTAATGTTCTTAATTCCTTTGGCTACTACTGAAAAATACCTAGTTCCTAGTATTTGACAATGTAATGGTTCTTTTTGGTGGGCCAGGGAATAGATCCTTCATCACTGATTATTGATAGGTTAATTCATAAAGTTACAGATGGTCTTACACATAACATAGTTACAAATCATTTAGGGTTTCAAAATGAAAAACAAATTGACAATATAATCGGCACAGAATAGGTGTAATATGATCTGTGAGTTTAGCTTCTCCAAGCTTTCCACATCTTCTGCATTCTGTATCATTTGAAGTTTCTGAACAGTATTCACAAGAACCTTTGCATAGAATGCTGATAGGCTAAATTTGAATATAGGATCACAGCTGCCAAATCATAAATAGATTGTGAATCTAAGTATATTTGCTAACTGCGGATCTGGTATTTCACAGGGCAGCAACATCCTGACTCCAACTTCCATTAGATCAATGAATTTCTTAGTCCATAGTAAGATGGACTAAGCTTAGATGGATTAAACTTTAGTTTGTTAGAAATCTCCTATCTCAATATTGTCCCCACAAACCTGCTCACAATTTCAGCTGTCTCTTAAAAATTAGACAGTGAAAAAAAAGAGAAAGAATATAATTATGTATCATCTTGTAAGGAATATCCTTCTGGGTTCGGTTCAAAGTGGGGAAAAAGACACTGGATTCATGGAAGTTGCTTGGAAAGAAGGTTTAATGGTGGACAGGAGCACATGGCATGAGTTCCTGAACAGAAAAGGTGGATCACATGCTTCCAGATGTTGGGTGAAGAGAAAAGGGCAGAGATGCTGAGAGTTCCTTGTTTTATGCCCTCTCTTGGGCCCCGTCCCGGGGGCCTCCTGCTCCTGTGCAAGAAATGCACTCTGATTGGCTGTCAGACTCCCATGGGGCCATGCAGGGGCAACTCTGTAGGCTGTCTTGAGTCCAGGTTTGCTTGAGCTTTGCTGGCTGATGCAATCTGCCCAGGTGCCATCTGTCTGAAGGAGGTAGATCTTTGTTATGTAGAATAGACTGGTCCAGGCTATTAACAAAGATGGGGGGATGAGTGAGCTGGGCCATTCCTTGATGGCACATTGACAAAGGTGGGGGCTACTAAGAGTGAGTCTTTTTTTTTTCTGCCTAAAAGCATGTTTCCAGGGATATTCTATATAATATTCTGCCTTTTTAATTTTTCCTAGGATATTTCATTTTTCTAGGAGAGGGGTGGGTGCTAACTTCCTACAATCTGAATACCATGGACATCTCCATCCAGATCCCCAGGTGACTTCTAAGTGCAATTTCATATAAATAAATCTGGAGTTCCTAATTCTAATGGCCAGAATTCTCCCAGCACTAATTTCTGATCTCACTCAAGAAGGGCTGAAGCTTCCTTGCCCTTCAAACCCCAGGCAAAGAAAACTAAAGCTATAGAATATCCTTTTAAATGTATACTATTACCCTGCTTGCTAAAATGAGAATGACTATTTTAGTCAGTTTTAAATTAACATGGCCACTGCCATTTCAGCAAGTTGATAAATAGCTGAATATCATATATACATATTTCACTGTGCCATTATAAAGGTGCAGTATTTAATTTATGTGGCATTTTGTATCCACTGTATTTTAATTTTTTAAATATTCTTTTTACTTAAATGTTGATTTAAAGTAACAGTAGATAAGCATGACATCCCTAATAAAAGCTGTGGAAAAAATGAAGGTGTGGTGAATTACGACCACTTCACCTAAATAGAATCATTTCTGATATTGATAGATTTTGTGTGTGTGTATCTTTGAGTAAGTTCCTGCATTGTTCTTGACAAGATTTTCAGAAATGGTTTGCCATTGGCTCCTTCCTAGAGCTGAGAGGATGTGACTGGCCCAAAGTCACCCAGCTGGCTTTGTGCCTAAGGCAGAACTAGAACTCAAGATCTCCCAGTTTCTAGCATGGTGTCTTGAACCAACTGACTCTTTTCAACAATGTCAAAACTTTGAACTGTCACTGAATGAATGGTCATAAGTCAAGAACTACCTGTAATAGATTTTAAAGCTGCCATATAATTCCAGGTCACTAACAAAGTCTTTTGAAGGTTAATTCTGGTTTTGTAATACTTTCACCATCTGTTTGTGTCTCTCTTTCTCCCCCCTTACTCCATATTGAGCCAGATCTGGTTCATACAACAGAGTTTTGCTATTTGTAATCTAAATTAAACTACAGGAGAATTCAGTGATTCGATTTCTCAGTCTTTTCATATTAATCTTAAAGTAGACATGGTGTTTCCTAATTAATGTTAATCAGTCTTTTATTACCGGAAAATTAACTATATCATTGATGTTTTGTTTTATGCCTTTTAACTACAGTAATAAATAATTTCTCATTCTCAATCCCCTTAGAACCATTATTTTCACAACACATATAATAAGGTAGCCCATAACATTTCCCATGAAGTGGGAGGAAAATGCAACAACACAGGCAAAAAAATAATAAAAGAAGTACATAAGCCTAATGCAGTTTTTAAAGTTTTTTTAAAAAAGAGATGTATGACTTATTTGTTAATTATATTATGCGAAAATATATTATGATTTATTTGACAATTCTATAATGCTAAACATAGCATTAATCAAAGGATGCTGAAAATGGCTAACAGCAATATAGTTAGTCTTCAACCTGCAATAGTTTATTTAATGACTGTTCGAAGTTACAACAGCATTGAAAAAAGTGACTGTTTTTCACACTTACAGTCACAGACAATTGCAGATGTCCATGGTCTCATGATTAAAATTCAGATGCTTAGCAACTGACTCATACTAATGCCAGTTGCAGTGTCTTGGGTCAACTTTTGTGAACTTCTGACAAGCAAAGTCAATGGGGAAACCAGATTCACTTAACAACTGTGTTACTAACTTAATAACTACAGTGATTCACTTAACAAGTTGTAAAAAGGGTCAAAACTCACTTAACAACTGTCTCACTTAGCAACGTAAATTTTGGGCTCAATTGTGGTGATAAGTCAAGGACTATCTGTAAAAGGTAAAATAAGTAAAATAAAATCAAGCATATACTTTTTTTAAAATGCAGTATTAAAATGACAAAAAGAAGTGAATGGCTGCTATTTACATTATCATAGTAAACCCGTATTGGAGAACTAAACTTACATCTACCTGCAGGTGGTGAAAGATTGTTTGAGAAAGAAATAGACCAGCTAGATCTCCTTGACAAGGAATTCCGAAGCCTAAGACCAACCAATGTATCACATATACCTCATGCTTTTGGCAGGCTTTTTTTTTAGGAGTAATGCAATCAGATAACTTTGTCTTAAGTCTGTGAAGAACACCAACATCTTTCTGATCACATCAGATAGTTCTGTCCTTTTCAGAATTATTTGTTAGCTAAATTAAGTAAGTTGTTTAATTTTATTCATTTGATACTGCTTACTTGTGTACTCTTTGCTATTAAGACAGAGCATTAAGGGTAGTGTTCATATTCAGGGAAGAAAATTACATTTCAAGTTCTAACATCAAATAGATCTTCTTACTTATAATTTCACTTTTACATAATTATTCTACTTTGAAAATACTGGAAAGAGCAGTATATCTGCCTTGTGTGGAAACCTGACTTAAAAGAAATAAAAGGAAAACAAACACAGTAATAAAATTCCTGGAGGGTGATGATAATAACATGAAATAAAGAAGTTGGTGGATGGTGGAACTTTCACTCTTTAGAACATTTTAAGTCCTTTAAATGTGTTTCTGCTGCTAGTAAATTGTTCAGATACATTTTTCTGCTACAAGGCCATTTGAATTATTTATTTAAATAATGCTCCTTCTGCCTAAAATTGGCTCAGATCATACGTTCTATTATATGCTATTTTTATTTTTAACACTAGTAAAATATCAGACTCTAACTAAACTACTGGGTTGGTTACATTGTATTACTATTTTATATTTACATTTATAATTGTTTTTATAGCTGTATGTTTTGTTAGGTTGTAGGTTGCTCAGAATCGCCTCGAACTGCAAGATGAGTGGCATATAAATTTAGCAAATAAATGTTACTATACATTGTAGCATATAATTGTTTCATCCAATCTAACACAGGTAATACTCATTTAATGACCATAGTTGGGACCGACAACCTAGTAATTAAGCAAAATGGTTGCTAAATGAAACTGTGACTGTGTTTATGATCTTATTTCAGTTTTAATTTGCTTTACAGACATAAGAAGGTTGTAAATGAGAGGACTGGTTACTTTTTCATCATTGCTGCTATAACTGCAAAGTCATTGTACAGTCATTATATGAGGCAGACATTAAATGGGGACTAGTTGTACTCAGTCTATTGCATTGACTTGATTTCTTTGGCATTTGCTTTTAGGGCAAATAAATGATTTGACCACTACTTTTAAATTAAAACTTTCCATTAGCAGCGAATTCCAAATGTTATCAACTCCTTTCCCTTTGTGAAACTAGATTAGCCATGCTGAGAACTTGTTCCTTTGAACATTGATGTAGCCATTAACCCTGGAGCCATGGGGTACAGACTCCAACAGGGCCCATTTGTTTAGGATTCATTACCGACATCAGCCTTGATAGGATATCTTCCTCTAATCTACAGTATGGTTTGGCCCTTGTTAAACATCTGTTGTTTGGTTAGCCCGTATCTAGTACTTTGAGAAGAGCTGAAATAATGTGGCAGTGTGTCCGGTTTGTAAAGTGCTTTGGACAGGTGAGGTACTCACACTTCTCTGTTTGATCAATTTCTGAGGGACTCAGAACTACCGTTTTTCCTTTATTATATGTGTAAATAACTGTATATTGCATGAATACTTGGGGGAATATGTCTGGTGCATTTTTGTACATGAGGACACATTGCAACCTTACCTGTACCTGAGAATAGCTTTTGTAGTGGGGTAGATCATCAGCAATCAGTGGCAATTGTTCTTATCCTTTTTTATTATTATTATCTTCAATCACCCTACATTTGAGGGCAAAGAAGAAAAGAAGAATATACTTTGGACCCTTGCTCCTCCCTAAGTTTAGTTACTTGCTAATGTTTTGATGATCACTGATGTTATTGATGTTGCTGATGTTCATGGATAATGTTATCTAGTTGGGTAATGAAATGTTTGCAAACAAATAACCCAGCTCAGGAAACATTAAGAATTCCATAGTTCAACACTGAGTTACTAATATTCTCTTTTACTGGAATAATTTAATTACATATTATATAAGTGCATAAGTGCACCAGCGTGCCTACCGTCCCTGTCCTACTGTACGTGCACCTGTCAAACAGGCAAAAAGTGGTAAAAATAGGAAACGCTTTATCAAACCCTGTACCTGTCAACAGTGGTGTTCCCCAGGCAGCGTTTTAGGACCAACTCTCTTTATTCTCTACATAAATGACCTTTGTGACCTTTCTCTACATA
>QLTV01001726.1:1262664-1273516 GCA_003457575.1 Thermophis baileyi
ACCATTGATCTCACCCCATTCCTAAGAGGTCTGTAAGGGGCGTGCATAAGTGCACCAGTGTGCCTACCATCCATGGCCTAAAGTCCCCATGTAATCGAAAAATATGTACTCAAAACCATGTTTGTACCTATTATATACTCATATTAATGTTTATACTTTGCTGTAATCATATACATGCTTGACAAAATAAATAAAATAAAAAATGTACTCATTTTATGTGTTTATGGCTATCTTTTGCTTCTTTATATCCATTTATTTGTGCCATTTTTTCATGTGTTCTGTTTCCTTGCACTTGTTGACAAATAAATAAATAAAATAAATAATAATAAAATATACCTATCCCATCAAGACACCACATGGCTTTTCAGAGGCCACACTCCACAAGCAGAAACTGATGCAAATGAAATCTGATGAACGATATCAAATGTAGTTAATATAACTACCCTCCAATCCTAACTTGAATAATTTTCCTCTTCTATCACATTACAAAACTGGTCCCAATTTTTAAATGGGTTTGTATTCAGGTCTTCCAGAGATATTCAGTTCTACAGGTGTGATGTACCAACTGATACAATGTGGGTTTCAGTTCTTTTTTAACTAGGTGTGCAAATGATAGTTTTATTCTACATCTTTATGATGCTAACATTATTAGTTGTAGAAGAAGGCCAGGAATGATAAAGATGCATGGATCTTACATATAATGGAAATGAATGAACCAGTTCGCTTAGTCCTGATTATAACAGGTATTTGCACAAATTCTTTAGCAATGATGTAGCATACAACATGCTGATATCTATATTTATATTTGGAATAAATTGTGAAAAATGGTGCTTATTAAAATGAATAATTAATGGGGGTTTTTCCCCTGTACCTGCATATAGGATTTTATTGTCCACTTGTCCTCTGTACATCCAAGTCTCCTTTATTTGTAAGGACTAGAAGAGGTAAAAGAAGGGAGGACTCTGCAATAAATACCAAATTATATAGACAACTACATTATGTCCTACTTATAGAGGTGACCATTTGATGAGACAAATATGACACAGTTACTTAAAGTTGAAGGTTTTGGGCATCATTAAGGATAGGGGAGGGAGAAACATATTGTTTAGACACCTAGGGCAATCTTTCTTAGCATGGTACCTTCTCAATGTGGTTCGATGAATTGCTTTTCACAGCAAATAATAATGTTAGCATCATAAAAAGGTAGAACAACATTATTATTTGCACACCTGATTAAAGAAGAAGTGAACTTTAACAGCAAAATGACCAGATTTCAATTGTGTGATTTTGAAATAATTTGCACGGAGAAATTAAGGGTGGTAATTGCAGTGATTTGCCACAGAGAGACTCTTGATATTTGTATCTGAGGAAAACTTCAATAAAGTTAGGACCAAGAGCTCTTTTTTTTTTAAACAATGGGATGATATTTTGTGCTGGGAAGGGATATGACATATTAAGTGACCTTATGGCAATGGTAGAGTTTAGTGGAAATGCCAGCACAGTATAATCTTCTGTGAAGAAAGATAAATTCCATATTGAGGACCACTGGGAATGGAATAAAAATAGAACTGCTAATATCACCTTGTGCATTTATTGTATGCAACCTTATTTGGTATATTGTGTGTGATTCTGATCACTGTATCTTAAAAAAGAATATGGTAGATATGAAAAAGATGCAGAAAAATAATACTTTTATATGATGCAAGATTGAGGTGTTTTTATTTTAAAAACAGGTGCATCTGTGAATAAGAGGGAAGCAAGAAAGGTATGTGTAGAGTTTCAATGATGTAGATAGATAATCAAATCAAACTTTTATTGCAGGCATAAGGTCAGTAGAAATAGTAGATACAGATATAACAGGTAAACACGAAAACATAAAGCAAAGAAGAGGAGAGGCATGGAATTGGGCAGGGCAGAAAGAAATACATGAACAATTGTCAGACAGGAGAAGCAAAATCAAACTCTGCCATGGGATTTGTTCAGGATAGGTTAAATCAGTGTATCTCATCCATGGCAATATGAAGATGGGTGGGCTTTAACTTCCAGAATTCCCCAGCCAACATGGGGAAATTTGGAAATTGAAGTCCATCCATCTTCAAATTGGCAAGATTGAGAAATACTGGGATAGATTAAAATCATTCCCAATTTCCTGTAGAGATACCAGTGAAGGAGTATCAAGAGCTCTAATGAGCCATCTCCGCGAGGACCTATACAGTATACACTGAAGTGGGGGAGTATCCGTGTAATGTACCATTAGGATAGCAGAAGGCAATGCATCCAGCCAAACTAAAGTTCTGATAAAATTTTGGGATTGTGAAAGGTAAGAGATAAGTGGGTGGTACATACACATTTTAAAAAGCTTCCATGTGCTGTGTAAAAAGAAACAGTAATTAAAATTGTAATGATTTGCTTTGGATGGCAGACTCAGTTGGCTTTTCAGCATCACTTACCAGTGATTATTAAGCAGATAGTTCTTCTACTGTATTAATGCTCTGTTGAGGGTTTCTCAAAGATATATATATTGGGCCCCTGGAGGGGACAAAGCACTTGAAAAGTTTTTAATGTCATTCAGTTTAGTTTACGAAAGAAACCCCATTGGGAGAACAAGTAATGATGAGCAGTATGCCATATGCTTTGTGTTGAAAATGTTCTAGATTCAATCTCCAGTATTTTCAGATAGCATTGAGGGACTTTTTCACCTGAAAAACTATGAATGGAGGAGTTAGGAAAAGATGAAAAAATGATTTCAGAAAGAGAGAAGAACTTAATGCCTGAAAAGATAAAGTCTTCTTCCAGAGTTAATGAAGCTCAAGAATTAAGGTTCCTGGTAACTTGTTTGGTCCGGCAGGAGGATTTCTGCAGTGAAGGAAATCACTCCCTTTTTACAACCCTGTAATCCCTTAATTCAGGCACTGTTAGGCTGAATACTATCCAATCTCATTCCTTCTTAATGCCTTGCCCCACATCCTTGTACATTGATGTCATCATGACGTATAAATGCTGCTCCCTCATCTAATGCAACAGCTTCATTAAAATGCTGATAGATTCAATCCCTAAACTGGCAGATTGTGGGGCTCTGTAATATCTATCAAGTTTGTTCTGTTCACAAAGTAGAAGAGGATGGGGTTAACTGCAAGGTAGTGGAAGTAGTATGTTTTCATAATGAAGTGGGCTCTGTGTTTAATTAACATAAACAGCTAAAAGCAAAGGAAATCTGTCTCTTTGGATTTGACTTAAAAGAGATTGTGTGTTGCTTTAAATGTCAAGTGATTAGTTAACTGTGTTTCATTTGCTTTTAGTATATGGGAAAATATGCCATACTGTATGCTAAATAGATAAATAAGTATATGAAAAGATATGAGTGTGTACTTCTGCATATTTGTCATATTGCCTTTCACTTTGGGTGTGGTGGGGTGGAATGTTGTTTTCTTTAACTGTCCTGGTTGCCAGTGTCCAGTTATAGAGTTTTAATTGATCTGAGAAAACCTGTGGAGATTATTCCGTTGCATATTGGAAGAACACAGGATTCTAATTTCTATAGATATCAGCCATGATGCAAACTGAAGCAGTCAAGGTGAGCTAATAAATGTCCATGGAAATATCCGTGCACATGATCCCAGGAGCACCCTGGTTGCCTTTCTAAAGAGCCAGTGGTCAGAGCTTTGAATATGGCATCTGAAAATATACAGTAAGTTACAAAATGTGAAGCATGTCTCAGTTCAGTGCTAAGTCCAAGGGAGTCTTTATCTAAGTTCCTTTTAATTGAGGAGGGTAAATAATGGTAATTCAACTTTTGGTATGGGAAACATTTGTTCTCCGATGCGCTGCTTGGAGAATCCAAGCGTGGGTGTTGACTTCCATCTGCCCGGAGACTGAGTTGAAACAATTTGCTGGTCATGCCCCCTCTGCTCGGCTGAGTCCTTCAGTTTTTTCAACTCAGTCGAGCCTGTGAGACATTTTTAAAATAGCCAGAGCAGACAGGACAGTCAGATTCCTTCGCTTGGATTCCCTTTTGTTGTTTTTTTGTTAAAATTTCATTTTTTACAGTGGGGAAGACCGCAGGAGCAGGCAGGATCGTCGCCAATAGCAGCTTCTGCTGCTTGGAGGACCCGCAGCTGCCGGTGAGTGTGTGGATCCAAGCCGGCTTAGCTGGCGCAGCCGCCACCACCCACAGGCGGAGTAATTGAGGCAGCCTTCCAGAGTCAATCCCAATTCGGGATCCTCTGATGTGCAGATGCCTGTCTCCTCCACCTAATGCTGCCAGTGAGTGTGCTGGTCTCCCCCCGGCCCGCCGGGATGATTGCCACACCAGAACACCTTCCCACCTTGGAGGCGGCTCCGGAGTCCCTGGCCTGCTACTTGTGCCACACTCCGAAGAGGGCTGCCCCGTGCCCTGGCTCTGAAAGAGCCTTGATTTCAGCCTTGAGCTGTACCAGAGAGAGTCGTCGTCTCAGTGTGATCCGCCATTACAGCCTCAGCCGCCATTACAGCCCGAGCTGTCAAACAGAGAGCCGCCATTATAGCTTCGAGCGGCAGTTTCTATTTGAATCGGCGCTTGCAAGGCAGTGCACCGCCTTTTGTGCCAGCAACGGGGCATTAATCACTGCGGCTATCACCGGAGTGTTGCTAGGGCGGCTGCAAGAGAGGGCCCGTGTCAGGAGTCGCGGCATGGCCATTGACGCTTGAGCTGTGAGGAGAGTTGGCGGGAAGTGTCTGCATTAAAATTGATCGATGACGCAGGTGAGATCCAAAAGGCACGGAAGAAGGGCCTCAGGGAATCCAAAACTTCTTGCAGGGGCGAGGCCAGCCATAGCAGGCCCAAGAACCCCGTGCCATCCAGGGGGTCCTCAGCCTCAGAGAAGGATGCTGAAAGGCGCCAAAGAGCCCTGGAAAGGCAGTTTGCCAAGGCTTCCAGGCAGGCTGAGGCAGCAAGGCCCCAATCCGGGGACATGGCTGAGACGGTGGCTTCCCGTTCTCCGCTTCCAGAACTGTCTCCCCAAAACTTTGGGGAAAGCCAACTGGGATGGCCACCAGAGGGTTCTGAGGAGCCACTAGTCCCTCTATCTTCCTACCAGGAGGAACACTTTTTACCCCTGGTCTGCACGCCAAGTGCAGCATTTCAACCGGCTGCCTCTGTAAGGGGCCTGGCCCCTGAGGCAACATTTACCCCCACATCAGTGGGGCTCCGCTCTGGGGAGGGCCAGGGGCCCGGTTTATCTCAAGACTTGAGAGACATCATAGCGCAGGCCATTTCCCAGGGGATAGCATCTGGCCTAAACCAGCGGGCTCTCCTTCAGCCCTAGCCTTCCTGCCTGCACCCTCAACCACCCATGCGCCTTCCATCGTGCAGGGACCCTCCATCTCCTCAGCCTTCAAGGCATAGCGAGGACTCTATCATGGGGGACGAAGAAGTAGGTGACCAGGAGTTGTCCAAGGACGAGGGGCTCATACCAGACAAACCCGCTTTTACGAGCCTGTTCTGTCTCCCCCTATTTAAATTTTTATTGTTCAAGGCCAAAGCATTGGCCAGTATGGGGGTAGCTCCCACCCCCTTAGATTCTCAGTCATATCAGGACACCCACGATGGGTTGTTCTCTGAACCGTCCGAGGAACAGGTCACCTTCCCTTCTCCTTAATTGTTCATTGATGTCATCCAACATCAATGGAACCACCCCAGCTCACTTTCTGCGCCCAGTGGCGTTGACAGAAAGCTCTACAGTGCTGGTTAGGATATGGAGCAGCTCCTACAGATTCCCCAAGTGGATGCTCCAGTGGTATCAATGTCATCCCCCGCTTTCCTGCCTTCAGATTCCATAGAGGCCCTTAGGGCAGAGGACAAGAAGGCTGAAATGTTATGCCACAAAACCCACTAGGTAGCTACCTGGGCAATTTGGGTGGCCACAGAGGCGTCATTCTTTAATCGTTCCACCTTAATATGGCTTTGCCAGTTACAAGCTAGATTGCCCCCTGAAGATACTAGGCTGCATCACGATGTGAATAAGATATTAGCAGCCACTGAGTATTCTGCCTACGCTACATTGAACGTGGCAAAGTTTGCTTCCAGGGCACTAGCTTCGAATGTAACATCCCGTTGCCTCCTGTGGCTCCGCCACTGGCAGGCTGACTTGCACTCCAAGTGGCGGCTAGCCTTGGCCCCCTACAAGGGAGCTAACCTTTTTGGAGAGGCCCTTGACCCTATTCTCATCGAGAATAAAGACAAGAGGAAGGTCATGCCTTACCTGCACAGATGTGCGGACCGCAGGGCCGCGCCTTATTTTCAAAGACAGCCCTTTCGTTCCTCAGAACCTACCTCTTATGCACCACAGTACCAATGTTCTTATGGTCAGGGCTCAGACCGATCCCAGGACGGGCCTGTCTTTCGAGATAGGGGCCGGCGTAATCTTCTGGCCAAGTGGCCCTTTCAAGGGTCCAACAACAGATCCTTCCGCAGAGGCAAGTGACTATCAGGGCAATATTCCCATTGGCGGATGTTTACAGTTGTTCGCAGACCAATGGGAAAGGACCACATCCGATGCCTGGGTCCTTCGAACAATAAGACTCAGCCTCAGGTTAGAACTCATATCCCCCCTCCAAACCAATTCCTTCAGTGTCCTGTCCCCAGGAATTCTCAAAAGAAATTGTTAATGGACCTGGAAATCCGACACCTGTTGGAAATCCACACCATAGAACCAGTTCCCAGGGGTCAGGGGGGAACAGGATTTTATTCAATTCTATTCCTAGTTCCCAAGAGTTTGGGGGGTTGGAGGGGCATACTAGACCTCAAGAGGCTCAATTGCCATGTCACATACCGGCGTTTCAAGATGCAGTCCCTACGATCCATCTTGGGCTGCATCCGAGAGGGAGACTTCTTGACATCAGTGGACCTCAAGGAGGCCTACCTCCACGTCCCTATCCTCCCCAATCACAGAAGGTACCTGAGGTTTCTGTACACCGGGCGCCATTATCAATACAGGGCCATGCCCTTTGGCCTCTCGTCGGCCCCGAGGACATTCACCAAACTCCTAGCGGCGGTAGCAGCGTCCATCAGAGCACTTCCCATCAGGATGCAGTGCTACTTAGATGATATTTTAATCCAGTCATCCTCCCTGCTCCAGGGGACGGTGGACCTGCAGACCGTTATCCAAACCCTTCAGTTTCATGGGTTTTCGGTCAATATGGAGAAGAGTCATCTGATTCCCACCATGTGCCTCCTCCATCTGGAGGCAGTGATAGACTCCGAATCATGCCAGGTACATTTTTCCCAAGACCGGCAGGACAGCATACGGTCTCTAGTGGCCCAGGTTCGGACACTTCGAAAGGTGCCCCTGGCCACATTATCTCGTCTGTTGGGAAAGATGCTTTCCTGCATCTCAATAGTACCTTGGGCGCGCCTGCATGCCAGGACTCTCCAATGGTACCTGTTACCACATCAGAGAGCCGGCAGGGGCAGTTCCAAGTTGTTGGTGCAGCTTCCACCAAGGGTCCTGCGTTCCCCGGTTTGGTGGACCTCAGACTCAATAAAGGTGGGATGCACCTTCAAGGAACCTCAACGCATCACGATCATGTCGGACACCAGCCTGTTCGGCTGGGGTGCCCATCTTTGAGACCAGGTAGTCCAGGGAAGGTGGTCTCCAGCGGACCTATTGAACAGCATAAATTGGCATAAAATGGTGCTCCGCCATTTCCAGGAGGACTTCAAGAATCGCCATGTGCTAATCTTGATGGACAACGTGGCTGCAAAGGCCCACATAAATCGAGAGGGGGACACTTGCTCCAGACTTCTTATGATCGAAGCGGAGAAGCTGGGCAGCTGGGCGGAGAGGAACACGCTCTCCATCAGAGCAGAGCACATTTCCGGAATGTCAAACTTGCAGGTGGACTGGTTGAGCAGGATCACAATCGACCAGTCCAAGTGGTGCCTGCATCCAGATCTCTTCGAGGACATGTGTCAGAGCTTTGGCCGACCGATCGTAGATTTGTTCTCTCGTCCGTCAAACACCCAGCTCCCGAGATTCTTTTCCAGGTTCCCAGAACCGGGGGCAGAACAGGTCAATGCCCTTCACAGCCCTTGGCCTCTACATCTTTCTTCCTCTTCCATTCATCCCGAGGGTAATCAGGAAGGTGTTGGAGGAAAGGGTGGAGATTCTTCTCATCGCTCCACATTGGCCCAGATGTCCCTGGTTTGCAGACCTGGTCAGTCTCTTGACATCCCGACCCTGGAGAATTCCCAAGGACAGGATCTCTCTCAGCCAGGGGGCCGTGCTTCACCCAGAGCCACAATGGTTGCAGTTGACCATCTGGCACTTGAGAGGGACCTCCTGAGGAAGGACAACTTCTCCAACAAAGTGATCCAAACCATTCAAGCCTGCAGATGGCCTTCAACAAACTGCATTTACGACACCACCTGGACGACTTTTTCCTGTTGGTGCGCTGAGAAACTTATTGACCCCGCGGTGTCATCCATACATGGATTTTTTGCAGGAGGGGTTGCACAAAGGATTATCACCTAGCATCCTTCGTAGGCAGGTAGTGGCCTTGTCTACCGTGCTGACGGTTGATAGTTGACAACCCCTCAGTCATCATCCACGGATAAGAAGTTTCCTTAAAGGGGCAGTGAACCTTAAGCCACCCGTTGTGCACCGCTATCCCACTTGGAACCTTACATTGGTTCTGCAGGCACTCACAGCCTCTCCCTTTGAGCCCCTGAGGACCATTAGTCTCAGACTGCTGACCCTTAAGGTCGCCTTCCTCGTAGCTATTACCTCAGCCAGGAAGATTTCTGAATTGGCTGCCTTGTCGGTGTGGGAAGACCTTTGTATCTTTCATGCAGACAGAGTTGTTCTGTGGCTGAACCCCTCCTTTCTGCCCAAGATGAACTCCTGGTTCCATAGAGCCTGATTTCTGCCTGGGGGCTACCCATCCCCGGGAGAAACGATGGCACACCTTGGACATCAGGAGGGCCCTCTGCAGATACATCAAACGAATGGCGTCCTTCAGAAGATCAGAAGCCCTGTTCGTTTCATTTCAGCCTTCTTCCATGGGAAGAAAAGTGACCCCCTCATCTATCAGGCATTGGCTAAGAGCATGTATCACCACGGCATACCAACTGAAGTCCACTCCCTTACCGGGGTGTATTACGGCTCATCCACTAGGACTGTGGCCACAACGGCAGCTTGGTCTACTCAAGCTTCCATTCTTGATATTTGCAAGGCAGCTACCTGGTCATCCCCCCTCTCCTTTTGTTCGCCATTATAAAATTGACATCTATGCCTCAGCTGAGGCGTCCTTTGGACGGAGGGTCCTACAAGAGTTATTTCCACCCCTGCCACTCGGGAACAGTCTATTTCCCAGCCCCAGGGGACCTAGCTTGGGTATGTCCCACGCTTGGATTCTCCAAGCAGTGCACCGGAGAAGGAACGTTGTTCTTACCTGATACATTCTTTCTCAGTGCACTGCAGGAGAATCCAAACCCTCCCTCTTCTTTAGTTGGTCTGGTGTCTGGGGTGGTCAGCATCATTGCACCTTGTTACCTTGGACATCTACGCCTTCGTCGAAAAACTGAAGGACTCAGCCAAGCAGAGGGGGTGTGACCAGCAAATTGTTTCAACTCAGTCTCCGGGCAGATGGAAGTCAACACCCACGCTTGGATTCTCCTGCAGCGCATCAAGAAAGAACGCAGCGCACCGAGAAAGAATGTATCAGGTAAGACCAGTGCTTCCCTTCCCTTCCCTTCCCTTCCCTTCCCTTCCCTTCCCTTCCTCCCATCCATCCATCCATCCATAGTAAAACTGTAAGAAAGTCATTGAATTTTGGAGCTTCTAGAGCAGGGGTGTCAAACTCGCAGCCCGTGGGCCAGATGTGTCACATGCTGGCCATGCCCACCCCCGGTTTAGCGAAGGTGGAAAATGTTGCAATACGTCCAGTAGTGGGATTCAAATTTTTAAACAACCGGTTCTGTGGGCGTGGCTTATTTGGGGGTGTGGCTTGGTGGCCATGTGACTGGGTGGGCGTGGCTAGCTGGTCATGTGACTGGGCAGGCATGGCTAAGTGCATAGGGCTGAAAAAAGTGAATTATGTCCGGTCCTCGCACTTACGACTGTCCTCACATTTATGCCCATTGCAGCATTCTTAACCACCATGTCACTTCACAACTGCGGTGCTTCTCTTCACCATGGTGTCAAGATAGGGTGCAAAATGTAAAATGTGAGGACAGTCGTAAGTGCGAGGACCGGTCAAAATCACTTTTTCAGCCCTCTGAGTAGTCCCTATGTGCACCCGGCATGGCCAGGTGATCATGTGACTGGGTGGGCATGGCCAACTCGACATCACTCACATCAAGGGGCGCTTCTCCCCACCTGGCCTCTCATGACCGTGGGGATGCTGCAACAGTCATAAGTGTGAAAAACGGTCATGTCACTTTTTTCAGTGCCATTGTAACTTTGAATGGTTACTAAATGAACTGTTGTAAGTCAAGGATTACCTGTACAAAAATACAAAAAGCTTCTTTGCTTGCAAAAAGCTGCCCTAAATACCAATCATTAGATTAGAAATATCTGCAAGCTGGAGTTACAAATCAGGCGGGGTGCCAGAGCACCTTGAGGAATTAAAATAGTTAAAATGCAATGATAACTATCAGCAGCCAACTCTTGCTCATAAAGGGAAACAAGAGAGCAGAAAGGTCATTTAAGCTCTCCAGAAAGAACACAACCAGGAGAAGCAATCCTTAGATCCATTTGCACCACTTAAAGATACCAGCTGGTCTCACTCACCTCATAAGATATCCTAAGGAAATCATCCAGATCTAAGGAAAGATCACATGCCCCCCAGAAAGGCAGTAAAAAAAATCAGCGCC
>QLTV01001726.1:1299165-1325933 GCA_003457575.1 Thermophis baileyi
ACAAAATGCCTTATTTAATGATCACATTGCTTAGTGATGGAATTGCCTGTCCCAATTGTGATAATTAAGCAAGGATTATCTGCATTAAATTTTGTGAAGGTAGGAACACTCCCTCAATGTATTGTTGAGGTACAGTAAAGGTTGTAGAAGCTGTTATAATGTTATCATATGTTATATAATGGCCATCTCAATGAACCTGTCCCCATATCAAATCATATTATGGTTTTAGCATTTTGCTTAATTTGTGTATGCTAGGAAGAGTGTAAACATATCTTCTATTCATTCATACGTTTTTATATCCTATCCATTCACAATCTCTCTGTGAGTGAAAGGATGGATGCTTTTAAAGAAAGAAAAAGGGCCAAACAGAAAAATATTGTACATTGTTGATATTTTATTTATTTATTTGGAAATTTATATTTATATTGCCGCCTATTCGCACATGGCGACTCAAGGCGGCTTACAAGAATATAAAACCTATTATAAAAACAATAAAACTAATAAAAGAAAGAATCATATAATAAATTAATAAAATAATGTAATAAAATAACCCCCCATCCCCCGCCCCGGTGACAACAGATAACACGAGCCATGCAACGTTCCCTCTAACAAGGGAAATCGCTGCGCGGCAGTTTGAAACTGCTGCGCGGCGATTCCCTGTCACGTGCGCAGCCGCGCAGCAATGTTCCATCTGACATTGGGAAATCGCTGCGCGGCAGTTCAAAACTGCTGCGCGGCGATTCCCTGTGACGTGCGCGGCCACGTGGCCGCGCACCTTAGAGGGAACAGTGGAGCCATGTAATGGGCTCCATCCTGCTCTGCGTTCCCTGGGCCCGCTGGCAGAACCAGGACTTCAGCGCCTTCCAGAAGAGTGTTAGAGTGGGGGCCATTCTAATCTCTGGGAGAATGATATTCCAGAGAGAGGGAACCACCACAGAGAAGGCCCTTCTTCTGGGTCCCAGCAGGTATATCTCCTTAGGGGATGGGACCCGCAACATTCCTTGCCTCCCCGCTGGGTCAGGTAGATGTGACCAGCAAGAGACGGTCCCTCAGATAACCTGGTCCCAAGCCATGAAGGTGACAACCAGCACCTTGAATTGCACCCAGAAGCAAATCGGCAACCAATGCAACTCCCGCAAGAGAGGTGATACATGTGCACACCGAGGTCTGCACAAAACCATGCGGACCGCTGTATTTTGCACCAACTAGAGCTTCCAGATGCTCTTCAAGGGCAGCCCCATGTAGAGCGCGTTGCAATAGTCAAGATGGGAAGTGACTAGGGAATGAGTGACCGAAACGTATTCTTAGTTTCTATTCACCATTTCTGCATATATCAAGGATGAATAAGGATGCAAGAATAAGGATGGTGCTTTCTAAAAAAGGAAGGAAGGAAGGAAGGAAGGAAGGAAGGAAGGAAGGAAGGAAGGAAGGAAGGAAGGAAGGAAGGAAGGAAGGAAGGAAGGAAGGAAGGAAGGAAGGAAGGAAGGAAGGAAGGAAGGAAGGAAGGAAGGAAGGAAGACAATTATCCTCATTTATAATTATGTATGCCTGTACATACATAAATATGTATCTATTTATTCATGAATTTATCAGATGAGCTAAGGTAAACAGGGACTGTAGCACCAGAGTCTGATTCCACATAGGCTTAGAGACACTTTCTTGTTGAAGATGAAAGTAACGAATAAAAAAAAACTGCTCAAATATAAAAACAAAAACAAAACAAAAATGTAAGATTAGATCAGCTAGCAATGTCAACTGAAAGCAAATAGGTACATAAGAAGTTCAAGCTGTTACAGATTTGTATCTTCCTAGACTCAAAAATTCACAGGGATAGTGACTAAAGCTACGAAATAAAGACTTGCCTGGAATGACTATGACAGATCTAGAAGAAACATTAAAGGGCAAAGACATCACATTGACAACAAAAGTACGTACTGTCAAAACCATGGTTTTTCCCAGTTTTAATATATGACGGTGAAAACTGGAGCATAAGAAAGGCTGAACAAAGAAAACTGAATGCTTTTGAATTGAATTTGAATACTGGAGAAATTTGTTGAAATTGGTAGAAGAAAAGGAGAAGAAAGAAGAACACAAGATGAACAAGTTATTCAATATTAGATGAAGCAAAATAAAACTGCTCACTGGACACACTAATAATGAAGATAATGCTTAAACATGCTAATGCAGATAGAAAAGTCATGAATAAAGGTCCTGATGCTTACAAAAATGGAAGACAATCAAAAAGAAGTCTGACAGATGGCACTGTGGCTAGATACTATCACTGATGACACAAGCACCAGTTTATAAGAACTCAAAGAAGCAGTGACTGATAGACAATCCTGGGAAAATGTTGACCATCAGATCATAAAAAGAAGTAATAAAATGAATAGGGATGAACTCTGCTTTCTTCCCCAGACCTGTATATTAATCACTAGCTAGCTTTTGCACTGCAGTCCCTTACAGTATAAGAGACAGTGACTTTCAGCAAAGCCTTCAGGACTACCGTAGTTGCTTGTGTGTTACAGATTTTGGGTGGCTGCATTTGTTTTCATCCTGTATTTCAATCTGTAATTTGTGACGTTTTATGTTGTTTGGAGCATATTCAGGGCAAAAAGCCTAGAGCTCTCTGAGAAACCTAACATATTTAGGATACGACTGAAGTGCAACTTGATAAACTTGGTAGGGAGTCTAAAGACAGAATTTACAGGGAAATGATACACAGAAAGTATCAATCACAGCAATTCAACTGAAGTGCGAACATATGTAAAGTAAGTACAGTGACCTGCTCAATAGAAATGATAGATACCAAAGCAGTCAGGTTAGCAATGCAGCATTAATTAACATGTACGGTGGATAGGAATCATTGTCTTCTGTTCAAACCCAGGTGACTACTTGACTCAGAGATAATCACCTTGTAGCTTTCTTTGGCAATTCCCTTGTTCATGAATGGAAAACTTAAGATCTGTAATGGAATGTCCTGATAGACTGAAATGGTCTCCTACTGAATTCTAGAAGTTGCCATATTTGATGTCAGGTTTGTATTTGTTGTAGGGATTACTTTGTTTGTTTGATATAGAATGCATGAGAGCATTTTAGGTCAATGGCAACATATACCTGATTAGAGGATAAGCAGTTGAATTAATACTTATGTCCTATAAGAATGTGGTGTTTCTACTTCTAGCACTGGGTATGAATTTAGGTTTGGGAAGACTTGAGAAGTACTGGGAGAAATTCTGCATTGCAGTATTAAGCTGCTCCTATCTAGTGTTGGCTATAGCTAAACCAGAATTCAATCTGAATTTTGGCACTTTGGAAGTGGTGCTGGCTAGTTGCTTAGTCCAGATTATGACCACCAAGGCAACCATTGGGCAATTCTGCTGCTGCTGCATCCCCTCCCTTTCAGTGGGTCATACTATCTTGCCCTGCCACTGGGCAGGCATATATTTTTGTTTTTGTTTTTGCTCTCAAATTTCTATTCCACTTATGAAATGAAAAAATGATAAAAACCTACAGGGCTACTACATACTGTACATTCACCATTTCATATCACCCAATATTTTTCATATCCTTTGCATTATTTGAACAATGATCCCAGGGAACAGTCCTTGAGAGGTCTATTGTTTCTATAATGAAAAACAGAACTATATAATACAAAGAGACAATAGTCTTATTGTAGTACTATAGGACTAATCACTTTCAGGCTGTCAATAGTGGGAAGGAAGGGAAGGGAAGGGAAGGGAAGGGAAGGAAGGAAGGAAGGAAGGAAGGAAGGAAGGAAGGAAGGGCACAGATCTGCATACAACCAAATAGGTCTGTGGTCTGCATAAAAGGACGAAAGAACCCCAGAAGGAACCCCAACCCTACCTATGCAGACTTCTAGATATACTGGAGCAAAATTAGTTTTGTAGGCCAAGAAATAGTTAAGCACCCTTTGGAAGAGCTTTCTCAAATGAATCTTGTTAACTTTCTGAATATAAATTGTTATTATTCACTCCTAAGGGAGAATATAATTTGTGATACTGGAACCGCATTTCTGCTAACATCGATGGCTTGACCAACACTGGAAATTAAGAAATTTGGGTCCATACAAACCTCAGAATATATAAATCTTCCTTCTGTCTATAGTGGATCGTCCTATCTGAAAAATGCTATACAGCAACAAAAAATAGGGGTGGATTTTTTTTGTGGTGATGTCCATATGAAATGCTTCTTAAAAAGAAGTGTGGCACTTACATTGTATGCTTTTTGATGCCAAGTTAAAGACTTTCCTGTTTTGCTGATGTTTTAATTTGAGAAAACCTTTAGCCTACAGTGTGCTTTACTAGTGCTTTATTGTATCATTAATTTGCTTATGTTGAGGATTTGTTTATTGATTTATTACAGCCTTTATATACCTTCAAATTCCAAATGGCTCCAAGCAGTTTGCAATCATAAAAGTATATACCGAAACATAACAATGAACCAGAGGTAGGTTCCTCCCGGTTCGGACCGGTTCGCCCGTACCGGTAGCAACCCGCTGGTGATGTCACAATGACATCAGAGATCTGGTTCGGTCGGTGCCGGTCCGTAGGCACCATCTTTTTTTTTAATTTTATTTTTTTTAATTTATTTTTTATTTAGTTTTTCTTCTGCGCATGCGCAGAAGCCGAGTTTCCGGCACTGCGCATGCGTCGCCATCTTGTTTTTGGCTTTTAAAAAAAAAATTTTTTTGCACTGTGCATGTGTGCACGCACAAAGCGTGTGCGCGCCCACGAGGCGCGCCCATGAGGCGCGGGAGGAAGCAAACCGGCAGCGAGGTAAGTTAGAACCCACCCCTGCAATGAACACATTAAAAAACATACTTCCCATTCCACAAAAAATCAAGTAAAAAAATCAGAATAGAAACTAAAAACAGACCTTCAGCAACTATATAGTTAAAACAACAATGAACTAGCAGTTAATCTTACAAAGTCCAACCAAACAATATATTTGATCTATTTGCTGTTTATTAACTTGAATCCAGTAGATGAAGCTGGTATACAAATGAGGTAATTAAATTGGTCGAACAAATTACAATATAATAATTCTGTTAGCTGAAAAACAGTCTGGATTTGACAAAGTAGCTTGGACCATCAGGATAGCTGCAAAAATTCTCCACATTCCCCCCCCAAAATAATTTAATTGTTTGGTGCATACAGAGTAAAATGAAGTAGTTGTATTGTTACAGTCTTCTTTGCAGATCAATATAGGTTTTTTTTAGAGTCCTGAAGTTAACTTTTTCTCCATCAAATTTTCTAATGAGCAGTGTGCTGAAATCACAGATAGAATATTGAAGAGAATTCTGGGAAAAGTGTAAATGAGATGGAAATTATGGACTTTGTATAAAAGGTTCCTGCTCATCGGTGGTCATTATTGCTGAGACAGGTTTCTTCTTCAATATGGCACCTTCCAGTAGGGTGCACCACAACTCTCATATTTTCTGGTCAGCATAGTCATATTACCAGTTACATTATAGAAATTATAGACCTTAGTGCTCTCTGAGTTTGGTTATTTTTTTGCAGGCATTTCATTACACCAGTCCACTGATGATGTTACCTAGTTTGGTAATGAAATGTCTGCAAGAAAGCACCCAAGTGCTGAGAGCATGAAAGACTCCTCATTTCAACCCTGAGCTACCAATATTCTCTATTATCAGAACTGTAAATTAGAACCGTAGTCCAGAACATGTAGAATAAACCACATTGGGGAAGACAGCTCTAGAACATGATTCTGTAATTTGACCAGTAATTACTGCTGTTGGAAGGTGAGACATAACAGCAGCAACTCCAGTGTAGAAATGGAACGCTGTCCATTCTTTGTGTATCTGCACTGCAGGGAAATCCTTACTAATGGTGTCAGAGCTATCTTTCAGGCTCTTTGACTGTCTTTTCTTGCACTGAACAACCTCTAGTCAGCTTTCAGAAAAGTTAACATTCCATCTAGAAAGTTTCAAAAACATTTGTTTAATTAGGAGACTAGACTAGACTAGACATTTGTTTAATTAATGAGGAGACTAGACTAGACATTTGTTTAATTAATGAGACGAGACGAGACGAGACGAGACGAGACGAGACGAGACGAGACTAGACTAGACTAGACTAGACTAGACTAGACTAGACTAGACTAGAATAGACTAGAATAGAATAGAATAGAATAGAATAGAATAGAATAGAATAGAATAGAATAGAATAGAATAGAATAGAATAGAATAGAATAGAATAGAATAGAATATTCTTTATTGGCCAAGTGTGATTAGACACACAAGTCCCAACGATATTGAAATTACTACTACACTATGCAGTTCTTTCTGATGTTTTTCATTAAAACCTACTTGCCTATAAACGCAATGCCCCTCCAATTGGAATGAGTGAGATTCTAATTTATGCACTGATGTCCTGGTGGTGAACCAATCAAAGCTACAAAAAAAAAGAAAAAAGAAAAGAAAAGAAAAATTGAACAATTGACAGTTGAGTTGCCCATTAAATTTGGCACTAACTTTTTGGGATATTAGATGCAGTTGCTTTGGTTAGATTACTATATTCCAACCTGGAATACCTCAGTGTGTAAAATAACCTGCAAGATGTTATTTCTCATATCACCTCCAACTGTCAACCAAGCTAGAAAATTTGAAGAATTCAAGTGAATTTTGGTAGATCATACAACAGACCAACTTACACTTTTTATGTAGCTATAACCTAGCACAGTGATGGCGAACCTTTTTTGGCTCGGGTGCCAAAAGGGTACGCGCGCATGCCCACACCCATAATGCAATGCTCTCCCCACCCATGCATGCGCACAACCCCCCGCACTGCCCCCGTGCATGTGCACAATCCCCCCTGCTGCTCCCCCCCCCGCGCATGCGCACAGGCCTCACTGAAGTCTCCGGACTTCTGGTAGGCCCGTTGGGCTGTTTTTCTCTCTCCCCAGGGTTCAGGAAAGCCTCAGAAAAAACCGTTTCCAAACTTCCGGTTGGCCCGTTGGACTGTTTTTCACCGTCCCCAGGGTTCAGGAGGCTTTCCTGAAGCCTGGGGAGAGCGAAAACGGCCGAAAAGAAGGCTGAAAATCAGCTGGCCAGTGCATGCATGCACGCTGGAGCTGACATAGGGCAACGCCTCACGTGCTCTCAGATATGGCTCCGCGTGCCACCTGTGGCACGCGTGCCATAGGTTCACCATCACTGATCTAGCATATTCCTGAACATGTTTATCCTAATATTTTTCAGTAGCTACACTGTATATTAAACCAAAAAACAAACTGAATTGTGCTTAAATGTATTGTATAAAATCCAACCACTGAAGGCTGGTTAGATTATTTTATTTCTTCAAAAAGCCATGTTACACTATGCTTTAATGACATATGTGAGCCCACATATTTGAAATCCAGCCTTGGATGGGAATTCTCTCTGCAACCTCCTTGGCTCATCTGTTAGTCTATACTGGAGATCATGACCTTTTGTCAGATATTCTAGGTCCTGCGTACTGAGCCCCATCGACCTGGATAGACATTTATCTTCAGATGAAGGGGCATCACTCTCGTGTGTGTCTTGTAAATTATATAGATTTTAAATAATTAATGGTGATGACCAAAACACCCACCATCACCCATATCCCATTGCCTTGGGTTATTTGGACTTTTCTTCGCAAGAAATATATTTAAAGCTCTTAATTGCTCCAAGAAAAAATATCCTGCCTCTGAAGTCTCTGAGACCTTGTACAAATCTTAAACCAGGACTAAATCCTGGTTTAAAGTTATAGCCATGTGCATGGCTGACTTTAGAGACTGAGCATATGGAGCCAGAGATGGAAGGTCAGGGAATGGAGGCCATGAATTTACCAGTAGTGAGGAATAGAAAGGGTTATCTCTGTATGGGGAAACTCTAGTGAGCCAGCGAATGGCTTGCATCTTCCTCAGGCGCTGCGTATGCAGAGTGGAAAGACTCACGTCTTGGCAGCTGCAGCAGGACTTGGGAGCAGGAGCGTGCCTCTTTTTTCCTTCTCCCCCTTAATGGCTGGACCCTGAAGATTCTCATCACTCTGACGGATTTTTCATTTGTTTTCTTTCATTCCGTCCTGCAACTCTCCCCCTCAGTGCAATTTCATGTCCTGCAGCAGGTTTCTCTCTCTGTGTGTGTCTTTCTCTCTGCCTCTTGCTTTTTTTTTTTCCTGGTCCATTTCTAGATGATCACTCTGCCTATTTTTCATGCTCTGCTGAGTGCTGTTCCCTCCTTTTCATGGCCCAGCTGCCTGTCTCGCTCTGCCTTGCCTCATGAAGATTTATGGAACTGCAGTAATAAACTGTATTTGAGCGATCCTCTTTTCCGATAATCTTCGGGTGAGCGCCCAACAAGGTGGGTGTGATTTGAGCAAGCCTGCCATCATGTCTAGCTTGGGACCCCTCCCCATTGTGGTGTCAGCAGCTAGTGAGGTACTGGCAGCAGTACGGACCTAGCAAGGTTTTCTGCTCTCATTTTGAAAGGAGAGAGAAGCTTTACCAACCTGAACTGCCTTTGCTGCAGGATC
The DNA here is from genome assembly GCA_003457575.1 of Thermophis baileyi. NCBI lineage: Eukaryota > Metazoa > Chordata > Lepidosauria > Squamata > Dipsadidae > Thermophis > Thermophis baileyi. Next base: position 1,307,703 of record QLTV01001726.1, read on the forward strand.
ACATTTTCTAAGGCAGCTATATTTCTGTATGTGAGAAAGGGGCTACCACATCTCTAACCCAGTGACATCCTCAGGTGTGTCTTCCACCTAAGGAACAAAACCTCCATTGCAGGTAGAAGGAAAATGAATGGATAAATCAGAATATATGGACCTGAATGCAACACTTGCTTCAGTGAAGTCCTTTGATGCATCTCTGTTTCTGGAAGAATTTTGTCTTGGCATTGGTTTGGCTCTGATCCTGGTTGTGACCTAAGGAGTCTCTGCACATCCAAGAAAAGATCTTGAAAACTCTTGGAGTGACACTGTTCCAGCTTGCTTGGAGCTCCTCCTGAATTATCCAGAGGGTAAGAGAAAGGAAATCTTTTCATTAGTCAGCTTGTTTGGGAATGGGGAGAGGCCTTTCTGTTTCTATATTCATTTTTTTCTTCTCTCCCCATCACTACATCCATCTGATTAACTCATTCATTCTTCATTGCTACTTTTGTCCCTAGTTGCACTAGACAAATCTGTTTTGCTCTAGACCTCTTGACCTTTCTGTGAGAGATAATTAATTGCTAGGCAATTGCTTTCTCCACCCTTATCCTGGTTCAAAATGGCTGCTTGGGCAAAACCTGGTGGGACAGACAGGGGCAGAACTTCTTCATTGTGGTCACTGACCATTGTAATGTACAGTTTATAACAGAGTTCATAGCATTCAAATATAAATCTATTAAAGAGTTCTGATTAAAGTAGGAATAAAATATAGCAATAAAATACCACAAACAGAGTGCTAAATGGTCAACCACATCAGATTATAAAACTAGAGGTTGCAAAAGAAAAAAAAACATACAATATTCAATTATAAAATGGTGTAGTCTTAAATAATAAAAAATAAGGAAGACATGGCATGGCTTCATTGAACTCTAAAGAGCCTTCCTTCTCTAAACTCCTAGTTCAGCCAGTCACATGGCTGAAGGGCATTCCCACCAACCAAAATCTTAGCAGATGACACTGATCTTTTATTTCATCCTTATAGCAGTGCTGCTATCACCCCATCATAAGAGGAGGATCCCTATCTTCCTTTATACACATACCCCACTATGACCCTTAGCTGAGCAGGAGTTGCTGTAGGGCAAATGTTTGACATTATATTTGGGGTATGGAGGTTGCAGGTCCATGCATATGAAACAATGAATGAGGTGCTCCTGTTTATTTAAGCTTTTAAAAATGTGAAGCTCGGGATTTCTTTTTGGGATAAATGCCTTGTATTAAAGAGGTTAAGCCCACCATAATGGGAAAGAAACTGGGTTGAGGGTTGGAGCAATTCTCTTNAGGGAGAGAGAGAGAGAGAGAGAGAGAGAGAGAGAGAGAGAGAGAGAGAGAGAGAGAGACTTCTCATTTTTTGTGCTCAAATTGCTTCTGGCATTGCAAACAGAATCTCAGCCATTAGCTACTGAGAGAGAAGCTGTGGGAGGGGGGGGGTGTTGAGGATGTTCTATAGACTGGGCAGAGCTTCAGGCAATTTGCTATTGTTCAGAGAGCAGGATGGAAACCGGACAGTTTTTGGCAGGTGGAAAGGATGGGGGAGGAGAGGTTGGCAGTGATAGAATCCAAGTGAAAAGGTAGAGTGCAGGAACTAAATTCAAGCAAATTACAGAGAGTTTTACTGTGGCTTTGAAATTTGGCTAGAGCAGCAAATGCAGACCATGCACCCAAATTTTAGATTTTGCCCATACATTGAGCATATTTCTGCCATCATCAATTTATCGGATTAGCATGTAATAAAAGCTTTTTTTGATCCAGGAATATTTTCATGCTCGAGGCAGAAAACCCAAGTATCAGTGTTGTCTTTCTTCCCAGTAATTAACAAGGAAATAATCCCCTGGAAACTCTGGCAGATTGTGCTCCATCAATCAGTTCTCTCTACTACTTTTAATTGTGTCAGAGACATATACTTATCTAATGAGGAACTGCTCTTTTCTGATGATGTGTAAATGTTTCCATAGAATAAATGTATGTATTTGAATACACACCCACCTTTTTTAAATTCGTGTTTTCGCATATTTTCAGTAAGCTATTTAATTTAACCAGATATCACATCTGTACATGTATCTTAATGTACAAATGACTGGGGCATTACCAAAGATTTTGAAGTAGAATGTCATAGTTTAGAAGTTAAGCTAGGACAACGAAGGAATAAGGAATCAGGCTAAAAATTGGAAGGAATCAGGTTATAAACCAGGTTCATGAGTTCTAGTCCCACCTTAGGCACAAAGCCACCTGGGTGACCTTGGGCCAGTCACTTTCTCTCTCAGTGATAGGAAGGAGGCAATGGCAAACTATTTCCAAAAGCTTTGGTAAGAAAACTTAATGGACTTGTCCAGACAGTTAATAAAAACAGTACTTCCCACATCACTTTTAGTAGCAGTCCAATAAAGGAGAAATTTGTAGCTCAAACTATGTAACATCATCAGTGCTAGTCCTAGGACTGGCACTGATAATGTTTCCTAGTTTAGGTAATGAAACGTCTGCAAGGAAACAACCAAGCTCATAGACCACCAAGGACTCTTCATTAGCAGACCAACATGCAGACACACCTGCCTTGAGGATTGAAATTGACCCCAGATATGACCCACAGCACTTAGTTCACCAACATTTAAAAGCGAAATGCAGAAGTTGCCATGAAATTAGACCTGTAACATTGTGGGTAGAAACTGGAAGACTGTTCCCCAACACTAATCCTCAAGGTCTTGGACTTTAATATTGCTATGCAGTCATGATTGCTGTCATGCAGGGTGCTGTACACTCTCTCCAACCTTGGAGATTCTCCATTCATCTCCACCCATCTTCTGATGAACTCCTTGCTGCTGAGTTTCGTGGAGAAGCTTCTTTGCATGGCTACTTCTCACTGGATCTAGGCTCAGCTGAAGGCGTCTCTTCTCTGGAAGATTGCCTCCCTATTCAGTTTGCCTCCCCAAAAAATTTCAGTGAGAGCAGTATCTGATGATGAGTCAGTTTTTTTTAGAACTGAGACAGAAAATAAAAGAGGCTTTATATATTTTTTTCTTTTTCTTTACTATATTCTTATTTTTCCTTTTAAAATCTTTTTTATCTTATTAACTTTTCTGCACCTTCTATTTTTTATTTTTGGTTTTTCGTTTGCATTAGTATATTGTTGTAAATTGTAATCTTTAATAAGATTAGAATTAAAAAAGAAAATAGAAAAGGCTTGTTGGAATGAAGGTTTTTTTTTTCTTTTAGGAAAAAAAAAAGGCTACAAGAAGCAGCATCCTGTTGTGTGGTTTGCACAAATGGCCTTTTAAAACTAATTCTCTTTAGCAGTCAGAAGCTCTGGCATGTTCCACTACTGAAGCGTGTAATTGGAGAAAGGGGAACTGCATATGGATTGGAGTAAAAGGGAAAGAGAAAAAGCACTGAACATAGGAGCAATGCAACATGTGTGCCTAAAGAGATTCCTAAAGCCAAAATGTTGTAACTACATCCTTTTCCCCCCACCCCTCACTCCATTCTTAATTTCTAATAGAGTAAACCTGCAGTCCTTTAAACCACTTGAGTAAGTTGTACTGAACTTGGTGGAATTTCAAAGTAGAGATATTTAGGCATTGTGAGATGAATCAGTACTATGTCTTGAAATGCTGCACTAAAACCATTGCTGACCTTGGTATAGAAGAAATGTCTGGCTCTAGTGATACCCTCCAGTGCACTGTGATGCTGTAGCTCCAGCCATCTTGTGCTTCCTGACATTCATATATGCCAGTAAAAAAGCTCAGCAATCAACAATTGGTTGGGTGGATAGAATAATGACTCTAAATTATACACCATGGAAGTGGGACGGTGTGGAACAGTGCTGCACTTTTTATCATTTCTACACATGCAATAAATATTTCCTAAATCTTTCAAAGCCATTCTGAACAGTGTATTTGTACCATTCAATGCTTCAAAATATAAAACTGTTTGCAGGCTATTAATTTCATTTCTCTCTTGCAAAAAAAAAAGCAACTTATCAGTATAAATCACAAATAGGAATCTGAATTCTATTATCTGTATGAATTACTCAAACAGAACAAATGTGCCTGTGCTCTTATTTAATGCTTTTCATTCTGTGGTACTTTTAATTTTATTGGGCTTTCTTAGCTATATGGGAAAGGATATTGTTAGACAACAAAATTCTGCCCCAACTAATGGAATTCTTGGAAGATTTCAGGAGGCATTTCTTACAAACTTTCAACCATATTGTGGTAACTGTAAGGGTTGGACTTAAACAATGCAAAAGATTCAGTTCTGACATGTTTAATTAATATCTACGGGCCACACATTTTTATGTTTGAAATTTAAAGAAATCATAGAAGAGCCAATTTCAGTTGGTTTACAGTATATAGCAATAGCAATAGCACTTAGACTTATATACCGCTTTACAGTGCTTTACAGCCCTCTCTAAGCGGTTCACAGAGTCAGCATATTGCCCCCAACAATCTGGGTCCTCATTTTACCCACCTCAGAAGGATGGAAGGCTGAGTCAACCTTGAGCCGGTGAGATTTGAACTGCCGAACTGCAGCTAGCAGTCAGCTGAAGTAGCCTGCAGTACTGCACTCTAACCACTGCGCCACCTCGGCTCTATATAGTGAAAGGAGTAACATTTTTTCTCTCCTATGATTTTGCCAGTGAAACCCATCAGATCAACTATACTGAAGAGAAGGGTAATGGGGGATATTTCCGTATCAGTACCGTGTTTCCCCGAAAATAAGACCCTGTCTTATATTTTTTTGAACCCTGAAATAAGCGCTTGGCCTTATTGCCATGCACTCAAAAGCCCGATTGGGCTTATTATCAGGGGATGTCTTATTTTGGGGGAAACAGGGTAGGAGAGGCAAATAATTCTTATTGGGACTGTTCCTGCCTGCTACAATCCTATTGAAAAAGGTGAGAACCAACTGATGGGATTTTGTTTCAGCATGATTCTCAATTGGCATGACTGAGAAAGTCTTATCATAAAATTCTAGGTTTGGAAGCAATTCTAGACCAATTCCCTGCCCAGGACATAAATTCTCATGCTGTCCAAGATAAAAATAGTTGTCCACCTTTTGCTTGAAAACATCCAGTGATGGAGCTATTGTTTAATAGCTTTCACAATGAGGAAAGTCCTCTTTATTTCCTCTTGTAGCTCCCCCTTTGGAACTTCCGCCTCTTGAATTTTGTTAGCCCATCCTGTATTTGATGACTGCTTCATGTGTCCCCTTAGTCTTCTTTTCTTTCGGCTAAGTACCTCATTTAAACTTCCTTTGTTAGATTTAACCTCCAAGCCCTTCTGCTCTTTCATCACTTTGTGCCCCTTCCAATTTCTCAGAGTATTTGTGTTTGAGGTGGAACCAGAACTAGATGCGGTATTCCAGGTGTCTGGCCAATGAGACATAAAGCAGAAATATCACTTCCTATGTTCTTGACACTATAACTCTGTTGATTCAGCAAGATTGCATTAGCTCTTTTGCAGCTACAGTGTAGTGGGGTTGATGTTTAATTTGTGGTTTGCCAAGACACCTTCATAAGTAGTATTGCAAAGTCAAGTACCACCTATCCTATATTTGTACACCTGTTTTCTCCATCTAAGTGTAGCTCTCTACATTTCTCACCATCAAATTCTGCATTTTGGGATAGCACCAATGTTCAAGTCTATCCTTTTGGCTTTCAGAACAGACAATAAGCTTAATGGAACAGATCTTTTGCCTTCTGCCTTGTGTTGATGCAGTAAAACTGGTTTTATAATAATTAGAATGATGTACAATTAAGGATGCAAAGGTCTGTTTCCCTGAAATAGATAATACTAAAATAATCAGTTTCATTTTTTTAAAAAGCATCTCTTTGAAAGTAGAGCTAAACATATGTCTTTGTCCTTGTGAATATCGGGACCACTGGAATATCATTGGTTCTACTGGAAGTTTCCACAAGTATCCTAAAGCATTGCACATTGTAATGCTTATACATCCCTCTTTAAGCTGCTACAAATGGGTTGGCGATGGGTGGCTGGAGGGGAGTGGGGGAAGAGAGCAGTCTGCCATTTTCTTTAGTGCCACTAATTATTGTTCTTAACTAGTTATATGCAAAGAATTCTAAACAGCAGTCATGGGAGGCATCTTCAGGGAAGAGTTAATTTACATTTTGGGGGAGCAAGGAAGAGGGTGGTAAACCATATGCAAATCCTGCAGTCACAAAAACTATTTTTGGCAACGGAGCAGAAAAAAATAGTGCAGATGTTTTTCATTATGCAAATGAGGCCTGATTGTGGACAAAATTGCTTTAAAGCATCAGCAGAAGTGGCAATCATTTATCAGAGATACCAACGCCTTTGCTAGTTGTGGCAGTTCTAAAGCTTCCAGTCTCTCTGCCCCTTCATCAACTGTCTTTTCTCTCAAAATGTGCCTTTCTGCTCTACTGCCCAAATACATCTGTATCATCAGCATCTTTTGTCCGCTATTGTGTACCTGCATCAAACACGCACTCCCCACCCACCCCTTTCTATACTGCTAGCTGTGCATCTCCCTCACCATCCATATTTAGTTTATAACCTCCTTGGGGCAAAGAACCGTGTCTTTTTTGTGACATTTAGCCCTAGTAGGTAGGCGGTAGGTACCCATAAAAAAGTAAGTCCTTCAAACTGCATCACCTTCATGTCACTAAGAAATAGAATTTAGGACATGGCTGTGCAGACAGGGCTTTGACTTCATTCTCAACTATAGCTCAAGGCAGAGAGCAGCCTTATACCATAGTATCCCTGAGTTACTTGGGAGGATTCTTTGGGGCTAATATGTGCTGTTATTCTTCATAATGCATAGCTCCAGGAAAAAATGCTACAAATTGCATACAAAGCATATCTTGTAGGAAGGGGTTGTTATAGTATAAATTCTGGATTTTGTCCTTTTTTAATGAAAAAAGGGATGCGGTGGCCTAATTATGAAGCACAAAAATGTATATAAATGAAAAATAGATTGATCTGGCCTTTCCATTTGAGAAGGCACTCATCTGCTTTCTCATGCATTAGCGGGTTATTGCTAAATGGTCATTCACATAAAGGGTAAAAGTAAAGAATTTTATTAAGGAACATTATTGCTTTCCCTCACATTATCCTGCCTGTCATAATGATGGACATTTTGCTAGCAATATTAGTGCTATTAATCTAACCATTATTCCTCCCTTTCTAATTCCACTTCTTTTATTTCAAAATTCATCCATCTCTTCCCCAAACATGTCCAGAGATAATATTGTAGGATCAGGCCAAGCATCCATTAAATTCAGCATTTTATCACTGAAAGTGATCAGCTAGGTGTCCTTCAAAGACATTATAAGCAGTGTAATTGTTAGTATCTTATATTGTTTGACTGCAGGGATTTCGATTACTTCTGGTTTCCACTTTAAATGCAAAACATATTACATTAATTTAGTAATAAACTCATTTGGAACAGAGCCTGTCTAATATTAGTGGTTAAGGCATCAGGCTAGAAACCAGGAGACTGTGAATTCTAGTCCTGCCCTAGGCACAAGGCAGCTGTGTGATTTTGGCTAGTTATTTTCTCTCAGTCCTAGGAAGGAGGCAATGCAAAACCAGTTCTGAAATTTTGCCAAAAAAACGGCAGGGACTTCTCCACCAAGAGTCAGCACTGACTTGGAGACACCTTAAACAAACCAACAAACAAATAAAAGCATTCATTAGGGATTTAACACTAACATAATTAGTAATTACTTTATAGAACCCCAGGAGCTGCCTTCTATAAAGTCAACCTTTGGGCCATATTTGTGTGTAACTTAGTGTTGTTTACAATTGTTTGGACAGAATTCAGGCTATAGGGTTGTTTGTTTTTTAAAGGGGGGGGAGTAGGATGGATAGAGATACAGAATACACCTTAACTTAAGGAACAAGATGCCTCTGCAAATATTTAACAAGGAAATATATTTTCCATAGCAGAGCAGAGCAAATAGTTCTTGCATATAAACATCCTGATTTTCTCTTAAACTGTCTTCGTCTCAGTAGCTTAACTTTAAAAAAAGAAGAGTCTTCTTATTAATTGGCTAGAAATCAGAAATGCTAATCTGTTGCAAATCATTCTAGAGCTTTACTATCAGGCCTGGATCTACTTTCTGCTTGCTGCTAGTTTATATTAACAGTAACATAAGACTGCCTAGTTCAGCCCCCAAATGCCATCTGTTAAACCTGAGTGCACAGCAAAGCATGTGCTAATCCTTCTTCAAAACTCATATGGCTTGACCTCTTAGCAAAACATTCTTATCTTAGTTTAAAAATCTTATCAAAGAAGAGTCCATCATTTTCCAAGGCAATCTGTTCCATTCATAAACAACTCTGGAAATTCTTATATCCATTCTATAGTTATCATTCTTAATGCTTTATAAATTTGGGGAAATCTGACTGTTTCTTCACCAGAGGTGTATCATTTTTCGCCCCATTCAATGTGTGATCTGCAAGTTCCCTGAATTTCCTTTCTATTTTTGCATGTTGTTTCTCTGTGTGAGCACAATTTCTTCCCATGAGAAATAATCTATTAAGGTTGTGAATTTTCTTTTATTGCATATGAAAACAAAGCGGAGCATTGCTACTGAACTTCTTGTAGTGAGTAGAGGATTCTAAAGCAATTTTTACAAAATAAAAAAGAGGAAGGAATTACAACTCCAGAAGGCTAATAATGTCTTGGGTATACGATACGTTTTTATTGTTCCATACGATTCAAGCTCATCTGTTACCAGATTTTATTGCCATCTAATCTTTATCCCAATTCAAGCCATTTCTTGTGCAGAAAACAGTCCCATTTTTGTGACTTGTTGAGTCTTCAATTTTCCTCAATCACTTCTTCAATGAAGTCTTTCCTGATTTATCTTGATAGGGAAGTTGATATCACACATTATTCAATGACACACTTGGATTTGTTGTTTGTCAATCCATAAAAGGTCAAGTAGGTATATGAGATCCACTTTTATTTGCATGAAGAGTTGTTCATTAATTTGGCATGTTTCCTTTAGACAGTTAGCTCTGATTATAAAGCGCATTTCCCCTATCATTCATATTTTGGTATCTATTGTATCACTATATTATTATATATTAGCTGTAGCCCGAAACAGTCCTATTTTTATGTCAGGAAAAACCAAGCACACTGTTGTCTCTAACTATATAAGGTTTATTTAGGAAAAAATATTTTCAAATTTCATCAAACTAGATAATTGAATCCATTAAAAAGGGAGGGGCAGATAGAGCTCATGAATTGCATGTAGAAAGTTCTTGATCTACAATCCTTGATGGATGCAGCTAGATGTGAAACATGGAAAGTGCAGTAGTCCTCAGCTTACAATTATTTATTTAAAGACACTATGAAATTACAATGGCCTTGGGAAAAGGGATTTACAATCCATCCTCAAAATTGCACCACTTGCACCACTTCTGTAGTCATGTGATTGCAATATGGACACTAGGCAACTAACTCACATTTATGATGGTTGCAGAGTCTTATAGTCAGATAATCACAATTTGCGACTTTCCAGCTGGCTGCTGACAACCAAAATCAATTCAAGATGCTGGATTTGCTTAATGGTTGTATGATTCACTTAGCATCCATGGTGTAAAAACAGTCATAAAATTGAGTCCAGGTATATGATGACTTGTTTTACAATTGCATCAACTTACAATGGAAATTCCAGTCTCAATTGTGGTTGTAAGTCGAAAACTACTTGTAGTTTGCCTAGATATTAAAGAAAAATGAATTTAAGCAGCTGTTGTGCAGGACAATCCTATATGTATTGAAGACCATGGAAAAAAGGCACAAAAATCTTTTACTATAGAATAATTTATACACATTTCCTAGTTTTCATGTATGTGTTCTCTGATAGGCTTTGGGGACTATGTATCTCTCAACTGTACCTTTTGTATATGTGCTTTTATATACAATTCCTATCATTCTTCAATTTCCAATAAATATGCCCTTGCTTTTATCTTTAATTCAGGAAAGTGCATCCCAGTGCAGGCAGGTTGTATTCAAGCAGCAGTCTAATTTTAGGAAACCTGCAGTGTCTCCTGCTGATAAAGGGGTGTGGTTATAGCCTTGCTTTTCCTACTGCTAGGAATTGCCTGCTGATCAGCTGAGTAATGTCAGAGAAATGGGGAGGGGGATAGAAAGTTAATTCTGCCCCCTTACAACTAATGTTTGCTCATTAAGGTTAAGAAAAAAAGCTTTCTAACTGAGTATACAGCAATATGTATATGATTTTATGACTGGGTAGGAAGGGTTAAAATCCCCCCCCCCAATGTGGCTTAGTGGATTGGCTCAGAATAATTGAACAGAGTGGTATGTTGAAAGACATACTGAACATACATTTGCAATTCCACCTTCTCCTCTTTCCCGTGTCCACATGTACACTGTCAGTTGCTTCCTAGCAATCATTAGAATAGTGAGCCTCTAAAGCAGAGATAGGTAATTAACTTTCCCAAGCAGCCACATGAGAAACTGGGACTGTTGTGGAGGGCTAAACCAATAGAGCTGTAAAGGTGTATAGGCATGCAATGCATGCATATATGTAAATTGAAAAAGAAGAAGTAGTTACCTTCAAAATAAAAGTGATGCAGTGTAATGCACGCATGGCGTACATTTATTTACATTTGATTTCTAATTTCCAATTGACCTCACATGGGATGGACAGGGATAGCCAAAGAGGCGGAAGTGGCCTGGGATCCATTAAATGCCCAGATCTGCCCTAAAGCCCCTCTCCCTTTTCTCATAGCCTATGTAATTTTCCAACTTTGAAAAATAGACCTTTCTTGTAACCTATTTCAGTTCTGAAATTTGACACTTGCATCTTCTCTGACTTAGGTGCTGTTGGCAATGTGTGTGTTAGTTGACCACCCTCCAGGAGATACTTTGCTTTCTGAAGCTGTTTTCTTATCCATCCAAAAGTCCAGGGGTGGGTTCTTCTTTTCTTCGCTGCCGGTTCGCTCAGTGCCGTGCCGCACGTGTGCTTCGCACATATGCAGTGCTTAAAAAAAGCTTCTGCGCATGCACAGAAACAAAAAACAAAATGGCAGCGCCTATGGCGCCACCGAAAGAACCGGTTCGGGGCCGTGGCAGGCCTGGGTCGCTGCCGGTTCTAGCGACCCAGGCCGCCAAGTTACTACCGGTTCTATAGAACCGGTCCGAACCGGTCCGAACCCACCTCTGCAACAGTCCAATGTAGGATACCAACTTTGCTGCTGTTTCTAATTTTTTCTCTTGTGAGCATCTGGATGCCAGTTTTAGAGTTAGCTGAGCCAACTGGCATTTCCAGAGTTAATTCTTGACAAAACTGCTTATCTTGTGAGAATAGTTTTTAACAAATGGCAACAGCACAATCACTTCAGCCACAGGGAATGAACCAAGTCAAGAGCAATTCTTCCTCTCTATCCAGATTGTGATTTTATCTTGCCACCTTTTTATGAATGCTTTCATTCATCTTAACTCCATTTCTGAAATCTGAAAAGGAAAAGCATCTATAATCCAGAAAAAGTAAATGCAAAATGCAAAAAGAAATGGCTGTCATTTTGATGTTTACAGAAAAAGTTATAAGGAAATTGAACAATTGAGAATTATTATTCTCAAGTAAATGGGGCACAGTGGCTCAGCGGTTAAAAAACTAAGCTCGTCAGTTGGAAAACTGACAACCCAGGTTCAAGACCCGAGCGCTGTGTGATGGGATGAGCCCCCATTATTTGCCCCGGTTCCTGCCCACCTAGCAGTTTGAAAGCATGCAAATGCGAGTATATAAATAGGTCCCACTTTGGTGGGAAGATAACAGCCTTCCATATGCCTCAGTGTACAGTCATCCTGGCCACATGATAGCGGAAATGTCTTTGGATAACTCTGACTCCCTCGGCTAAGAATGGAGATGAATAGACAAAGGAGCTGGACATGATTGGACAGGGAAAACCTTTACCTTTATTCTCAAATAATAATTGGTAAACAGATTTTTGTCTCTGACAAATAGATATGACAAATTCATTATTATTTGTAAAATAGTGCTCAGGGTTCTAAAGGATTTGCAGGATTCTACAGCTCCATAATATTTTTTTTAAGAAACACATTAAAATGCAATCTGTAATAGAATTCAATTTAATGAAAACAACATATTTGACAAAAATGTATAGTGTGGAAATAGCTAAAAAGCAAACTAACTTGAAGGACAATTGTCAGGCACAAGTAACCAGGAAGAGAAATTGAGTTCAAAGCACTAAGAGTTAATTACATGTTTCCTATACACAAAAATCTAGTCTACTAATGGTAAAGCCAAATTGCTGCTAAATAAGGGTCTATGAAATTAACCGGGTGTGTGTGTGTGTGTGTGGACTTGGGTCTCTTGTGTCTATGTAGCGATTCTAGACTGATCACATGTTTATCCCCACCTCAGGTTTAGCCTGCTCATCTTCTATAACAACAAGCATAGACTATGGTGCATGTTTAATCTGGTGAATCTATATAATTTAGGAGCTGAGTTGGACTGAAAGTGTAAAAACAGAACAATGCTTCTCATTTGCTTTTTACTTTATTACCATTAAACTTTAGCTGCATCTTTCCCCATGATGCATTCTATGTGGTTGAGGCAAATACATTCTCCCTACTGGAATAAAAATGAAATTATAACTATTTTAGAACCCTTAAAAAGTTTGTGTTCGTCCCTTCCACCCATCCATTCTGGCATGTTAGTATTTGCCCATCCCACCTTCCTGCTTTAGTAATATTAAAGATGGATGCCTGGTTTGCAGGAAGACAAACAATAAGTATACTTTTAGACCAAGAAATATCAGATAATTTGTAGAAATGTGATTTAAGCATGTTGTTCTTTTGTTTATCTTTCCAGTTCTTAAATCCCATAATTTATTAGGGATTTTTTTTCACTGCTCAAATGACCTACTTAATAATTACCACAAGGATTCTCAACTGAGTCCACAGACATCCTGTATATCAATAAATCCCCTCTAATGTCCAATTTCTTTTGCTCCTGTGGTAAATAGCAGAGCCGCCATAATTTATCAAGTTGAAGGGTGGTTATCCTACTCTTAAAAACCATCATATAACTTGAGCCTTAGTGCACGAGACCCATTTCAGAATGTGGCAGAGATTCTAAGGCACCCACCTTTGGGATATAATAGAGATATAGGAACAAGGACAATATTATTTGTTTGTTTGTTTGTTTGTTTGTTTGTATCCTGCCTTTATTTTTTTTTTAAATAACTCAAGGCAGCAAACATGTCTAATACACCATCCTCCTCCTATTTTCCCCACAACAACCATATAAGAGAGAGAGAGAGTGAATGGACCAAGGTCACTCAGTTGTGGCTAAGGTGGGACTAGGTCTCCCAATTTCTAGCCTGGTACCTTAACTACTAGCTGGCTCTCAATAAGCATGATGGGGATTCAAAGCCATTCATAAAATATGGCACTGATGAAAAGAGAATGGTTAGGGTTAGGTTTAAGGTTAGGGTGCAGAAGTTCAGTCGGTGCCGGTCCGTGGGCACCTCCATCTCTTTTTTTTTTTTTTTTTTCTTTATCTTTCTCTTTCCAATTTTTTTCTTCTTCTGCGCATGCGCAGAAGCCGAGTTCCCGTCACTGTGCATGCGTCGCCATCTTGTTTTTGGCGTTTTTAATTTTTTTTAAAAAAAAAATTTTTTGGACTGCGCATGCGCGTGAGCTTTGCATGTGTGTACCCATGTGTGTGCGCGGCCATGTGGTGTGGGAGGAAGCGAACTGGCAGCGAGGTAAGTTAGAACCCACCCCTGTTAGGGTGGTGGTGGTGGTGGTGGTGGTGTATCAGTATCAAAGTCAGAAAGCTTTCTTGCAATAAGCTTTCTTTGAGCTGTTGTAGTTTAGAGTCCAGAGAGGACTTGGGATTATTTTATTACTCTTCCACAGAGATATCCCAAAGGTGCTTTTTTAAGAGGCAACCGGACTTTCTGGTTGCCTCTTGAAAAAGCGCCTTTGGGGCAACCATGACCTGGATGACTGAGAATCTCCATAGATATCTTCCATAGAGAAAATTCAGAAACCTACAGAAACATTGAGATGATAGTTTCCTTGGGAAACTACCTGGCTTTCTTCATATAATTGTAATGCCACTTTTAATTGTCACCCCACTAGGAGTCTTCTTGTGTTTTCCTACTATTTTTTTTTCATTTTTTTTCCTTTACCTTACAAAAATCCATTAAGGAAGAAAAGATGTAATTCTTCTATGGTTTTTAAGTGATACAGTTATAGAGGCCTATCAGTTAAAATATAATGTGTAGCTTATTTTGGCACAACAATTTTGTGCAAGGGACTTTTAAAAATAGGTGTTTGAGACATGCAGAGGAGCACTGTTGGGTATGTATTTACCTTTTAGTTCATACCACCTTTCAATAACTTGTCACATCCACAAAATAAATAAGACAACAAAAAATGCAATAACACAATCAACAATAAAACTGCTAAACAAAATAGAATCAATTAAACAAAAATCAAAACTATTAAAATTCAGCTGATGGAAAAATCTACGAATTTGACAAAGAAAAATGTTTATTATTCTATTGTGAAATGGATGTTCAATGTGAACTGGGCAGCTCTCAATAATAAATGCATCCATTTAAAATTCAGTAACAAGTGTGTACCAAAAAACAACAAAAACATGTTGCAGCATCTTAAACATTTAGTAGCATTAGCTTTTGTTGACTAAGCCCTTTATGGCAGTTAGACAAACATGCCATAATAAATCTGTTGAGAATTTTAGGGCCCAAAAGACCCTCTGTTGTTTCTGTTGCAACAAACTGACATAACTACCCTTCCGAAAGCATAAAAGTGTATGCTAGGAAAGGCTGTCTATGGAACAGGGAGGCCACGGATGAGCTTTAGTGGACAAAGCTTTCCATAACAATTTCTCCAACTACGATGCTCCTTTCTTCAGCCTGACCTTAGATTGCCCTTAAGAAGGCTCTGGAGGGGAGGGGAAATCAAATAGGGCTAATGGGAATCCAATACCAGAAAATCCGGAATTTCTCTCCTCTTGATCTGAACTTCACTGCCCAAGAACAAATTTCTTTGCCTCGGGTCTTTCCCCCACTACTGTGGAGTGCATTAGGGTGCTTTGTAACTTTACTCCACATAGAGGTAAGAA
Source organism: Thermophis baileyi (assembly GCA_003457575.1). Taxonomy (NCBI): domain Eukaryota; kingdom Metazoa; phylum Chordata; class Lepidosauria; order Squamata; family Dipsadidae; genus Thermophis; species Thermophis baileyi. Next base: position 1,322,866 of record QLTV01001726.1, read on the forward strand.
GAGGCAGAAGTGAGAACAATCCTACTATATCTGCACTTATTGTTATGCATGTTGTAGACTATCTTTCTCTAATTTAATGCTTTCCAGCTATTTTGGATTCCACAGACAAAGGCTAAGTATTTAGGAAATGCTTAAACTTGAAATACAGCATATCTGGAGGACACCATGTTAAGGAAGACTATACATGACCATGTGGAAAGCATTCCTGGCTCACCCTCCTTTCACATCACATTTGATCTCATTTTAAGAACCAGTGTGATATAGAAGTTAAAATGTCCCAAAGGACCATGGAATCCCATTAGAGCAGTGGTTCTCAACCTTCCTAATGCTGCGACCCCCTCCCCGCCGCCGCGACCCCTGCCCCGCCCCCTCCCCGCACGCGATGAATTGATGAAGGGGGCGTGGCACCAAGATGGCGGGCTAGTGCGCACTTAGGCGACCCCTATGAAAGGGTCGTTCAACCCCCAAAGGGGTCGCGACCCACAGGTTGAGAACGGCTGCATTATGGAACTGACTGTAGGGCAATTCCTGTCTATCAGTCCTACTTACTTACTTACTTACTTACTTACTTACTTACTTACTTACTTACTTACTTGCTGAAATAAAATAAGGGACTATCTCCAGGCCTATTGAGTTGAGCTCCCGAAGAAAATGGGATATAAATGAGATTAAACAAAATAGATAGGTCAGTAAATGCATGTTTCTGCTGCTTCTTTGTGTTGTTTGTCTTTTGTAACTATTTGTCTCTCTCAGTTCCGTGGCTTACTTTACACCTCACAGCATTTTTCTTTTTATGTTTTTAATGAACATTTCTAAATTAAGAGTTCCTAAATGTCTGAATTAAAACTGGAGGGACATTTCACCATTACACCTGAAAAAGTTTATGTAAAACTTGGACACAAAATAGACTTGATGTTATATGGATGAATGCATTAAATAACATCAGATTTCCTCCCCCCTCTCCAACAATAGCAACTCTTGAGATGTGACAGCATAGTGTTCAAGGCTAATGGGCAATCTTCTCCTTCCCCCATGTCACATCTCTATTAAAAATCACACTCCCCCACTATGATTTAACTGTGGGAGGGAAATTTCCATTGATATCAGCGGGTACCTTCTTCCATGCTAAATATTTAGTTATTTGCAGGGCAGAATGAAAAAAACTTCCCTTCTCTTCATCCTTTTGAATTAGTTTTTCATTTTTCATTTGTGTTTTCTCATCCGCTTAATGAAAAGACATGGTGGAAGTTTATTAATCAGGAAAGAAGTGAAACATGATATCATGCAATGATGCAGCAAAGAGTTTCCTTTTTGTCAGTGATTTTTGTCCACAACATTTCTTTACTTTCTTCATTATTATTTTTTTCACATACTAAGAGATTATTTTGTGAAAGACAAAATAAAAGTAGGACTGTAAATGAGTGCTGGCAAGGACTGGAGAAATTTTAAATTCTTTTTCAGCTGTCAATTTCTATATGACTTTGGGCAAGGCAGATTGTTATAAAGTAAAATCATTAACTCATAGCTAGAACCATGAAGCAAAATTGACAAGATTTTAGCCAATTCCGTACCCAATTCTCTGTATGAGTAGATCATTTTCAGTGAATTGGTTAAGCTTGTCAGTAGGAAGATAGTTGGACAGACACATAGGCAGTAAAATGTATGTGGGGGTATATTGTATATGACATACTTTTGTATCTGCAGTAGAGTGATGAATGGTGGTATGGGGGAAGAGAGATGATAGCTTGGAGCCAGAGCTGGATTTAGATGTAGTGAGGCCCTAAGCTAAGGAATGCTCTAGAGACCCTATTTGGCAAATGCAACAGAGAATAAGGCTGTGTGACAACTAAATTTGGCAAGAATGGCAAATAAGATGCATAATAAATCCATCACAAAAAGAGGAAGGGTCCTCTTTGAACAGAAGGTATTGATGCATGCAGAAGTATATCTTAATATTAAGATTCATGTAAGCCCTGTAGAAGAACTTACAGTAGTTTACTTTCATGAATGTATTTATAATAACAGTATAACAAATGAAAACAATCTAAAATTTTGAGAGGCCTCTTCAGATTGTGAGTCCCTAAATTACCTGTTCAGTTTATGCCTAAATCTGGCTCTGCTTAGAGCCATGTTCATTGGCTTCATTGAAAGACCTCAGATTGGCCCCTCTCCAGATAATGCTCTACAGGAACCATGCCTTTGGGGGACTGATGGAACATACTTTAATATTGATAGAAGCAAATGTTTGTAGCTCAGGGTTGAACTGTGGGATCCTTGGTGCTCTCTGGCAAAAATATCTCCTCACCAGCAATCAACACCCAGATGAATACAGATTAACACCGAGATTAGCACTAGACCAACAATCAAGAAGCAAACAGTACCCCAAATCAAGAAACCACCAATTCAGACAAACAAGCTAACCGTAAACAACAGCCTAATCAAGGAACCACCACTTCAACACTGACAAGGCAATCCATAGTATAGAGAAATAGAGCTGTGAAAGAAGATAAAGACAGCTATGTTGAAAATATAGCTTTCAAAGAGACAGAAAACAGACATTTTGACTCAGTGGTACACGACAAACTACTTCTAAAAGTAAAATCTTATGGTATTTCTGGACCCCCGCTCAAATGGATTACTGCGTTCCTGTCAAACAGGCAACAAGTGGTCAAAATAGGAAATGCTTTATCAAACCCTGTACCTGTCAACAGTGGAGTTCCCCAAGGCAGCGTTTTAGGACCAACTCTCTTTATTCTTTACATAAATGACCTTTGTGACAATATAAAAAGCAACTGCGTCCTCTTCGCTGATGATGTAAAACTATTCAACACCACCGACAATACTACTACCCTTCAAAAAGACCTTGACTATGTATCAGAATGGTCAATCAAGTGGCAACTTCAAATCTCAATCAACAAATGCTCAGTCTTATACATTGGCAAAAATAATCAGAACACAAAATACAAACTAGATGATCACGACCTTGTTGACGATCCTCACTCAGTTAAGGACCTTGGAGTACTCATCTCTAATGATCTAAGTGCCAGAGCCCACTGCAACAGCATTGC
>QLTV01001726.1:1330966-1363855 GCA_003457575.1 Thermophis baileyi
TATAACTACGCCGCCTTCGATCTGACCTAAGTGTAGCACACAAAATTATATGCTACAATGTCCTACCTGTCAATGACTACTTCAGCTTCAACCGAAACAATACACGAGCTCACAATAGATACAAACTCAAGGTAAACCGCTCCAAACTTGATTGCAAAAAATACGACTTCAGCAACAGAGTGGTCAATGCCTGGAATACATTACCCGACTCTGTAGTTTCTTCCCCAAACACCCAAATCTTTAACCTTAAACTGACTACCATTGACATCACCCCATTCCTAAGAGGTCTGTAAGGGGCGTGCATAAGTGCACCAGCGTGCCTACCGTCCCTGTCCTAAAGTCCCCATGTATTCGAAAAATATGTACTCGAAAAATATGTACTCAAACTATGTTTGTACTTATTATATACTCATATTAATATTTATACTTTACCTGTAATCATATACATGCTTGACAAAATAAATAAATAAAAAAATAAATAAAAATGTGACATCCTGTCTAATGGCATGAAATATTCTTATGAATCATCAATCTGATTTCAGTGAGTAGGATTGATTAAAGTAGCCTACTTTGAGTCAGTAACTGAACTTAAGTAACAAGTCACAGTACCCTAATCATTCGGGCTTCCTTCAGAGCTAAAATGGCCAAAGAAAACTAGAAAATTATCTAAGATTAATATTCCAGATACTCCCACGTATCTACCCAGAGAGAAGGATAATTCCTAGTTAAGCAAAAAAAAAAAAAAATGGTTGCAAACCAGAATGACTTGGTTTCTTCTACCTGTTGAGCCACAAAGAAACCATTTTATGTCTTCTTTTGATACATGAACCCACAACCAAGTTCAGGGAGCACCAAGGACTCCCCAGACATTCTGATTTTTGTAGATGTCAAGGGCATCTCAATACTTTTTGCAGGGCCTTCATTGCTACCCTATCAAGTCCTAGTCTTTGATATATTTCTTTATCTGTGCTGAGAAAGGCAGAAATTACCTACTCCATCTTTATTGTCAGTTCTCAGGCTGGTAGCTGTACCTATTGTCATGGGTCTGGTGTTCTTTATATTTAATCCCAGACCCATTTACATTTTCAGTTATCAGAGTAGTGTCATAAGCACAGCAGAGGTATTGATGTTTATTTTTCCTCATCATCTTCAAATAAACCTCCTTCAATATATTTTCAGAATAAATAAGAAAAAAAGTTAGTTGTTGCCAACTAGAACCAGTCTGTTTTGCCAGGTTCTGTCCAAACAGTAGTTTTCTATCCTGTTTATATGTTTTGCCCAAGGCCAGTGAGATATTTTGAAATTCTCATGTTCCTATGGACATTACACAATTGACAAAATCAAAGGCCTTTCTACAATCAATAAAACATATATTTATCTGCGTGACCGCCTTATACCACATTCCTCCCATCGACCAGTGAGGTCGCACAGGGTTGGCCTTCTTCAGGTCCCGTCGGCCACACAGTGTCGGCTGGTGGGACCGCGGGGGAGGGCCTTCTCTGTAGCCGCTCCGACTCTGTGGAACCAACTTCCCCCCGGGATCCGTACTACCCCCACCTTACTGGCTTTCTGTAAAGCCGTTAAGACCTGGCTTTTCCGGCAGGCCTGGGGCCAATAGTTGTCTGATTGGCCCATGTATGGTTGTGTGAATGCTTTATTTTAATATGGATATGGTTTTTTAAATTGTTTTTATATGTTTTATTTTTATTTTTTATATGATGTAAGCCGCCCAGAGTCCTTCGGGAGTTGGGCGGCATATAAATTTTAGAAATAAATAAATAAATATATTTACTTCTTTTTTGGTATCCCTTGGCTTTCTCAATTATCTAACATACATCAATGATAATATTACTTGTTCCTCAGCCTTTTCTAAAACCAATTTGATCATCTGGCATCTCCCTTTCCATGTAATACTCTAATCCCAAACATTTTTTTGCTAGCGAGAAAATTAAGGACATTATGTGATAAATTGCATATTCTGTCAAATTAATTTTCTTTGGTATTGGTATTTTGATTGATTTGTCAGCCACTGGATTGTTCTCTAGATTTGCTGGTGTGGTTTTGTTACAACCTTTACTTATTCTTCTTCTGTAGTTTGCCCTATTTCTGATTTGACAATGACCAGAATGCTGATCTAAGATCATCATTTATCACTAGAGTTTTTTGAAAATAGATAACATCTTCTAAGGTATTGTAACGGGAATGGGAATGACCTTGGGAGACAGGGAAAGGTCACGTTCAAGGTAATAGTTCGGTAAGCGGCAGCTTAGCCTGAAGCAGAAACATGGACATGGCAAATGTCTCAGAATGACCCTCCTTGATTTCTTGGGCTGTAAAGGCAGGTGAGAAATGTGCTTTCAACTTTCAAGATTCTGTTACTATAACGGTAAAGAAGAATTAGCTCATCTGGGTGTTCTTCATGTCTGGACTACCTTCTACTGTACCTTCTAGAACCTCCTTGTTTGATATTTTTTGAATCAGTTATAATCTCAATGAATAAATAATTGGCTTGGCAGAAACTCGTAAGTCATTCCCTGCTTTATTTCTGTTTCTAAGGCCATACTGTCTATGTTTTTCTCCTTACTATTTCCTACTTGTCATTCCAGTGTTTTACCCTCAAGCAATACATCTTGTTTGCATATTCTGTCAATTTCAGATTGAATTTAACCATAAAACTTGTCAACCTCTTCTTCAGCTTCAATGATTGGACCATCAACCTGGATAACCATCATATTAAAGGGTTGTCCATGAAGTTTAACTGTTATTACTAGTCATTGATTGCATTGTGCCCGAGTCCTGTCTTTGAAAGCAATGGGGTTTTTTGGGTCCTTAGTAAACAGTATAAACTGACTGAAAATGTCTGATTTCAATCCAATTTGCTGGTGCCTAAGATGTAAGTGTGTAATCAATTCACTTTATATTTCACTGTCTTGACTATTCTTATGTTCATTTTTCTTATATTTTATGTTCACAATCTATTTCTATTGCTTCACATTTTTTAACTTCATAGAAGCAATATCAACTAGACATCCCAAAGGCTTTAATCTAGATGCATCATAAATACCATTAATATTCTAAAAGACCTCAGCTCTTCCTCACTATCATATTGAATGCCATTCACATTGAGGGGCCCATTAGTCAACACAATGTCATCAATCACTTTCTTGCTCTCTCTTTTTAATCTATGTGGTAAAATACAATCATGGTTTACTTTTGCCTTTCCCCACATTATAGCATTGTCACTAAAGCAATCATCTATCTACAAATCTCCAAATATCTTTTTATATCACTACTATCATTATAGATGCTGTTTATTTCAGCAGGGGAGATGACGGGTGAGATAATTCTTTATATCCGGCTGGCTTATGAGACTTATGGATCTCCCTCCCCCCATTGGGATGAGTAAAAATATTTGGGATAGAAATGTGGGTGTTTGGGGGCCTAGCTCTGCTGTCATAAGAGCCGAATAACTGTTCCCTTTGAGGAAGCTGATACTAAAGTCCAGTGTTCCTATTTTAAGAAATTATGTATTTCTTTACTTCAGAGTAGTACTCCTTACAACCTCCTTTCCTATAAGTAATCTGCATTTTGTTTTTGTTTTCTTTCAGTTTTTTCTTTCTGTATTTGCTGTTTCAGAATATTTGTCTGTCTTTGCCCACTTCCTACCTCTTCTGCAGAGAAGGGGTACTTGGGCCGTCATCCTCTATTAAGGTCTTTCGACCATTTATGTTTTAATTTTAGCTCCTTTGGAGCAGTTTTGATGTCTTTGTGACCCCCCCAGTACTTGTCTTGCTGTTATTTGTCTTGTCTTTTTCAAGGATGACGGCCTTTTCTGCCCCTATTCCCACAAACGTTTTTTCCCTTTCATCCTAGAAATTTCCTGGAAATCACTTTGGAGTCAAAAGTGATAGGAATGAACTCTTTGTTCCTCAATTTCTAATCTATTTTGGCCCAAACCTAAAATCTGCAAAAACCTAAAATCTGCCCATGACTTCAAGTCAGAAATGTATGTGACTTTGTGCAGAAGCTGCCTACATCTTGGAATGAGAATGCAAAATAAAATGTTTCATTCCATGGGTGAGATAGTTACTTACCAAAATGAAATTCACGTGAGCAGCTAGTTGGCGTTCTTTCTGGCTTGCCCTATCCAGGATTGGGAGTGAGGATCTAATATAATAGAAACCTGATTTAAGCCCATGATTGATTTTTCTTCTTCTTACCCTTACTAAATTTCTCCCATCAAGCATCCCTGATTCCTTTTCTTTACTATTGAGATAAGTGGAAAGATGCCCTGACTCCCTCTCTGCTTTCCTTCCCTCCTCCAAAATTTGCGTAGATCCTGAGAGGACTAGCGCCCACATGATCTCAGCAGATGATGCAGAATATCCAAGGGAATACCGCACCCTGGGCAACGGCACACGCCGCTTCTCCAACGTAGGGTTGGTGCACACCTCAGAACGTCGTCATACTGTCATTGCTGCCCAGAGTCTAGAAGCCCTCACAGGGCTACAGAAGTCTGAGATGGAACGCAAGAGGGATGCATTCATGGACCACTTAAAGAACAAATACCCACAGCATGCCTTAGCAATTCGAGGACAACAGGACAGGATCCGGGATCAGGTAAGAGCAGCTTTTCTCTATCACAAAATTACTTTTCTCTTGACAACAATAGGACTTAATCCAGTCCTGACAGATTTGCAAATAAGGTTTTCCTAGACTAGTGTTTCTTGACAATTTTAAAATGTGTGGACCTCAGTTCCCAGAATTCCCTAGGCTGCATGCCAAGATTGAGAAACATTGTCCTAGACCAAACCAAACCGGAAATGTTATCTGGATGCTTTCTTGTATATACAACATTCCTGTTTCCTTAAAGCCCAAGTTTATTGAGATGTGTTTCTGACAATGATGTGAAATGATGTTTTTTTTTACCCAATGATTACGGTTCCAGTCGCTTCATTTCCACAAGTTATCTATATACAGGTAGTCCTCGACTTACAAAAGTTCATTTAGTGACCATTCGAAGTTACAATGGCACTGAAAAAAGTGACTTAAGACCATTTTTCACACTTATGACCATTGAAGCATTCCCATGGTCATGTGATTTACATTTGGATGCTTGACAACTGACTCACTTTTATGACAGTTGCAATGTCCCAGGATCATGTGATCTCCTTTTACATCCTTCTGACAAGCAAAGTCAATAGGAAAACCAGATTCACTTAACAACTGTGTTACTAATTTAACAACTGCAGTGATTCACTTAACAAATATGGCAGGAAAAGTCATAAAATACGACAAAATTCACTTAACAAATTTCTCACTTGACAACATAAATGTCAAGCTCAGCTCAATTGTGGTTGTAAATTGAGGACTATCTGTATTACAGATTTAAGTATATTTCAGATTAGTGTATTCTTGAGAATATATATTATAATTTAATGAAGACATTGTCAATATATAATAATTTTGAAGTACTCTCATGAAATTATGATTTCCTAGATTTTTTTAAAAAAGAAATTACTGAGACTAATTATTTCAGAAATTTTCAAATTGGAAGTATTAGCTATGTTTTAGAATTTTTACCAGTTTTCATTTCCTCATTTTAGTCTTTATTTGGAACATTGAATGTTCCACAATTATTATCTGTTTGGTTTTTAATCACACTATTGTTATATTTTTGCTAATAGTTGCAAAGGGTTTTCTTTTTCTCACCATGGGCCAAGAGCAAATTGGGGGCTAAGGCACATTTCCCCAATGTTCTCCAGGCTTAAAGAAAAATTGGTCTTTGCAGTCAGAACTGCAGAGATAATCCTTTAGCTCACTAGATTATCATAAATTTGAAACTAGATTCTAGATTCTGAAATGTAAAATTTTAAGATGTTTTTAAAGATATTCTATTTATCATATGTTTTATTTGGAGATAGTTCAGTCGAGGACTCCAGTTACAATTAACTTTGGGGGTTTTTTTTTGTCATGATTTCAGTAGTAATATTTTTTCCCTTTATGGAGATTCTCCCTCTTTCAGGAATTGGTCTCTGTGTTCTTAAATGTCCAAATCCATGTACTGCAAGGTGATCTTTAAAAAATGAGAATCCTTTTGGCCTTTTATGTTCATGTTTAACTAAGATTAAATTAGGCTATTGAAAGATTAAATTTGGAAGATTAAATTATATGATTCTGTTCTGGATTCACACACACTTTTGGGCAAGATTTACAACTGATTTACAAGATTTATGTTTGGGAATAATTTGTTTTTCAAATTTCTAGGCCAAGGTAGCTCTACAACTTGCTTTGCCCTTTTAACAATCTCAAAGTTACTTCCCTAGTTGCTTATGTTCTAGGACTTATAGTTTGTTTGTGTTCTAGAGAAAAAAAAAATATTTTGTGGATGAAGATTAACAGGCTATGGAAAGCTAGGAAGCCCACCTAAGTCCTGCCTTCCTATCTATGTAAGCCCAGTGCCAACTGCCCTGGTTCAGCAGGGAGCCATAAGGAAATTGGTTCATATACAATGAGGTTTGGTATAACAGTTCCACAGACCAGTACAGGTCCATGATGCACAAATGGCGGGTGAATGCGCAAATGGCGGGTGAACACACAAAACTTCATTTGCACATGCGCAAGATTTAGATTGCATGAGCGAAATCATCTCCCCCGTCGCTGCTCCCATTGCCACAACTAGTCTGTGGAATCAGAAAAGTTGGAAACCACTGTGGTATAGTCAAGGAAAGACCAAGTGACTAAAGGACCATGGAGAGCGCACTGCAGTTTGCCAATTGAATTTACCCTCAGTATTGTTCCATCAAGTAGCTGTGGCCCATTGATTATTTTAAAAGGTGATTGGACCTGACTATCTTGTGGCTCCATTTCTGTTTGTAGTCTTAAAAAAAACACTATGGTCATTTCTGAAGCTCAAATTCTTGTAAGGGTGTGTCTCAGATGAAGCCATAAAAGAGTCATCCTTTAAATCAGTCTTTTGCAATCTGGACATCATTCAGATAAATTGATTTCAATTTCTAAAAATCTTGGGAATTGCAATAGTGGGTTAAAGAAAGTTGATCTAGTTTATAGATCAGGTGATGACTTTAACTGAATGGGTTACTGCAGAGTGGGATGATCTGCAGTTTACTCTACTGTATCTGTTCTGTTAAAGGACTTCTGTTGAACTCTTGATCTGTAGGACATGATTCTGATTGTTTTTGACAATCAGAAAACAATTTAGAGCAATGTTTAGCACACACCCTACCAAAAATTAGTTTCTTAAAAAAAATACATAAAAGGATGGCTAAATGAACGTGTTTATCTTTTTGAAACAGTCATAAAACAGAGTCATTGTGGTATTGTAGTTTAAAGTGTTAGAGTAAAATGGGAGAGAATTAACTTACTTTTGCCTTCAGACCTCAAAACTCACAGGATCACCTTGGGCTAGTTGCTCTCTCTCAGATCAATCTACCTCACAGAGTTGCCTTTATGGGGACAAAATAAAGGGAGATCCCCATGTAAGCTGCCTAGAGCTCTTGGAAGATAGAAATCTAACAAATAAATATAAATAAAATCACTGACATTTGGATTCAAGTATAAACATTCTATTTAAGAGATTAGGAACAAAATTTATCTGTAACAAAATTGTACATATGCTTTCTATAATGACCTTCATGCACACATAGCTTTATTCAATGTGTATTCTGAGACTATTGCAGAAATTCAATGTAGAAGGAGTTTTGCTTTGCTTTTTTAAAGATGGAGAAAACCATTAAAATGATGGAAGAAAGAGTGGGACAATTGCTGGGAAAGGTTACAGCACAGGTCAGCCAAAGGGCTGCTTATACTGCCTTAATAAGGCTTATGAGTGCATGTAGAGGCACCGTGGCTGAATAACCTTAATGAGACTGAAGATGGCCCCTGCTTCAGTGGTTCGAATTCTAGCACTGTGTGTCAGGGTGAACTCCCATCACTTGCCTCAGCTGCTTTCTACCTAATAGTTCGAAAGCATTTTCTATGCAAGTAGATAAATAAGTACTACTTCAGTGGGAAGGCGAGTTTGTGCTCTGTGCAGGCAGTTAGATTCCTGCTGGCTCTGAACCTTCCCAGTTGCGGGGCCCATTTACAAGGCGGCTCCAGGAAGGGAGGGGACCTAGGATGATGCTGCAGAAAAAGCTGCTCGTCTTTTTTTCTGGTGCAAAGCCAGCTTGCCCTCCTCTGGCACACCTTGGGAAGCACATAAACATGTTCTACAACAGAGCTGGCAAATTGGCAGTCTAACTACTTCTCTGCAATAGCATTGTGGTCTCCTAGCTAATAATGATAAATAATAATGAGTGCATGTGGCAAATGAATAAACATATATGGAGAATAGAATACTAATGTTTTTAAATGGATGGTTTGCTATTCTTTAGTGTTCTATTTACATTATTATTTGTTAGGCTTAATTGGAGCACATGGCATTTTTTAAAAGAAATTGGTAAAGAAGACATTTTTGTAAGATATAGGGTGTTCAAAGTGACCTTAAGCCTCAGGAAACCTATTGAATAAAAGCTAGGAATATCTCAGAATATAAGAAAGATGTTCTGGATTTGATCTCGGGGATATCTAACTCTATTTCCACAGTGGTGATATCGGTGGAAAGCTTTCAAAAATAATAGTGCAATAGCACTTTTCTGCTCATGTTGCCTAGCAACTGGTTTGAGTGACATAGTGCCTCTAATATTGGAGATAATATATAGCTACCAGAGTAAGTTGTTATGGGTGTGCACATATTACGATTGAGCATCATTTGATGTTAAGATCAATGTGAGAACATATTTTCAAATCCAAAGATCAATACCAGAAAATACGGTAGAATTTTAAAACATCTAGATAAGTACCTTTTGTTAAAGGACAATTCTTCTAATCTTTGTGAGTTACAAGAGCCAAACTGCTGTTTGATTTTCAGATAGCAAGTGGGTGGACATCATACATTTGGGTGGATTGTTAAGATCCCAAGAGTTCCTCTCAATATTACACAAGTTGGGACTCTTAAGATCTTTCATTATTCAAAGTATGAATCTCCTGATACATGCATTGTAATGGACTTTCAGAATAACCTTGGAAGAGAGGAGGAAGACAGTCAGACAAGAGATATCAGAAGAAGAAGAAACAAGGGTGGAAAAAGTGTCTCAGAAGAGATCCTCACTAGTTCTCTAGCTTGGAAAGACAAGGGAGGGGAGAAATGCTTTCAGATTTGCAATACTATTTCACTGTAACCATACAATAAAGGTGATGTTAATACTCATGTTGTTGGTTTTTTCTCTGGGCTACTGCAAAAGGCTGACATGGACTGACACCCACACATCTCTATGTTGATGAAAGAAGTTATATACTGCGACTTTTTGACTGTTTTGCCTCATTTGTCCCATTTCTGCCTTCCTTATATTTAAGGGGGGAAAGACAGTGGAGCAGGAGGTCTACATTAGGTCAGAATCACATTGCGCTTTCGTTTTGTTTTTTCCACATGTTCCCCCCTTCCCTAGTTATTTTCAAGAATATTCCCTGCCAACCATACAATGCTTTAATTATTCATGATTGGAAAAAACGTGCAAGCACCATGTGGGAGATTTTATGAAAATTCTTCTGAGTGGAAAATATCAAGTAGGGGACAATTTATTAGGAAGTGAGGTTGGAAGAAATGATTAAATTCCTTCTTTCAGAACCCCAACTTCATTTCCTTCTACCCTGTCTATGGCTGTGCTTTTAAGCTTTCAAAATATGTGAATGATCTCCCATATCACTGAGTTTCTTGGCTTTGACTAACATTAGTTTGTTCTTATTTGGGTGGCTTCCCAAGGTTAATACATATTTTTCTGCCTGTCTAGTTATCTTACAATTTGCAACATCCCTCTGACATTTCTTCCTGCTTCACTTTGGATAAAGTATTTAGTTTAAGATGTCTCCCTTGAAGATCTATCCCACAATTCTGTTTGACTTCAGTTCTAATCCTACTGGGACTCATCAATTTTGAGGAAGAGCTTAGAGTAAGGATTGGAGTAACAAACTGAAACTGTGAACTTGGTTGAGAGAGACCACTTGGGATTATTATAATGAAATCCTTTTAGTTGCTGCTTGGGCTTATAATTGCTGGGAGTGACACAAGTGGGACTGATTCACCTTGAAGGGCCTTTTTTGAATTTTCAAGTAATCTGAATTCTGAGCTAGACATCTGTCAAAATCTGATATATCTTTAAAAGTAGTAGATTCAATTTAAGAAAAGTTAAACTTTATTGGGCTATAGGTTACATACCAAGCTATAACTTGTTTAACAATATTGAATAAACTACAATTGATTGGATTCACAAATTATGCTACAAACCATGGCTTTAGAATCTGTAATGTCTGGGTTAATGCTGTATATTTACACTAAGCTAAAATCAAAGATATCTCATTAGGGCTTTCCATTTAAAATCCAGCCCATAACTCTAGAGAATGTTTCTGAATTTAATCTCACAGAATGTGTCTGTTAGGATTGTCATCTAGCTTCAGACCTTCTCTGGAGTCTACCCATGAAATTTCAAATTGTCTAAAATGACTTCAACTCTGTGGAATTTCGCCTAGATATGGATGATCCTGGGAAATAAACTTTTCATTTGTTCATGTTTTTCAGACAGCAAAGGTAGGTCTGAAAATAGTCATATCAATGTTTATCTATCATCTATCTATCTATCTATCTATCTATCTATCTATCTATCTATCTATCTATCTATCTATCTATCTATCTATCTATCTATCTATCTATCATCTATCCACACACACATACACACACATAGCCTTAATCTTTTAGAGGAAACATAAAATATAAGTCTCATGACTTGAATGAAGGAATAAATGATCATATGATTTCCCATAGATTCTGGGTAGATTTTAGTGCTCTGTATAACTCTTCTGATCTGTGCAATAACTAACAGAGGGGATCTATATATCTCCATGATGAAGAGTAGAATCAGAATTTATGTTGTGTTGTTGTAAGATGGAAGGATCTTAAGTTGAAGAAATCGAGAAACAAGCATAAAAATAAACAATCCAATATAATATATGCTTAAATATGGCCCTGGTGGAACTTTTATTACTAAGAATCCATGTTCTTAAATATATTTGTATGATTGTATCCTTCTGTAAGTTAAGAGTTAATAAAGACACAAGAGAAGGAGAAACTGGAGAAAAAGAAGCGAAAGAACCAATTTTTAGTGGTGCATTGATGCTGTAATAACCAATAATGGTGTAGTTGTGATTTAGTAGCTGTAGCAGAATTTGGTAGCAGAATTTCTTCATCTTGTATTGATTATTTGAAAGGGAGAGTTGATTTAAAAAAGCAGGAACCCAATATTGCTAACCTTAGAAGCCCTCCCATAGTTGGAAAAAAAAGCAAAGAAATACATAAGCATAGAATAATAGAATTGGAAGGGACTTTGGAGAATGTCTAGTCCAACCCCCTGCTTAAGCAGGAAATTCTTTATCATTCCAGACAAATGGATGTCTCATCTGCCTTTTTGAAAATCTCCAGTGATGGAGCACCCCCGTTCTGGAAGCAAGCCATTCCATTAGTTGTTCTCTTTGTCAGGAAATTTCTCCATAGTTCTTGGTTGGATTTCTGTTTAATGATCTGTTACTTCTTTTCCTGTCCTCAAGTGCTTTGGAGAGTAGGTCGACTGCCTCTTCTCTGTGACAACCCCTCAAGTACTGGAAAACTGCTATCATATCACCCAGAGTTAAACTATGCACACTTAAATACCCTCAGTTGTCGATCATATGGCCTATTTTCCAGATCCCATATCATCTGTTGTTGCTCTTCTCTGCACTCTTTCTAGGGTCTCTACACATTTTTGTATTGTGGTGACCAGAACTTGATGTAGTATTCCAAGTGTGGTCTTACCACTGCAGTTTAAAGTGGTACTATCACTTTACCACGTGATCTTGAAACTATCCCTCTGTTGATACAACCTAGGACTTCATTAACTCTGTTGGCAGATGAAGAACACTGCTGGCTCATACTTAAGTGGTGGTCTAGTAGGACACCTAGATCCCTCTCACAGCTACTACTGGTGAGCCAGGAACCACCCATTCTATACCTGTGCATTTGATTTTTCTTGCTGATGTGTAGGACCTTACTTTTCTCATTACTGAATTGCATTTTTGGGGGATAGGATCCAGTATTCAAATGACATGCTTGATTATAAACCTCAGGATGTTTGCAAGATAATGTTTTTATTTCCCCATATTTCCCATACCTTTAATCGGAGTGCTGGACAATTAAGTGAATTCATACAATGTATGGGTTAAAGACATGATATCTCTGTAGTATCTCTTAAGGATTCAGAAGACATGGTAAGCCTAACATAAATCAGCTGGTGGGATTTTAAATTAGTGTCCTGTGCATGATCATTAGCTGAAATTTATAGCTAAACTTGCCCATGTGACACTGTGAAGTAAAATGAAAAGTTTTTCAGAGAGACCAATAATGCCTCTGCTTCTCTTTTCTGGTTTTTTTTTTTTTAAAGATCTAATTGGCTTTTTTTCTGAACTGATGTAATGCATATAATCCTGCTATTATATAAATTGCACATTTCCTTAAAGCAAAATATTCATTTTTGAGGACAAAATGTTCTTTCTTTTTGTACGTTGTCATGATAACAAAAATGTTCAGTAAAAAGTTATACTTTGAAAAAAGATAATGAACAAATATGCAAAGCCATGATGATAGACTGTCATCATTATCTGTCTTCATTATTGGTTTCCATCCTAAAGCAAACACTGGATGGATTCACACAACATATGGAGCAAAATACAAACCAAGCAAAATACATTTTAGCATGCATACAGTTGGTTACTTGCCTCTTATTATAGCAGAATTGCTTGTTATATCCTTTTTCAGTTAGCTTTCCCATGACAATGTATAGTTCCTAGACTTGTGGATTATATCTACCATCCTACAGGATGGCCACTGGCTTCACTGGCTTTGAAGTCTGGAATCTATTCCTACATATCTGGATTCCCCAGATCAGAGGCAGCTATATTTGATTTTCAGGCTCCAATGACAACTTTTCTTCTGAAGAAAAATAAATAGTGGTGAGAAAGACCAGGCTGAAACAGCAGATGGAGCTACAGATCAAGAAGAACTGCTTTCTGGTTCCAAAATGAAAACGGTAAAAGAAACCAAAAGTCCAAACTTGCTTTGGCAAGGTAATGGAGCACTCTGGACCACTTTAGTAAAAGTTGAAAGTGTGGTCAGGAATATTCAGCGTTAGCTGTGCTATCTGCACAGAACTGAAAAGGTTACTACCTCTAAATATTCTCCTTTATCACTTTAGTACCTCTATCCAATCTTAATAACCAAATGCAGCAAAGCTGGCTTTATAAACCACAGTATGCTTATACAATTGCATTTTTACTCTTCCAGGGTGCTGCTCTTTAAGCAAGGTTTTAGGCTTAATATGCTGGTTTTTAAAAACTCTAACTAGGTGGTATTCCTTTAACTGTATAGTATTGCTTTAACAAAAAGAGTAAAATGCTACTTATTTAGCAGGAGGGCACAATGGATCAGCAGTTAAAGATGCTCAGCTTGTCAGCTGGAGCTAATAGCACCTTGCAACAGGGGGAGCTTGCATTCCTGCCCCAGCTCCAGCCCATCTAGCAGTTTGAAAACATGCAAACAGTGCTCCATGCACCTTTGGCATATAATCATGCTGGCCACATGACTACGGAAAATGTCTTCTGACAACTCTGGCTCCCTCGGCCAAGAAATGTAGATGAGCACTATGCCCTAAAGTCAGACTGAATGGACAGGGAAACCTTTAATTTTACTTATTTAGCACATTATTATTGCTAATTTTACTGGGATGGTGGTGATGGTGGTGGTACTGCTAGAAAAGTCTTAGTTAAAGGAAATCTAATTTGCACTGAGCATTATGCAACACACTGCTATTTTGCCACCCGCTCTGCTTTTTCTGAAGCACATCTGAGAAGCATCCACAATTTCCTATTTTTTAAAAAGCACTAAGGGATAGAAACTTGTTTTTAATGGAATATTATTATTGAGTGAATGCAGTGTTTCTCAAACTTAGTAACTTTAAGAAGGATAGCAATAGTACTTAGACTTATATACCGCTTCACAGAGCTTTACAGATCTCTCTAAGTGGTTTAGAGAGTCAGCATATTGCCCCCAACAATCTGGGTCCTCATTTTACCCACCTCGGAAGGCTGAGTCAACCTTGAGCAGCTCAGAATCGAACTCCTGGAGTGAGCAGTGAGTTAGCCCTACAGTACTGCATTCTAACCCCCAGCAGCATGTCTGAATACAAACTATTAGTAGCAGAAAAGATACTATTTTTTTTTTTGGTTTTGTGGCAAGGGTGTGGTCAGCTTCACTCTCTATGGGTGTAGATAATCTTTCATGGAGATGACCCAAAAAGTATACAATAGTTTATTCTTCATAATACTAATGTTAGCTAGCAATAATAACAGTCGGTAATGGGAAGAATGATTTTGAATAACAGAGGAGATCTTTGATAGCATATATATTATGCTAACAAAGTGGCTTTATTTCTAGAGATCTGCCACGACAATATGCTAAGAGGTGGTAGCTCAGGACCAAACCCTGAAAAATCTTAATTGTGTTTCTCTACTAAGAAAGTAGTAAAGAATAAGAGGTTGTTTAAATTCTCTAAATTTGTCATGCTTCTCATCTGGCCAGTATAAATCATTAGACCTAGCAAATAGGCAGCCAAAGAGATTTTGGGTGCTCTCAAAATGGAGAGTGGGGGGGGGAGACGAGGACAACAAAGCTGAAAGCATGTTTTCTAACAGCTTTTCAAAGCCTGAAGATGACAATGCTCATTGCAATGTTATTAGTTATTAGTGTCAGTTTTGGTTTTGGAAAAAGAAAGAAATATGACATTTCCTTATTATGACCCTAAACCAGATTTTTTCAGAGATGTGGGATATAAAGAAGGAGAAAGATTGGTGAAAAGGAAAGAGAGAAAGAAAGAGCAAGAGAGATACACCTGTTATAATTAATGCAAATGAATGGTCCCAATTTAGCACATCACATTTGCATGCATGTAAACAGTATGTATGAGATGCATATTACTGCAAGCTAAATTCAAGGTGTTGTAGTTAACCACAGTGATTGTTTTCAGTTGTGTTAAATTCGTGGCTGTCTCTTTAAAAATGTTTTGATAATGTGTTCTTTGAGCTTCTGGAATAGTTTGCTTTTTCTATAATTGAGTTTTATGGATTCAGTTCTGACAATCAGATTTTAGTGGAATATACAGTCCTTTGAATGAACAAATCTCTGTGGCAGTCAGATGTGTCCTTCTTGTGCAACTAAAGTTAGGTTATCAGCTATTCTCATAGCTGGAAAATCCAGATTTCAGCAGGATGATCAATGTTTTAAAAAAATTATGTATCACATAAATTTTTGCAAAGTATTCTATGTAATCTCTAGAGGGTATTCAGAAAATTCACTTTATCAGCAATATTACAGGCTACTTGTTGTTGACAGAAACTGTATACAGTAAGTCTGGGATTCCCTTGTTGGACTGCTTGGTGAGCTTCCAATTTGTTTTTGGTATAATTCAAAATACAGCCAAGCACAAATGGCCTTCATCAGTTCTCTGTCAGGTGTGTTGACATAGTAATTGGATGGACAATTTTTTGGACCATCTCCAGGAAGAGGAGAAATTCATCAACAATTCCTAAAGGAAAGGACTTTTTTTCATCAGTTTTAGTAGTGTTGCTATTGAAAAAGCCCATGAGAGGAGCTTCTTATGATGTCATCCTTTGTGTTTAAATTGAGGTATGAGAAGTTTAAAGGTTGAGATGCTTATACAATTGAAGCCATGACAAGCATATATGTCACACTTAGCCATCTCATAACTAAATAAGTAAAGGAAATAGCACTTCATCCTTTGGAATTTTGCTAATGTTCTCTCGTCCTTTGGAAGAACATTTGAAAGCACAAACTGAATGATCACGGATGGGAAGGAGAATTTCTTTGCTTTGTTTCATTGGTTGCTTCTAAAACTCTAAATCAGGGGTGTCAAACTCACGTCACGGCACTGTCATGTGACGTATCAGAACTTTTTTCCCCTTCGCTAAACTGGGCAAGGGCGGGGCCAGCACATGACACATCTGGCTCACGGGCCACGAGTTTGACCCCCCTGCTCTAAATGATCAAGGGTCCGGTTATTTGAAGAACCACCTGCTCCTTTACAAGTCAGCCAGCCTGTTTAATGAAATATTCTTTAGAAATCCTCTTCTTTGTCCCAATAACTTGAAATATGTCACTGATTGTTTAAGGAGAAGGTCTTTTTTGGTGCTCTAAACTTTCTTTCGAAGGAGGCCCATCTTCCATTATTGCTTTCAGAAGTTAATGAAGACTTTT
The DNA here is from genome assembly GCA_003457575.1 of Thermophis baileyi. Taxonomy (NCBI): domain Eukaryota; kingdom Metazoa; phylum Chordata; class Lepidosauria; order Squamata; family Dipsadidae; genus Thermophis; species Thermophis baileyi. Next base: position 1,347,378 of record QLTV01001726.1, read on the forward strand.
CTTTTTTAGGAAGCCATTCAATATTACATTTTACTTGCTGTTTTAATTAGTCCATTAATATTAACGTATTTTAATAGCTGTTGCATTGTTCTATTTTTCTATGTTGCAAATTGCATTTGTAAATTGTTTAATTATTGTCAGATTACATAGTATTTTTCACAGACAAGACATCAATATACATAAAATACATCAGATTTTGAATAGCTCTTTATCCTATCCCATGACTTGAAGTTAGTTTAAAATCCTAACTTAATCCAAACTTAGTAACAACAATTTTCCAATTTAAGAAGTAATATTTGAATATTTCCAAGAAAGAAGTTAGGAAAGTTAGTTGTAATCCCAAAATTCATTTAATTGCATATTGATTTAATAAGATTTATACACCTTAGATTTATACATGCAATATTTAGTTGTTAACTTGGTTAGATTCTAGTATTTGGAACCTAAACCAGAGTTAAAGCAACATTTGATTAATATTTTAATCAAACATTATCAAATATCAAATAGCATACATCCACATTTGTATTCAGCCACAGAGAAGCCTATATTTGTTTATCAGATTTTGTAATTCACAAAGGATTTTCAAGCTTGCTTTCATATGCCTAGTTTTCTGGGTACAGAATGCTTAACATCAGGAATAAACCGAGAGAGGATTTGGGAGAAAAAAGCCACATATCCCCTCTATTTCCATCTGCAAGCTTTTCTGGATGTAATTTCTAAGCACTTACTAATAGATTTCAGACCCAATTCCCCAAGCTTGCATCAGAGAAATCCTGTAAGAAGACTAAGGAGGTTTTTTTCCCTAAGGGCATAAAGGTGGCTTAGATCTATAAAAATGGCTTGATGCAAAGAGGGAGCCTGTCTTGCAGAGAACCCCCTGCAGGTCCCTTTTTTTCTTCATTCATAAAGCTGACACACTATCATCTTCAGCTACAAAGTTCTTCATGCAACTACTTTATATTCACAGCCACTCTTTTTGTACCGTGTGACTATAAGGAAAGCTGCCCTTCTTACAACTCTAGTTAATTTGGATTCTCTTTTCTTTTGAACCTGACTTTATTTACGGTACATTCTTTGCAGTGGATGCCATTACCAATTCTCATTGCCATTGAATTAAATTAGGGATGTTTATTTATTATGAGCAGAGCCTTGCTGTAGATGTGATAAATTGTAGCAAAGTCTATCCATCTCTCAAAGGGCTACAAGGGTAGAATATTTGAAATAAATTTTGCATTTTTTAAAAGCATTACATTATTATTTTTTAAAAAATAGGAATGAAATATTTTTGAATAACTTTTCCTAGCTCTCTATTTGTGATCAAACATATTTGAGACCTCATATTTTATCTCTGCAGGATACTAAATTCTGCTTGTGAAATTTTCCATAACTGTCAGCTGTATTTGATTTGGATTCGAGACTGACCTACCAGTCTATCATGTATTAGAACCACCAGAGCTTTTGCTTTAGCCAAGTGCTCGATAATAACCTGGCCAGCCCTGAAACTTACACAATGTTTTCCAGCTCAGCCTTGCTCTTATTCTGGTTGTGCAGAGTTCTTTCATTTTTAATTACTTCAACAACTACAGCATTGGATGCATTAGGCCAGGGGTCGGCAACCTTAAACACTCAAAGAGCCATTTGGACCCATTTCCCACAGAAAAGAAAACACCGGGAGCCACAAAACCCTTTTGACATCTAAAATGAAGATAACACTGCATATATCGTTTTTTACCTTTATGCTATGTATAAAAAAAACTATAGTGTGTTGCATTTATGTAATCAATGAACTGCTACAGAGAAAACAAATTTTTATTTCTGCATGCAACAAAAACATTTTGAACTCCGAAAAAAAAAAGATGGATTGAAAAGCTCAATAAATCGCATGCCGGTGGGTGTCGCACATTGGCGGTTCTGACGCATGCTTTGAGCGACAGGGAGCCGCAGCAGAGGGATGAAAGAGCCACATGTGGCTCCAGAGCCGTGGGTTGCAGACCTCTGCAATAGGCCATGTTAATGACAGTCCTCTCCCAAGGTGTACAGTCTTTTAAAAACAAGATGAATCCAATTAAACAAAGTTCTCTACAGTGGACTATGACTGACACCAAATAATGCTCCTGCTCAACTCCTATTAATTTCAGTGGACCTATACAGGAAGTTGGATCATCTTTATCTGTTTGTTCCTTTTAGTTAGAAAACAGAAACAACATTCTCTTTTAGTGCACTAACTCCTTTTTTTTTTTTTTACTAAGTTACGGTAAACATTCCTGGGGTCAGAAAGAAAGGAATGTGGGTGTTTGTGACTAAAATAATAGCCAGTAAATAAAAAATATAATACTAAGGCAATAAACTGGTTTGCTCTGGTTCAGGTTCATATACTGGCAGAAAGTCAAAGAAATCTTTCAGAACAAGTAACTTTAAATCTGTTGAAAGTAATTAAGAAGCAACACATGTGAAGATTGTTGCAAGAAGACTTATACTCTATTTAAATTCCATTTTATCCCAGCTTTATGTTAAGAATAGTTTCTCTTTTCTCCTTTATATTATTTACCAAGCTATGCTTATTGAGAACTGTTGTTTTTTTTAAAAAAATGCAGAATTGTGCAAACAATATAAGCCTTCAAATTAAATTTATTGATGCAAGAATATACCACAGTTAGACAATTTTATTTCCAAAGTAGTGCTAAAGTTTTGTGGCCAGAAAAATCCAGATTTTGCTATTTAGTTCCAGAAACAATGCAGATGGTTTCCCATTGCTGATATCCTAAAACAGCTGTCTATTTTGTGCAAATTGACTACTTCATCACTGAGAAAGTGGTGGGATTTCATTAATTCGTGTATCTTTTTTTTCATTGCTGCTTGTCTTGCAACTTTTTTCAACCACTTGAGCAAAAATTCACTTGGGCAGGTCTGAATTCTATTCTCAGGGGACTAGGCAATATAAAATGCTCATTACCTAGCCCGATCTGGAGGCTAGTTTCCAGATCATAAAATATTGTATTTTATATATATTTTGGGAATGAGACAACCCAAATAAATAATAAACATTTGAGCCTTTCCCCACTAATAGGAAGCACCAGGTTGAGATCTTGTCTGTGATATATCTTAATAAGTGGATGGGTGGGGATCAGTAGTGGGTTCTAAATCCCGTCGCTGCCAGTTCGCTTGTGAGCGCATGCATGTGACGCTTCTGCACATGCGCAGAAGCATCCCAGGCAGGTGGACGGAGCCTCCCGCCACCGCCGCTACCAGTTCGCAGAACCGGGCCGAACCGGGAACAACCCACCGCTGGTGGGGATGGCATTTACCCTAATTATGCAGAATACTTTTCACAACACTAATCTATAACTAGTGGAAAGCTATAGGCTTCCAAGGAAGAGGCCTATTATTACATTCTAGGTATACTAGAAATCGGATATTTATTTTTGTCACCCACATATATTAATAGGCTTCCACCAGTCTCCATGCATTTCTAAAATCCAGGATTTTCATAAAGAAATTGAAATGCTGATAATATTAAACAAATCTTTCACTTTCCCAATTAGAACACAAGATTCCATATAGCATAACTTGATGCATAGAAATAGCTAGAGATAAGCAGATAGGCCCTTTGTCCCAAATTTATTTTTAAAGGCTATACATTCGTCAAACTGAGTTTTGCTAAGTTTCACAGTTTTGTGCATGTTTAAAAATATGCACATTTCTTCAAGTTCATTTCTCCCAATGTACAGTATGTATTTTGAGCCTATTTTGAATACTAATATACATGTTTTCCAAAAAAAAATTCCAGAATATTTTTAAGTTTATAATCAATTCTATATATGTTTATTTGTAAGTATAACTATAATCTCTAGATTTGTTTTGCATTTCATTTCTGCACCAGAATGTATTCCTAGGTCTGTTATGTTGAAAAAACAGTTAAATTCATACATACATTAAAACAAATTGCTTGACCATTCTTTTGTTCCAGGTGTCTGCAAAAGTGAGAGTGATCAGAGTATCTGAACACTAGTGAAGCTGCTTAATAGCTAAATGCCATTAAATCTTGGTGATTGCATGGACAAATGTCCTTCATCTCAACCTATTCCCAACAAGAATCCTCAGCATTTACAGAGACATTCCAGTGGTATTTCTAATTTTGTCCCTTGCTTTTCACTTGTTTTATTTGACAAGTACAGTTTTTTCTAATCTATTATTTATTTGTGTCACATGTCCAAATTAAATAAGTTTTTGCTTGTTAATTATTGCCTTAATGTTACAGTTATTCTTATTTCATTGGCTCAAACTGAATGATTCTTTTTTATAAGCCATGGTATTCTTGATAACTATCTCTGAATCTATAATTGAAGATGCCTCTCTTTTTTCCTCTCGCTCTTTCTCAATGTTGAGTTTACATGGCCAAATATTAGCACTGGGGGGGGGGGACATTTTTGCTTTAAATATGTAGATCTTTGTTGTCATAAAAATACTTTATATTTTATTTACTCGCTCTTTCTCAATGTTGAGTTTCATGGGCCAAAATTTGCACTGGGGGGGGGGGGAACATTCTTGCTTTAACTATTTTGATCTTTGTTGTCATAAAAATACCTTATTCTTTATTACTTTATTTTTAAGTTTTTTCATTGTGTTCATTGCTAGGATTAATCCCTTTATATCTCCAACACACTATCATTATTTGCTTTAGGCTAACTGAGCCTAAGAAATCAAGATTATTTACCACCTTCGCTTTTTCATTGTCAACCATTACTACTTTGTCATCAAGTGTTATCTCCTTGCACTTCTATTTTTCTAGATATCATAATGACTTTGATGGCTCTTCAGAAAAAAGATTAAACATATTTGTGATCACAACAATAGAGGATATGCTTCAAAAACAGCATATATATTTTTTTTCCAGTTCCTGAGAGAAAAATAGAGTGAGATGGCTTTTGCTTTCATATCTGGCTTTTTGAGGTCTCTAAACCATGTAGCACCTGAAAAACTCTGCTTCTGAAATTATGTAAACTTATAATTTTACATTGCATTCATATTATCCTCTGCATCTTTTTCTTCAGATATCATTTTTGACGTGGAATAATTATATTACTGAAATATAATTGCAATGGATAACTTATTTGAATTTATGTATAGGTAGTCCTTGATTTACAACCATTCATTTAGCAACTGTTAGAAGTCATAATGGCATTTTAAAAAGTGACCCTCACGGTTACAACTTTCACAGCATCAACATGGTCAGCTGCTTGGCAACCCATATGTACTTATGAAGGTCGCAGTGTTCTGGGATCATGTGATCACCCTTTGCAATGTTCCCAGCCAGCTTCTAACAAGCAATGGGGGAAGCAAGATTTGCTTAACAACTGGTGACAAAAAGGTCGTAAAATTGGTCATGATTCACTTAACAGCTGCCTTGCATAGCAATGGAAATATTGGTTCCAATTTTGGTGGTAAGTTGAGGACTCTCTGTAGTAGTTAGATTCAAATTAAATGAAACATGTGTTGATTGTTTAGCCAAACCTCTTTCCTTTATCTTAGAGAAATCTGGAGGATGGGTGAAATATTAGATAAGCAAATATGTCTTAAAAATGAAAAAAGGGGGTCCAAAGTTCTGTCAGACAATCTGATATCTGAGGAAATTTTAGACAGATTGTAAAACAAATATGTAAATTAAAAAGTAGTCGTAACAATAGCTTAATTTCCTAATGTGTTTACATGGAGGATATGCCTGCATTAAAAAGAAAATGACTATTTTCCTCAAGAATGCAACAAGATCGGAAACTGCTGATATTCCACAAGAGCAGAACTAACTGCTGAAAGGATCTTGTTCCAAGTCCCCACAGATCGAATGAAATAAGCAGACTTTTATAAAGGGCATTAAAGTCTTCCAGGGTCAGATTTTCAAGTGTTGTCAAATGGAGGGCACTTACATACTACCATTGTGTTTTCCAATCTGTTAAAAGCAAATTGAAAACAACAACAGCAACAATTGTTGTTTTCTCTTTTGCTGACCTTCGAGCCCCAAGAACTAGGAGCAAAGAATCATTGTCCTGCCATTAGCTGCTGCAAATCATGGAGAAACAAACATTCCTTACAGAGGTGGGATTCAGCAGGTTCTGACCAGTTTTGGAGAACCGGTAGCGGAAATTTTGAGTAGTTTGGAGAACCGGTAAATGCCACCTCTGACTGGCCCCGCCTCCATCTATTCTCTGCCTCCTGAGTCCCAGTTGATCGGGAGGAAATGGGATTTTGCAGTAACTTTCCTCTGGAGTGGGAAGGGAATGGAGATTTTACAGTATCCTTCCCATGCTCGCCCACCAAGCCACGCCCACCAAGCCATGCCCACAAAACCGGTAGTAAAAAAAAATTGAATCCCACCACTGATTCCTTACCCCAGTTCACACAAAAAGAAAATAAGTTGCTTGTTCTCTTCCCTACTGTACATGATGTAGGCTTGTCTGGGTATATGCAGAAAAATCTGAGCAGCTCCTAAAGGAGGGAGCTGCAAAGTTGTGAAACTACTTTTCCCCTTGGAAGATTTGCTAAACCTGCTGGACTTGAGAAGTCCAGAGATAAGTGGAGCAAGAGTTCTTGCAGATAGGGAGACGGATCTTCCACAAACTCAGTACTGCAGTGTTTCAAAGAAACGGCTAGTTTTATGTGGTTGCAAATACTCCAAGGCTTAGCCAGAAATAAAGTTTGCTTAGTTCTCCAACATTGTCACAGAGGATGTGGATTGCTGCTGAACTGGCTCAGAGTCCTCATATAGAAGTGCTTTATTTCTTCTCTGGGGTTTTAAGGCAATAAGTAATAGCTGGTGGATATTTATAATACTGGCCTTCAGATGAAAGACCGAGATGGCTATAATTGTAAGAAAGTATTGGGTTTGCAATAAAGGGATGGAAGGGGTAATTATTAAGAAAGAAAGTGGTTGTAATAAAGTATGACCTTTAAATATCTCAATGTCTTTGTCACTGATTAATCCAGTGCAAAGTGTCAGATGAAATCTTTAATTGGGTGAACCAAGGAAGAGAACAAATATTCTGTCCTAATTAACATTTGCCCTGGAATTTACTCTAGAACAAACAAGCAAGCAATAGCAATAGCACCTAAGTGCCATATATATATATATGTGTGTGTGTGTGTGTGTGTGTGTGAGAGACATATTTTGTACTGATAAATAAATAAAGGGAGACTAGTATAGATCTATTTCAAGCTATTTAGCTCTCATCAGCTAGCCATACCCCTTATAGGATTCGAACCTGGGCAGCTTGCCTTGTTAGGCAAATGCTTTAACCTCTGAGCCACAGGATCTCCTCCCTATCAGCTTGTTCCAGGGACAAGGATATATATGTGTTTTTTTCTGTTGAATCACCTGGTGTATACCCAAATATGGGAGGGAGCATACTGCTTCCTTTTTGCCTTTCCTTTTTGCCCCTCCCGGAGAGGACAATTAATTATAAACGACAGTCCGTTTCTATATGTTATATTTTTACATAAATAATCTCCCGCGTGAAGTTGGAGATGTCATTGCAACGTTTCGACGAAATCTCATTCATCATCTTCAGGCTGATTATCAGGCTTGTGTCTTCAGCCTTGTGCTCCTAGAAGCACGAGGCTGAAGACATTTGCCTGATAATCAGCCTGAAGATGACGAATGAGACTTCGTCGAAACGTTGCAATGACATCTCCAACTTCATGCGGGAGAAAACCCGAATAACCACAGACCTACATACAAATACCCGCGAAAACCTCAAAAAACATATATATGGGAAAGGCTCAAATGTTTATTATTTATATATATGTGTGTTTTTATATATATATATATATACACACACACACACATACATACATACATACATACATACATGCATACACACACATACACACACCGCTTCACAGTGCTTTACAGCCGCTTAAAGCGGCTTACAGAGTCAACATATTGCCCCCAACAATCTGGGTCCTCATTTTACTGACCTCAGAAGGATAGAAGGCTGAGTCAACCTTGAGCTGGTGAAGATCGAACTTCTGGCAATCACCAGAATTAGTCTGAAATATTGAATTTTAACCACTGTGCCACCACAGCTCAGTTATGACCCATTAAAACCGAATGTGGTCAGTGTAATTGTGGTAACCCATAATGGTAACCCATTTAAAGCTGTATAAATTTCCATTTTTTGTTCTTGGTTAAACAACAAGATATACTGACTGTAAACCATGGATCAGTGAGTCCTAATTCATAGAGTTTTACTTGTTTGCAATTCAGAAATCATACAATATGGAGATATACAATGGGCAAAATGGATGGATCACAATTTTACCATGGAGAATGAATTAAAAAAAGTAATTAAAATATTTGAAATATTGAGTTATTTAAATTTTGTTATTTTATAAAAGTCCCAAAAGGGGATATTATTCTATATTGGAGGCGAGAATTTCGACTTCTGTTTCATAGCCTCTTGTTGAAAAATAGTTAGTGATAGTGGTGGTGATATCAAAAAAGAGCCCTTGCTATAAATAAAAAATAATCTGTATATGTCACCTCTTTGTTCAGTGGTGCTGCTATTATATGCAATGTAATCAGAAAACTGAGTGCAAAGTTAATTTTAATTGCGTGTATAACTGATGGAAGCACAGCAATGAATGTAAGCAAGAAGCGTATATATAATAGCAAATATATCCATCAACAACAACAAGAAAGGAAAAGAAAAACTCAGCTAATTTAAGATCCAGATGGGAAAGAGATCATTTGGGATGTGAATGTTTAACTGGTAGAAACCTATTATCTTTCACTATTTGGAAAGAGGAGGAAGAATGATGGGGAGACATTAGTAGCTGTGTCCCTGACAAAATCTTGCATTCTGTCTCAAATTGTGTCTGCCAAATGTTATCCATGCACAAGTAAAGCTTGGAAAGCATGAACAAGAATTAAACATAGTAAGGGAGCTTACTCATATATATCTGACCTTTTAAACATTCATAGTACAGTGGCTGAATGGGAACTGGATGCCAAATATTGTCAAAGAAATCTGATTAGTTTAGAAATTGGTCTTTCTTCTTTAGCTGCTCAGGTCAAATATTCCAGTAGCAACTGATGTTATCAGTGCAAGTAAAATGGAATATTTCATTGAGCAGATTTACTAAGATGTAGTAGAATACATTCTTTTGAATGTCATTGAATTCTTCAGGCAAAAAGATCAAGAGTTCTTCATAAGATAAGCAAACGGTTTCAATTTTCCCCCCTACCACAACTGGCATATAGAGAAGTAGGATTTTTCAGGTGCCAAATGTTGGTTATCTATTTCCTAGCTATCTATCTAATCTAACTCAGGCATGGGGTTATTGTGGACTCCTTGATGATGCTTAGATTTCCTATCAGGTCCACCCAGCACTGCTGATGCAGTATAATCTTGCAACACTGAAAAAAACTATTCATATTCTCACACATTGTACTTGAGAAGCTTCTGGAATATCTCAGGTTCTCTTTGCTTTTTCTTAATAGTGGTTGAAAGCCAATGCTACAAGTCAGACCCCATCAGAAAATACCTGCAATTTTACAATTTCTAATTAGGTTTAAAATATGGAATCTTAATGTGTCACTGGGACTATTCTCTCCTGAGCAACATTTGGACATTCTTCTGATCACCTTTCCTTGTTGTTTACTGCTCTTTGCCGGTTAAGAAGCCTTCCTTCCATCCCCTCCATCTCTCTAACCAACTCATCTGCAGCAATGCCCGCAGTTCATTTCTAAGTTGGTTCAATCTAACTTTATGGTTGTGATAACCACTGCCCCATGCCTGTCTTCAGTATCCAATTCCTGTGTTTGCCTTTCTTTAAAAGTCTCTTTCCTGTATGTACCTCATTCCATGCACTTGAGCCAAGTCTAGATTCATCAAAGGTTTCTGGGATATATGCATCTGTCTGGTAGTTGTGAGGCATCACCAAGACCCTGCAAGTAGCTTCCCTTTTGGTAAACTCTATATAGATTGAGATAAAAGACAGAAGGAATACTAAAATATTTCCATATGTTGGAATAGTGCCAATCTGAAATTTGTACTGCCTCCCCGAGTTTTCACAATATTGCAGGGCTTCAGTGAACGTTGGAAAATTGAATCGGCTAACTACCATCTTAGCTCTTAGGAATAATCATTGAGATGTCATTTATGCATGTTTCCTCTGGAGCTGCAGGGTCCCTCCTATTGATATGGGCCCTTGTCTTATCTTACTCTCCACTATATTTTCCTCTCCTGCCACTATAGAGCCCTGGCACCATCTCCTTTCTGCTTTAGGAATGATTAGAGAGGTACTTTTGCTCCTGCTTCATAATCCCTAGCTTGTTCATTTGATCCCTTTCCTATGGAAAAAAATATAACGAGAAAGCAAAAAGACAGCAACTGGAGCACAGTGGTTTTCCGTTCCCCCATTGACAAAAAGGGTTGTGGTGCAATCTCCCCCTACCTCCCTTCCCTCCCCCTTTAATCCTCCTAGGGGAACAACAACGAGTTACCAAAAGCAGTGAGGATTAATGGTTATCTGAGAGTGTTCTGAGATACATACCGGTAATTAGAAGAATCAAAATACAATGAGACTTCATTTGGATTAGATGTACATGTCTTTTTGAATTAAATCCCACTGAGTTCAGTAGGAACTAGCAGATAGATGTGTATTGGACCGCAACCATGATGTCCCCTGAATGATTAAGCCAAGAAGTAATTGCCTGGGCCCATCCCCTACAGAACCTGCTGTAGTCAAGGTGCTGATAATTTAACCTTTGGGATATCATAGTTCCTTCCCTTCTTTCCCTTCCTCCCTATTATATGATGAGGATGAGGATTTATTGAACAAATGTGCTGAGGAATACACACCCTACCTGAAGAATGGAAAGAAATCAGTGTTGATTTCAGAGGAATGTGCAGGTCTCAGATTAATGTAACCTTGCAATACAGAAAAAGCCACTCATTCTTGTGTGTGTGTGTTTTTTGTTTAAAAAAAATTCTGTAAAGGATTTCTCTACCAATACAAAAGGACTAGCCCTCCTTCAGATGTCCTTGGTGTAATCCATACTATTCCATAATCAGTTTGAAATAGAAGTTGAAAAAGGAGTAAAAATGCAGTAATTTTAAAATGGTTGGCCTCTTCTACCCTTCTGCTGTCTTTGTTGTTTTCGAGCAGTTAAATTGCTTTGAAAATGTCCATGTCAGCTGAGACCTGGGTGACATGTGCCAGGCAGGGATATGTTGCAAAACCCCATATACATAAAATTATAAACATAAGAAAATAGGAGATTACAAGGGTCAACTTGACCTTGGCCTTTGAAAGAAAGATGTGACACCATGGCAAGCCCAATTGCTTTCTATGCTGGCGTGGATGGCATGGAAGAGGGAGGAGGAATTAAAATTGGTTGTTTTCTTATTTTGTACCCAACTCTTCCCCCACCTCATTCCTCCTACTCTTTTGAGTACAAGCCACATGAAAGCACATAAAAGTTAGGAGAATTTGCAGCTGCTGGGGGTGGGTGGAGATTCTTGAAAAGACCAAATGTAGAGGATTAATGAGCATTTTAACAACTGTATCTGTACAGCTGTCAAAACAGACATAAGAATAAACACTTTAAAGTGTTCTCCAATCAAACTTATAGAGATCATGTCAAAGTTCCCCTTAAAGGAAGGGAGGGAGAGAAAATTTGGGGTTTCCAAATGCAACTTTAGATTGCATAAATTTCTGCCTTCCAAGAAGAACTAATAGAAATAATATTTTTTTATATACCAATTATTCCAAACAGCTGCATCATTATTTTATTTCCCTTATAAAGGGCTTTAACATATGCAGGCATTTTAGAATCTATCATCACCTCATCCATCAAGAACGATTCATATATAGAAACAGATTTTGTGTGAAATTTCCCTTGAGATTAGACATCTCAGAAATGCAAAGGAAATGCTGGACAGCATTGAAAACTCTTATTTCTTGACCTGATTCTCACATTATGCTAAGCCATCATGTGCTTTGCCTGCTTTGCAAACTGTAGAAGCCAGCTTCCAATGTTTGTAAAGTATAGTTCAAGACATTTTAATGTAGGAGTCCAGAATATTATAAGCCTGGACATTTGGATGGGGGTGGGGTAATAATATGTTTGCAATGATGTCATTGCAGAAATAAAAAATTATGTTTCTTATCAGTCAGATATTATTTTAGTTATTCAATAAAACAGTATTACCAAATTGAGGCTTGGAGCCATGAGGGAACCTGGTCCTTGTACATATTACATTCCTTGCGGGTTTGGAGTGCTACTTTAAATCTTACAGCACTAATCTTATACCAAAAATAAGAAGAATAACAATGGAATCTAGTATTTACCCAGAGCTCACTGGGAATGTGTGGAGAGAAATTGGAATTGAAGAATAACTACCTAGACCATAGTGAACGCTTCTAAAAGAGTAACAAGTCAGAATAAAAAAATGATATGGTAGATCTGAATGCCAGTGGCTTTATGGATAAGATTTTCTTGCTGCCTAAACAACCAGGCATCTTAGGTGAAATAGGATTATTAAAGTGAATTTATTACAGGATAGAACTGGTGGACTCTCCTTCACTACTATAATTTAACAGAGCTAGGATGACCATCTATCAGAGACACTGTCTTTGCATCCTGTATCTAAAATTCAGGCACCTGTATTCGGCATGGATGATCTATTAGATTCTTTCTAGCCCTATATTTTTGTAATTTGATTCAGTAAGAAGTAATTTCATGCATCCATATTGGGGATCTGGTGTTTTTACATTACATAGCAAGGCAATTTTGTGTAATGGTTAAGGCATCAGGCTGGAAATTGGGAGACCCTGAGTTCTGGTCCTGCCTTAGGCACAAGCCTAAGGATAACCTTGGGTCTGTCACTTTTCCTGAGCCCTAGGAAGGAGGCAGTGGCAAACCACTTCTGAAAAACCTTGTCAAGAAAACTGCAGGCCTTATCCAGGGAGTCTCTAAGTATTTGATGCAGTTGAATGGAAGGGGGGTAAAAGCAGGTCTACAGTGCGCTGTCAGTGCTATGATCTATTTGAGGGTAAAGGAGAGTCCAAAACAAATTTATTATTAAACAAATTTATATGGGCAACAAATTCACACACAGTGACTCTTGGTGGCTTTCAACATTAAACTTTCACAGAACCTATAAACTCACCCACCTTCCTGTTTCCTGCTAAACTGATCACTGTTACAGAAGCCAGAGGTTGCTGGCCACTTGCTTAATAGGAGGAATAATTTACTTATTTATTTATCCATTCGTGCATTGTATCAGTGTAATAAAAGTTTTCTAGGCAAGCTACAGATTAGTACAAATTAAAATCACTGTTGCAGTAAACATCAGTTGATAACGACACAAAATCCCCATAAAAGGTACAGCCATATCAAGGCAATCTAGTTTGAGATTTAACAGGCTTTCATTAACTATCATATAATACAGAGAACTGTGAAATAATATTTGCAGAGCAGAAAACTGCTATGCAAAAATCATAATGAAATGAAGAGAGTGTAATATTTAATTTCCAGAAGCCAGGAGCCCTGGCAAAAAGATGTGTGCACTAAAAATTGATTTTTTAAAAGTCTGCTGAATGACTAGAACAGCAAGGAGAAAGATTGTGCAAAACATTATTGAAAAGAGCCTTTCATTCATAGTGAGTCTCTCTATCTCAGATTGAGAGAGGGGACATTGAAGAAGTGGCAATATTTGCATAATCTCTTGTTCTATTCAGTTTTTTAATTCTTCCCCTCTCCCCAATCTCCCACTTCTGAGGCTTAGCACTTCTAACTTCATTTGACAGACTAGTGAACAAACTGAAAAACAATAACTTGCTTTAGACCACCCAATAAATCATTACTTGTGCAGGAATATGAACACGTCACTCTCCAACAGTTGGTCAACTAGAAATATATTACAAAATTCAATCCCTTGCTTAAAAGAAGCCTGGTACCAAGCTAAAAAAAGATTTTTGCCTAAAATTTTGGAAAGTAAATGGCCAGCAGTCTAATTCAGTATAAGGCGGCTTCATAAATTTGTGTTATGAAAATCAAATGTAGAAGCAGACAGTTCTAAATGCAGAAAGACAATTTTCAGTAGATTCAAATTTCCTCAGCCCTACATGGCATTTCACAGTTGGTGAAATTCCTGTTGCTATTAATAAAAGATGTAAATCCTTTTATTGTTTTGCATCTGACCATATTGAAGCAGGAATGGGCAGTCTAGAGTCCTCTGGATCCTTAACTACTCTGTGGCGATACTTGCAGGGCTTGTAAAAATTAGAGTTCAGCAAAATCTGGTAACCCACAAATGCACTAAAATTATCACTATTTGAGGATTCTGTATTAAAAGCGGGGGACAAAAATCAGTACATACGTGTATATGAATTAGATCTTGGCATTTTATGCCACTCAAGCTGCTCCACAAACAAAGCCCAACCACTGGTTTGATAGCTATTTCTTTCTTAAGGTAGCAAAGTGGCTTGCTTTCCTGGCACAAAATAGATTTCTGCTACCAAACATTGAAATATATGCACATGTGAATTGGAGAAACATTCCCAGTTTGCTTAGTAATATTTGCCTTGATAGAAAGTAGTTGGGTTTTATTAATTTTATATCCTGTTTTCCTTCAAGAGCTCCAGATAGCTTACACAAGAATGTCCTTTCAATTTAGCCCCACAACAGAGACAGACAATAGAGGTGGATACAGCTAAGGGAGAATAGTAGCCAAAAGTCACCCAGAGAGTTTCCATGACTGAGGATGGACTTGAGCATTGTCCCTTGTCTGAGATCAACATCTTCACCATTACCCACATTGGTTCAGGCAATATAAAATGTAATACTAAATGCTCTGTGTGGACCCATAGAGTAATTCCAGAGCCCTCAAGCTGGGGTATTTCCCAAGTTGCCTATGGCATGGTACAGTAGATGTTTGTAAGGACTTTCTGCTTTCAAAGTAGCAGATAAACACCAGTCCTTCCTCATGCAGGACAGACATTTTAATGAAACGATGCTTGGGATTTTGCTTCCAGTTAGTAACAAATTCTACAACTGGCTTGTGACAAAGCATTGCAGTCGTGTATCTGGCAGCCTGGCTTGTAAAATTGAGCTTGTAAAGGTTGAGAATGTTGGCTGAAAATCAATGGATTCCCCCACCCACACCTATCACCATTAAAATGACTCTGCAAACCTTGGATTCTAAATTGTGTGTGGCATTATAGCAAATTCTCCAGACATTGTGGTTTGCAATCACCATACTATAGAATCCAAACTATGATTCCAGCTTCCAAAAATACAACAGGAAAATTGTGGATAAAGACTGCACATCTGCTTCCATTTTCCTCTTCTAAGCTTCACACATTCACTTTTATTTCAAACATATCACAATGGTTTGTAAAAATCAATGTTGTGGTCAACCACTGCTGGCACAAATCATGGCTGACGTACATGTAGCATTGGGCCAGGTATAATGTGGTTTTGTTTTGCCTTAGCATTCTATGTAGAACTACCAGCTGCCCAATTTGAGGCGATCACTAGGTGGCAATCACCTGTTTCTCTTTGCTGCCATCCAGTAATCTTTTGGATTTTCATTCATAGATCGGATAGCCTTAGTAATACTTTTTTTGGAAATGCTATGGAAATTTTTACCCAGTGGAGTCTTAGGAACCTAGATGGGATGAAACAAGCTTTTTCTCCAATCAAGCAGAGTTGCTGTTTGTTTAGAAACTGTCTAGCCATCTACAGTATTTAGATTGGTCATAATTCTGAACAGGACAGCATTTGTCCCACTCTAGCTTGGGATTCCTCCAGGATTCATAATTCCTACTGTATTCCCAAATGGAAGCCATAGCCAGGGGAATCTTGACCAAGTTTGATTGGATTATGGCACTAGTTGTGGCCTTACTTGGAGTGGGAAGCCTTAGCAACAATGATTCATGTTGTTATCACCAGTAGGGTTAGGTTTTTGAAAAATGCTTAAATGGAACTATCTTTGTAGACTATTTGGAAACTGTAATTGGTACAAAATGCAGCAGCTAGCATGCTAGCAGGTCAGAACCACAAAGGAACATAACATTATAACATAACATTACTTGGAATACTGCATTCAGTTTTGGTCGCCACAATGTAAAAAGGATGTTGAGACTCTAGAAAGAGTGCAGAGAAGAGCAACAAAGATGATTAGGGGACTGGAGGCTAAAACATATGAAGAACAGTTGCAGGAACTGGGTATATCTAGTTTAATTAAAAGAAGGACTAGGGGAGACATGATAGCAGTGTTCCAATATCTCAGGGGTTGCCACAAAGAAGAAGGAGTCAAACTATTCTCCAAAGCACCTGAGGACAAGAAGCAATGGGTGGAAACTAATCATATCAAAGACACAGCTGGGTCTCCTGGTTGAGCAGGCGGTTGGACTAGAAGACCTCCAAGGTCCCTTCCATCTCTGTCATTCTGTATTTTGTGATACAGAATGAG
>QLTV01001726.1:1373482-1442272 GCA_003457575.1 Thermophis baileyi
CGGGGTAGGTCTAGTTGAATGAAGAGAAGGACTAGGGGTGACATGATAGCAGTCGTCCAATATCTCAGGGGTTGACACAAAGAAGAGGGTGTCAAACTATTCTCTAAAGCACCTGAGGGTAGAACAAGAAGCAATGGGTGGAAACTAATCAAGGAGAGAAGCAACTTAGAACTAAGGAGAAATTTCCTGACAGAACAATTAATCAGTGGAACAACTTGCCTCCAGAAGTTGTAAATTCTCCAACACTGGAAGTTTTTAAGATGATGTTAGATAACCATTTGTCTGAAGTGGTGTAGGGTTTCCTGCTTAAGCAGGGGGTTGGACTAGAAGACCTCCAATGTCCCTTCCAACTCTGTTATTCTATTCTACTAAAAACTCAATTAACAACAGAAATTTTGGGCTCAATTGCGGTCATAAGTCAAGGACTACCTGTATATGAAATGTTTAAGTAATATTAATAATAATACTGTTGCTACTACTAAAAAGGAAGGATGTTATATTTTAACATTAAGAGCCGTGGTGGCGCAGTGGTTAGAATGCAGTACTGCAGGCTACTTCTGCTGATTGCCAGCTGCCAGCAGTCCGGCAGTTCAATTCTCACTGGCTCAAGGTTAACTCAGCCTTCCATCCTTCCGAGGTCAGTAAAATGAGGACCCAAATTGTTGGGGGCAATATGCTGACTCTGTAAACCATTTAGAGAGGGCTGTAAAAGCACTGTGAAGCGGTATATAAGTCTAAGTGCTATTGCTATTAGTGAATATTTTAATCAGTTTTAATCATTCCAGCTCTCTGCCTTTAGAGGAAAGTTGGGAATACTATTTGATATATATATAGGGTGGATGAAAATAAATATATATTTATATATATACAGTATATTCATCCACCCTCTTCTGTTTGGCCTTTGTTGTCATGCCTGAGCTTCAAATATGATCAGCTTTGCTACTTCCTGGATGTGTTCCCATGGTTCTGTCACTGAATAGAAACTAGGGAGACTGCTTGGGTGGGAAGTAGTGCCGCTGCATGACAATTCAGTCTTATCAAGGCCTAGCAGCTGCTTTCACTTTGGAGTGCTATTGAATTGGAATATGGTTTGCTGAGATACACATTCCTCTTCTCCCAAGTTTAAGAACTGATCTTGAGAAGCTTGTAGTACACTGATGAGCAAATCAGGCATTCAGAAAACTAGCTATCTCCATCTGCAGAACCAGAGGAAACTGAGAAAAGAACTTTCTTTTTGCAATAAGAGAATAATTTAAGATAGTAGTAGAACTGAATTTTGAGACAATCTGCTCCAGATTTGGCATACTCTAATTCTATAGTTGAAAAGTAGGATATGCAAAATCTGGAGCAGATTGTCCCAAAATTCAGTCCTACTACTATCCTAAATATGGAAAGATACATGCTCGGCATTATAAGACAAGATAGAAAAACCTGCACATGGATTAGAGAACAAACGAAAGTACCGTATTGGTTGGAAACATGTGGAAGAGGCCTTTATCCTGCAGTGGATAGACAATGGCTAAAATGATAATGGTGATGATATACATACATACATACATACATACATACATACATACATACATACATACATACATAGGCAATAGCTATTAAGACCATAATTTTCTCATAACATAAGCCACTTTTATTTCCAAATATAAGGGCTAGAATAAGTTGACTTGATTGTCAGTCTTAAATTAAAGTTCCTTGGTAGATTAAAGTTCTTTGGCATTCCATATTTTCAGTGGCATTCTAGAATCTCCAGTGGTTTTGGAGTTTCCAGTATTTGGCTAGATGGATATTGCTTTGTCTGACAAGCAACACAACTTTTCTTTTATAAATTTCTACCAAATTCATTTCCAAATATGAATCTTTAAATAGCTTCTTCTGGAAGGATCAGATACTTTATTTTCCTCTGGTTCATGTAATCTGGGAATCTAATAAAACACACCAGAGATCAGTGGAAGTCAAAGGAAATATATTTATTGAACACAATTTTGCCAAATACAGTTGGGTGGCAGCCGCAATGGACTGCTCCTCCAGCTCTCTTTTTATAGGTGTTTTTTTTTTAGTTTAAAGATTTAGCCAATTATTATCAATTTAATGGAATGTGTTAGCTTATTAGAAATAAATGGTTCATTATCTAGAATTAGAACAGATGCCTCCTTACTTATAGTCCCCTTATCTTGAGTTAAAACAGATGTCTTTTTAAATGGCCATTTTATCTTTCCTATACATAGTTTTTCTATGTATAAAATATATATCTTTCTTTACATGGGTTTTGCTATGTGATACGTTTTTTATTTATAATAGGAGGAGTCAGTCTTTTCTTTTTATAAAATGGCTACTCTTTTTCATCATTTTTTAATTGAAACTTATTGTAAACATAGAAGAAAATATTTCAATACCAGAAGAATACATACCATAAGAGAAAGGAAACAAAAAACTTGGCACGAGTTGGTCAACCATTCCACAATAGAAAATACATTGTTAGTGGGTAGAAAGAGACACTGACATAACATACACACCTATACATATCGATTAGACTTCTTCCTTTCAGAGTAAGCATTATTATTCAAAGCAGTATGCAACCCAGTAAGATAAGCAAAATCAGAAGGAAGGAACCAGAACTAAATCTAGTTTTCATACTGTAACTCTCTATGTTTGTAAACTATATCTCATTCCCCCAAGTTGACACACATCCTCCTAGGTAGCCTTTTGTCCCTTAACCTTTTTACCTTTATATTTTTCATCAGCTCCATCCAATCACAATTTTAATCCAGTTATTCTTCCTTCATATATTTGTTTTATAACAAACCATCTCAGTGCACCTCTTGTACCAGTCACTCATTTTTCTGTTCATTCAGAACCCATTCATTTTTCATTACCTTTTTGTTGGACCATGGACATTTCTTAAGTAAACAATTTTCACTATTTTCAAAGAATTTTTGTGTTTTTCTGACATTCTAAACTTCATATAACAAAATAGGATGAGACATTTATTTATTTATTTATTTATTTATTTATTTATTTATTTATTTATTTATTTATTTATTTATTTATTTATTTATTTATTCATTTATTTATTAGGCTTCTATGCCACCTATCTTGTCAAGGTGACTCTAGGCAGCTTACAGTTGCAATGGTTGGAAACTAACCAAAGAGAGAAATAACCTGGAATTAAGAAGAAACTTCCTAACAGTGAGGACAATTAACCAATGGAATAGCTTGACTTCAGAAATCGTGGGCGCTCCATCATTGGAAGTTTTTAAGAAGAAACTAGACAGCCACTTATCTGAAATAGCATAGGTTCTCCTGCTTGAGCTTGAGGGGCTGGACTAGAAGACCTCCAAGGTCCTATTCTATTCTATTCTATTCTATTCTATTCTATTCTATTCTATTCTATTCTATTCTATTCTATTCTATTCTATTCTATTCTATTCTATTCTATTCTATTCTATTCTATTCTATTCAACATTAAAATGTTAAAACAATAAATAAGAACCATACATTTAAAAATTCAGGTAAAATTTGATTAACCATAATGGAAAGGAAGGGAGCAAAGTACACATGGAGAGCAGGAAATCCATTAACTACATCCAAGATGCCATTTTCCATTGGGGCCCTAAGCCAGCTGGCACAGCTAAGTCTTCCAGCCATTTGACTGGCTGCCTGTGACGGAAAAAGCTCTTCTTCTGGACCCTGTCAGCTGTAATTTCTTTACTGATAGGGTCTGCAGCACATCTCTGCCAGCATAGGTGGGGCAAGCTCACATAACCTGGATCCATACCACAAAGGGCTTTATAGGTGATAACCAACACCTTGGATTGAATTCAGAAGCAAACCGGAAACCAATGCAGCTCGTGGAACAGCAGTGTACATGGGCTGCCCTAGAGGCCCCAAGAACTGCCTGCGCAGTTGCGTTTTGCACCAGCTGAAGTTTTGGATACGTGTCAAGGGCTGGACCCTATAGAACATGTTGCAATAATCCAACTGAGAGATGACCAGGGTTTGAGTGACTGACCACAGGAACTCCCGATCCAGGAAAAGGTGCAACTGGTGCACAACACATAGTTGTGCAAAGGCTATGACTGCCACCTGCTCATTGAACAGGAATCATGAGTTCAGGTTGTGCACTTAGTCTGTCTGGGGTAGTGCAACCCTATTTAGAACTAATCATGTTAAAGTCCTGGAACCCGGAGCTCCACATACCCAAAGCCACTCGGTCTTACCAGGGTTCAGCCCATCCAGATTCATTTATGTACAGCCCTTTTCCCTTCCTTTCACACATACTCATTCCTCACAAAACCATACACACTACTTTTATTAGAATTGCTTCTATTTAATAAACATTCTACAGTCTACACAAACTGCAAACTTCTGCAGTCATGTCTTTGCTTCAGTTTTCCAACATTTATGCATGCTTGCAATTATTTGCAAGAGTTACCATGTCAACACAACTATGTGTTCAATATAATTTCAAAATTTACACTATGTATTGCATCATACTGTATTTAACATATGCTGCACATCATTCAGATTGTCAGCCAAGAACACAGCATTGTCTGCATGCAAAAGTACATATCATTCACATCTACTTCATATCAGACTTGTTTCAGAAAAGCTGGACTAAAAAAGGCACAAAAGGTGTTTCTGATAAAAATACTTATTGTAAAAAAAAACCCAGTAAAGACAGTATGAAAGAATTTCAGGGACTGCTATGTCTGAAATGCAAGCCTCATTTATAGTAAAATCAAGGTTTAAATTCTTTTGCCTCTTTCTACTGCCTGCACAATGTTAAGTCCTTTCCCTTTCCTCTTTTTTTTTTCTTATTTTCTTTCTTCTTTTCTTTTCTTTTTCTTTTTTCCTTTTATAGTTGTCTTGTGTTTTTATAATGGACTTTGGTTTCAGGCTATTTTCTTTTGATTTTGTGAGAATTAGTTTCTGTATCTCAAATATTACAATTGTATTCCTTATCCATAAGTACCTTAACCAAACAAGGAATTATCATACATACATGTCATACTTGAGCTGTGGTGGCACAGTGGTTGGAAGGCAGTATTGCAGGCTAACTCTGCTCACTGCCAGATGTTTGATTCTGACTGACTCAAGGTTGACTCAGCCTTCCATCCTTCTGAGGTTGGTAGAATAAGGACCCAGATTGTTGGGAGAAATTTGCTGACATTGTAAACTACTCAGATAGTCTGTAAAGCACTATGGAACGGTATATAAATCTAAGTGCTATTGATACTCCCTGCTGAATTTCCATTTATCACATTTATAACTTAACTTTTAATGATTTTTATATTAATATAAATATTAGTGCTCTTTGACATACCTCTACCCTTTCCAGAATTCTAAAATGCTCCTTCCAGAATGCTCTCACTTCAGATTCAAACAAATCATTTCATTTCTTTATTTTTTTTAATGCTATTTACTCTGATGGAGGCTTCTTGTTGAACTTTTGGAACCCATTTCCAAAACAATTTTAGTATCAACCAAATAAGGTTTTTTCCCATATCTTTTGATCTTGTTCTCCTTGACTTATTCTATACAACAAAAACAAATAGACAACAATCATTCCCTTGTATGAATTTCTTTCATTCCATTATTCCAACAAGAATCCCTTTTCATACTTCCCATTTGTATAACACTTCTCTGACACTATGTAATAGTTTGTTTTAATCTCTTTCAAGCAGTTTTCATATGCTCTTTCCTTATGTCCACATTCTGTTCATTCTATTGGGAAATTTATCTCATTATATTTTCCAGGCAGGAATCATACTTTCTTTTCCTATGGTCATTCTACTATTATACTTTCTTTTACTCTTTTTCTTCCATTGTCATTTTTTTTCCACGACAAATTTTTGACTCTACCAAAAGAGCCATGACTCACATTCAGAACCTGTTATCACCTTTGATTCTTTCACTAATTCTCTCATCTTATTCAATTCATGCTTTTTCCATTTATATGTATAGACTTAACAATACCGGTATGTTTAAACCATATATTAGAAACAACCTTTTCCCTAAACAGAGCCTTAGTATAAAAAATCACCAGCAGATGGCAATACAGATACACTCGATACTCTGACATGTTCTTTAGCATCTGCCCTTTCACTTCTGTTGATGGGAAATTTATGGGGAAAAAGCGTCACAATTTTGAAATGACAGCCCGCAGTGAATATTTGTGAACGCATTTTCAGCAATGTGTTATCATTGAATTTTGGAACACCAAGAGTCCTTCCAATTGAAATTCAGTATCAAAGGAAAGCTATTAATGGTGATGACTATGTGTTACTGGGCCAACATATAAAGATGGTGAAACAGTAACAAAGCTGATTTTTGTGATCAAGAATGAAGTGGGCAACTTGTGGCAACAAATGACAAGTTTCATATAGAGCAAGTAAAGTTAACAAACTGATTAGGACAGTCAGCAGATCACTCAAAAGAAAATTGTTCACAGGTTTGGCATTTCACTGAAATATGTGGGTCACATTTATGTTCTTCAGTATGGAAAGATCTGTACAAGATGGGTTCCTTTGCATGCTGATAGCAGAGATGAAAACTTCAAGAGTTAAAATTTGCTAGAATTGTTGTCACACTACAAGAATGTAGCTGAGGAATTTCTTCACAGTATTGTGACAGCAGATGAAATATCGGCTTATCTTTATGACTCAGAAATGAAGCATTCATCCATAAAATATTATCACAATTTCCTTTTTTTCCCCAAAAAAGAAAACTTACAGCTACATTTTGGGGCAGAGATGGTGCTATTCACATGGATTTCTTTGAATCTAGAACTTACCAACATCTGATAGAGCTACATTGCAATGCTCAAAGCTATGAAAGATTAAAAAGAAAATTTGCTGCAATATAGCAAGAGACAATTGTGAAGTTGGGTCTACTGTTTTACCTCATCTTCCATATAGTCCAGATTTGATACCATGCAACTTTCATCTTTTTCCAAAATTGAAGAAGATCTTTATTGGTATCTGGCTCAAATTAAGAAGTAGGAAGGATTTTCAAGACCTAGTTTTACATTCAGTCCACATATACAAGCTAGGATCTCTGATCTGGGAATGATATCATAAACAAACATACTGTTACCTATATCCCATTCTCTAGGAAGTATATGCAGTGTACTGATGTACACTCAGGATACTGCAGCCCTGAAAACCAACAAAATCATATCAATAAAGATCATGCATCTTAGTCACAGAATAATGATTGCATGAGGGAAAAGATTAGGAAAGAGATGGTTGGGGAAGAAAGAATAAAATGAATTATCTAGGGAAAAGTGCGTAACATTTTTCTGTAAACATTCCGTTTGTTTGCTTATGAAAAATATTTTGTATATATTAAAAACACATATGTCTTTGTGAACTTTCAATCATTGCACCGAAAACAAGTTTTGGAATCTTAATCCTGTTTCACTGCTCAGAAATCAACCTTCACCTGACCTGCAGTTTCATAGTCATACTGGTATGTTTTATTCCTTGATATAATCTATTCCTTAGCCTTTGCTATTCTTCATACTGTCCTTTCTGCATCATTTCTCCTGTTTTTATTGGTATTAATAAGTCTATCATTTATTCTTATCTTCCTCTGATCCTCCAGTACAAACAGAATGTAATTAATTGTGGTTCTTCTTCCTGCTTTTCTCTAAAACAGGAGGAAAATCTGCTGATGTCAACACCATCTCAGTCTGCTGCAATACAATTGATTTCCTGTGCCAATAGCTGCACTGAAGGGTATGCAGTATGGTAGATAGCTTTGGGAAATAAGCATAATGCAAGGGTTGAAAATGTTGGCAAGAATCAGATAGTAAGCATGTTAAGCCTAGCCTAAGAAATATCATTGAACCACAATTAATTATTCTGCTTCCCCACAATTTTTATTAAAAATTTTTAGCTTGCTTCAAATAATACTTTGCTTTAAGCCAGAAATAAGCATGCCCTCCGTTAATTTGAGTAATTGAAATGTGGAGAAATCTATGCATTCTTCCTGGATTTGCAAGACAACTAGAATCTTCAGTAGAGCAATATGGTAACACAGAACACAATCTTCTCCACTCAATAAGTTGCAATTTGCAAACAAATCATTATCTTCTCAAATGACTCATCTGTATGCAAAGAATTATCTTCCACTGAAGGTTCCATATGGTGGAAAGCAAAGACTAAAAGAATGAGGGGGGAAAAGCTTATAGGACAAAACGAGTTGTCATTTAAGTTTTTCAAAGTACAGTAATCTGTTTATATTTACCACTTGGTACTAAAGATCTGCTTTTTCAATTGGGCTCAGTGTAGGACTACCTCACTTCCTGGGTTTCAGAATTAGGAATGACAAAGGAAATTTTTGATCAGGATCTCCTAAATCAGGGGTGGGTTCTAACTTACCTCGCTACCGGTTCGCTTCCTCCCGCGCCGTGTGGCCGTGCCTTGTGGACGCGCGCACACTTTGCGCGCATGCGCAATGCTGAAAAATCTGGAAAAAATTCCCCCCCAAAAAGTCAAAAACAAGATGGCAACGCATGCACAGTGCCAGAAACTCAGCTTCTGCACATGCGCAGAAGAAGAAAAACCCAGGGGGGAAAATAAAAAAAAATCAATTTTTTTTTAAAAAGATGGCGGCGCCCACGGATTGGCACTGACCGAACCGGATCCGTGATGTCACTGTGACTTCACCAGCGGGTCGCTACCGGTTTGGGCGAATCGGTCCGAACCAGGAGGAACCCACCTCTGTCCTAAATGTTTTGTTTTCAAAAGCTAATAGCTGAGAGGAAAAAGAAATTGAATAGGGACAGCAGAGCTGCACACTGTTTTTCTTATTAAAATTCCATCAGTACCAGTGAAGCAGATATTTGTCCTGCAGGGCAAAACATGGTTGTAATGTGTAAGTAGCAGTGGGAAGTTCAGCTCATCTTTTACAGAATCATGAAGGATTGCATGAAAGCTGTCCCAAGTCATTAACTCTCTTTACTACACATGGAAAGCTAATGTGCCAAGAGAAGTTCTAGCTAAGCATACCCCCTGACACGCCGCTCTCTAAATGCAGGATGATGAATCATTGTTTAACAAAGTTGTGCTGAATTAATTAATTCTGAATTTTAGGAGGGCTTTAATGACATCATGCATAGGGGCCTTTTCTATCTTTCTGCTACAGAATTCTCCTTTTTAATGAGTAGCATGTATTCCAATACATGTTTATTACTCAGAAAGACATTCTACTGAGCTAAATGAACTTGTGGCAAATAAATTAATGTAGGAATTCAGTCTATATCTGTTATGTTCTGAAGCAAAGAAAGAATATATCCTTTGAGTGAACTAGATATCATTCAACACCAAGAAGGATTTGAGGCTAATTGAATCGGTGTAGTTAAGTCATCGAAACTTGTGGCATTTTCCTCCCTTCATTTCAGTGTTCCAGATCTGTGCGTTCATAAAGAAATATTTAATTAGGAACAAACACCACAAACCAGAAAACATTTAGTTTCACAAGATGTACTGATCTGGGCTGCTGCCAGTTCATCGTTTAAATTCTATTTTTTTTTCCAAGACTAGAAAATGAGAAAGCTACAAATGAATTTTTCCTACAATTCATGACATTCTGAGTTGCAATCAATTATCCCACATTGTAATGCTGGCAATGCAGCATTTCAGTGTGTTCATCATTTGTGGCTCTTTAGTCAGTCTCTTGTTTCTACTTCTGCCAATGTTTAGATTTGGGGATATAGACCTATAATTTTGTTTATGAAATTCCTTAAGTGCATGTCCATTGGAGAAGAAAGAAATAAGATATTTTGTTCAATTCACATACCAAATTAAGAATACTTCTGAAGGTTCTGTACTACTGCATTATTAACCAAAGGTAGTTAAATTTCATTTTGCTCAGTCTCAGTGTAAAGAAAAGAAGATGGTATCTTTTTTTTTCATAGATGGAACTATGTATATTGTTAAGCCTAGTTTCAGAGTCTTTCACTTCTCAACATGGCTTAGCTTCCCTTATGGCATATTCATTTGAGCGTCTCCACTGCTGCTTTGATTGCCATATAAAAAGAAATTGCATACTTTTTCCAGTTATCTAGTGTTATATATAGGTGTGCTAATCAGTAGTATAATTCTACCTTAAGAAAATAAGATATATGTCATGAGCAAAACTTAGCCAAAATTAAGCAATGTTTATAGCTTTATTTGGAGACTGAGTACATGATGAATTATTCTTTAACGATCAGTGGGGAGGGCAAATATTTAATGATAGCTGGACTGTGCTCCAGCTCTCTCTCTCTTTACATTGCTATGTAACCTATCATGTGTTCTTATTGTTTGCAATAAAAAAATTGGAATTATTTAAAATAAAATAAAGCCATATCTGGCAGGGAACCAGTTTGAATAAACTATTTTACAGAGAGACATTTGTCCTCTATTTTTTTATTCTGTTTAGTCATAACTTAAAATATTCTTTATCATCAGACTTCAAGATAGAAATCAATATGTGATACTGACGTTCCTTTCCTTTCCTTTCCTTTCCTTTCCTTTCCTTTCCTTTCCTTTCCTTTCCTTTCCTTTCCGTAGTGAAATAACCCATGCAATATTATATATGGTATTATATATATATACCAGTGTTACTAATTTAACCATTGTTTCTATATGGGGAAAAATTCTTTTAGGATGAAGTAGGATTTTGAACTCTTTGCTCTTTTATTTATTCTTGCAGTAAAACTTCACATCTATATCACTGTATCTACCTGACTGAAGCCTTCCTATGTGATACCCACTGACCATTTCAATTCATTTTAGGGAATTCATGACTTTTGTTTTTAAAAAAAACCATTGGGAGGGGACTTTAAACAAACCAATTAAACATGATCACTTATCACACTGTTTAAAGTCAACTGTTTTCTCAAAACAGAATCTTAATGGTATTTTTTTGTTGTTCTGTTTTTTGTTCTTTTTTTGTTAGCAACCCAACTACTGGAGCTTTAAGGTCAGTACTTACAATTTTTCCCCTCCATGCTTTTATTTTAAACAAATGCATGCGCTTACTCACCTTTTCTCTGTATTTTATGTGTGCGTAGGCAGGTATGTTCATGAGGTAATGGGCAATTGAAAACTCGGCTTCCTTAGCCCTTTTTCTTGCACCACATTTCTTATTTTTAATAGGCAGCTCTTAATTTCCCAAACATGTTTGGCTGGTCCTGTTATTGGGCAGAGCTACCTGGCTGCTTCAGGCAGTTAATTTTAGGTGAAAGGCAGAAAACTATGTGTCTGCCTATACATGTTTACATGCATACATGTACATACACACAAAGATGCATGCATATATGGATATATACAAAGACACACATTCATACACATACATACACACCTACTCTGCCAGGAAATGGTATAAGTAAAACGTTCCGCTCCAAATCAATAAACTTGATCCACCTTGGCTGTTAATATACACCTTGACATTTGTTGCATTACTTACATTTGCTGCCAACTTTGCAAGCATTAAGTGGTCTTGGAACCTGTTTCACCATCTGCAAGTGCAGAACTGCAGCTGTGGGAGCTAAGAGAATTAGATATTACAAATAGATGTACAACTTTCCCAACTGTTTACAAATGATTACAGCCCTGGAAGACAGCCATGTGGAGTAATGGGATAGCAGGGTAGACAGAAGAGCACAAGAAGTTGTTTTATACCAATTCGGTTTATTCAAGCGGGCATGGGAAAGGTGCAGCTTTCCAGATGTCGTTAAGCTCCAACTCCATCTGTCCTATCCAGCATGACCAAATGATGAGGGATAACAGAAGTTTCAGTCCAGTAATATTAGTACAGCTACACATGGCTGATTTACATTTGTTTATTTCATCCAGCAAGGACTCTGTAAATATTGCACGCAAAGGACTGAGACTTCATTTGCTCCCAATTCTTCTAAAAGCACACAATCTTATCAATGATGTTATGGCTCATTGCTGGAAGAGTCAGTAGAGTAATGAAACCATGGAGGAAGAGAATAAATGGGAACAGATTTATTGCATTTATGGGAAAGAAACCACAAAACTGCATGGTCCAAATGACTGGGCTCAATGGCTGCACTCACTGAAAATACATAATGGAACTATAGTACCTAATTTGTTGATAAATGCCTGTGGATCATCTTCTGGTTTCAAAATAGTGAACAATGAGTTTGACAGTTTTGGTCTAAATATTAAATGTTAACAGTTCCCAACAGTAGTCTGTGGATAACTAGCAGTCTGCAAGAGTATTGTGGCTGATCCACTCAGTACTTCACAAAAGTGAGAGTTCAACTGAGAACACCAACATTTATTTATTTATTTATTTATTTATTTATTTATTTATTTATTTATTTATTTATTTATATTTCAAAATTTGTATACTCCCGAAGGACTCTGGGCGGCTCACAGTATATATATAAAAAAGACAACAATAGAAAAAAACACAATTTAAAAATACATAAATATTAAAATAAAACATTCACACAAACATACATGGGCCAATCAATCAATTATTGGCCCCAGGCCTGTGGGAAAAGCCAGGTCTTAACGGCTTTACGGAAAGCCAGTAAGGTGGGGGTAGTACGGATCTCGGGGGGAAGTTGGTTCCACATCTCACAATATTTGGTGGTATGAGATTTCTGTCATTAAATTCTGTCTTTAAAAGAAGAAAAGGTAAAATTAATTGTCATTAAATTTTAGATTCTTGCAGATATATTATATATTGTATGTATTCACTTACCTTTGCTATCGGTTCAGAGATGTGCGCGCGCGTGCCACTTCTGCACATGCGCAGTTCGTCCGCGATGATGTCCGGGTGGGTGGGCGGAGCCTCCCGCCACCGCCACTACTGGTTCGCCTGAACCGGGGCGAACCGGTAGCAACCCACCACTGATGTATTCATATGAGATGGGCACCATATTGCTCACCCTTAACATTTCATGGTGGTCTACAAAAACTTTTGATAACCAAGTACCGCTTTTCCAAAGGATAGAAATGCTCATAATTGTAGATGCAAAACTATCATCCCCCAAATTCTTTATTGAAGGGACAGTGAATTTCATTTCAAAACAGTTCTACGTGATTTTTTTCTTTTACACACCAGTAATAATCTAGGATTCTTGCCCCAGCTGCTTTAAATATGGATAACGATTGGGCTTGCATAATCACATATTCAAAACCATATGTTTATTTTTTATTTATCAAATTTAGAACCACTCTTTTCCCTCACAGAGGGACATCTTGCAAGCAAACTACAATATCAGAATGCATGCAACATTTTAAACCAGAAGCAAAGAAACCACCTTTTGCTAAATGCAGGATATCACCTTAAGCCTGTGAGACAGAACAGAAAAATGTAGGCTTCTACAAGAGTAAGAATTATTCCTCAAGTAAACCACAATGCTCACACTCTCAGCTTTTGGTTTTTTGAAAAAGTTCAAGCTTGTAACACTTCTAGAATCTGAGGTATAAATATCTTATTGTCACAGGCTATTTTAAGACTTTTTCTTGGTTTTCAGTGGATGAATGAACATTCTTAGCAATGACTCACATACTGCACACATGGTTTGGAAAAGGAAATTCCTTTCTTCCTAGTTAGAAGAATTTCCTACTTCATTAAAAAAAAAAAAAGCAGAAATCTAGGCTTTTGCTAATAGTATTAATTATTGGGTATAACACATCTATCTAAGAACTAAAGGCAGGGGCAGGACTAGGAATTTGTCATATTTTAAACTCATGCCTTGCATTTAAAATAGAGGATTTTTTTAACGTTAGAAAAAATATCCTGCCCAGACACATATATATTATTTGCCATTGCGAGTTGTAAAAAAATAAGCAAGAACTGAGAGACTGTGGCTCAGGTCACACAAAATGCTAGACTAGATTAAAACTGAGTTGTACTTTTCTGATCCATTGTATTGCAAAAACCAAGATACTGGTTTAGTGTGTATGAATTTTGTCATCATATTAAGCCATAACAGTATTCATATGTTTGGACATAACATGTTATGGGAACATAGATGCAGTGCTTTGTTAATTCAGATTTGACAGGTTGAGTTTTATCTGAACCATACCTACAATTCATATCAATTCTGCATGATGTGGTTATTCCCATTTTGGGATAGAGTAAATAGAGTAGTGGATCTATATATTGGGATTTTCTTTTGCAGAAATACCAAGGTGATGGGCAGATTTAAAGTGCTATAGATTGTAATGGTCATACAACTGGTTAAGGAATGGAGAAGGGTCTGGTCCAGGGGTGGGTTCCACTTACCTTCCCCACCGGTTCACATTGCGATGTTTTGCGTGCACGCACGCGCTCGCTCTGCTCTCTCGCGCGTTCCCTCACGCAATTTTGCTTCCGCACATGCTCAGTAGCTGCAATCAGCCCAAAACACAGCTGAGGAGCTGATCAGCTGTGCTTTGGGCGAAGGAATAAAGGTCAGTATAAACCCAGGGGCGGGCGGGAGGGCCCTTTTTCAAGCAGCAGAACAGGAAAAACCTTCCAAACAGTAAACAATTTGCAAAAAATTCACAAAAAAAGATGGCGGTGCCCACAGACCGGCACCGGCCGATCCACTTCAGTGACGTCACCAGCGGATCGCTACCGGTTCAGGCGATCTGGTCTGAACCGGGAGGAACCCACCCCTGGTCTGGTCTTTGTATACACCCAAATTTCTAAATTAAGTAAAATTATAAATTTTCCTTTATCTTACTTTCTGCATGAGATATATCCCACTCTCATTAGCAAAGGCCATGACATATGGAAATTAGTCTTCCCCCCCTTTTCCCTTTCCCCCCCCCCCATACTGTGGCAGCCTCTTGTGGAAAATACTCAAGTCTCTTGCATATTACCTGCAGCCTAAGAATGCACAAAGACGGTAAACAATTTGAAGAAAATCACATATTTATTAAATCTATCTGCTTTCTTTCTCCCCACAAATGGCACTCAAGATAATTATCAATAATAAAAATAAAGTTTATAATCAAAGCAAAACATAGCAATTAAAACAAATAAAAATAGATGAATAAAAAAAGTAAAGTAATAAAAGTAAAGTAACAAGAAATGGGTAAAAGAGAAGAGAGGATAGGAGAAGGTATTGCAGTGGTGACGGCTGTGGAGAAATATGGGCAGGAGACAAGGGGCAGGCTACTCTCAGGCAAGGCAGCATCAGTGCTTAAGACTGCCTGTCATGTTCTGGCCTCCTCTGCTCAGCTCCATTACCAGGTTTCAGAGTTTTAGTCTCTCTGAACTCTGATTGAACTCTCTGCTGAATGCCAGATCAGTATGTAACATCCACAACTTGATCATGGATGAGAATGCTGACCTGGCCTGTATCACTGAAATTTGATTGCGCATGGAGGGATGAAATAGGAAATGTACCTCAGGTTTCAGGTGTGGCACTGACTGTGACTCCTGGGCAAGGTGGCTGTTGTCTTTTGTAAGTCTCCAGTAGTCACTAGAGGCCCTGACATGGACATCACCAGGTATAAGACCCTATTTGTGAGGTTGGGCCGATGGAGATTGCTTCCTCCCTGTAGGGCAGCAGCATCCCTCCTCATGCTATTGGACTCTTGTCTACCCAGTGGAGTTTTCCAGGCTTATGTTCTGGGGAGAGGGGCGAGGTGTCATGTCTATCATGGCAGTCATGGATCTGACCAGGGGTGAAATGCTCCCGGTTCGCTCGTACCTGTTGGTTGCCGTAGAGCCGGTCGCCAAGGTAGTGCGAGGCACCGCCCACCCACCGGGACTGCCGCCATTTGGGTTCTTTTACCCTCTGCGAATGCACAGAATGCTTTGCGCATGCGCAGAGGGTAAAAGAACCCAAATGGCGGCGTCCGGGCGGGTGGGCGGCACCTCGCGCTACCTTGGCGACCGGCTCTGCGGCAACAGACAGGTACAAGCAAACCGGGAGCATTTTACCCCTGGATCTGACCCAACTTATTCATGGCCCTACTCTCAAAGGGGGTCACACATTAGATCTGTTGTTAGTAGTCTCCAGGCAGTAGTATCGTGATCTGGATTTGGGGGGCATTATCATTAGTCCATTATCATGGACAGACCACTTTCTCTTGGCGTTGGAGTTCTCCACCCACCGCTGGGTGGTGGAGCCTATTTGATTGGCCTGCCCCAAGCACTGATGGACCAGTGTGGTTTCAGAAGGAGCTTGGTATTTTTCCTGAAACTCTGTTACATGGTTTAGCAGAGGCTTTTGTCACAGCTTGGAATGAGCAGGTGATGTGGATCATGGACTGAATCACTACTGTGTGGACACACTCTGTATGTGGAACTTATAGAGCCCCATTGTTTACCAAGAGACTCGGAAAAATGAAGCGACATTAGAGACACTTAGAACACACTTGAGGAAAAGGGCAAGGCTGATCAAGAGACTATATTAGGACTTACCTTGTGATGATAAGGGCAGTTTAATTGCTTCTCAATGCATCTGCAGGTGGCCAATTGGCATCTCTGTTTTGGGTGAAAAAGTTCATTTGGGTAAGGAGGAGCCTGAGCAGCCCTTGCAGGGTCACAATGAGGAATACTCTTGCTCGAGTTCACCCAGAGCTGGGCCAGATCCTTTGGAAGGTGATGGAGACAAGTCTGATCCTTGTTATCTGAGAGGAGTTGAAATCAGTTGCTCTTGAGGACAGTTCCTTGAGGCAATGAATTTAGCTACCTGTGTTTTGGAGTCATGCCCTTCCTGGTTGATTAACGCCCCCCAGGAGGGCGCACGTGGTTAGGTTCAAGCAGTGATTAATGTCTGTTTGCAGGAGGGGATGATTTTGTCTATAGGTATAAAATAATTTTTAAAAACCCAGCTTGGAAAGAATATTATGTTATTCTTGGTTTGGGGTCTGATATAAATCTTGCCAGACTGAAGACTATCTGCATCTACAATAAGGTCTGTGAACTATTAGGGAGGGACTGTCTTCATCCTGTTCCTCTCACATCTAACACGTGGGCTGAGTTGCATCTTACTCCTATGGAATGCCCCCCCACATTTCCACCTGGGGATCCACCTCGTCAGTATATTCCATCACAGTTGCTGCCTTAAAGCTCTATGTGGCACCTCTCCCTAAGGACATCCTATCAAATCAGTGAGCATGCTCCTGATCTTTTCCCTTAAATTTGGCCATTTTATGAAATCTAGGAAAGGTGCCTTTTCTGTGGTGACTCCTGCCCTGTGGAACACTCTTCCACTTGAAGTTTGGCAGATCACTATCCTTCTAGCCCTCCAAAAAGCACTGAAGACCTGATTTTTTTCCCCTCCCAAGCACTGGGAGGGAAAAGGTGAGGTGGATGAAAGGATATAGTAAGGATGTTGGAAGTTTAACTTTGGTGTTACATTTTTAATGTTTATGGTTTTAATTGGTTTATGTATTATTCTGATTTTACAGCTGTTTTAACTGGAAGCTGTCTAGAATTCAGCATAAGATAGGCGGCTATATAAATGTTTTAAATAAATAAATAAAGTTGTGTTAAGATGCAAAACATGGTTTGTCTCCAAGCCAGCTTTGCTCCAGTTTGCAGAAAGAAAAAGAATGATGTCGGCATTCCCTGCAGTGGTGTTAGATAGTTTTAGGCCTGAAGCAAATCAAATTACTGTGTTCTATTCTAATCTGAATCTCATTTTAATTTTTTAAACACAAGAGGTAGATTAAAATCCACTTTAGGCTACTTAATATATCCTTTCCCATCACTTGCTACCTTATAAAGCTTTAAACTAGGTATACCAAAGACTGGATCCTGTCCCTTCTACTTGAAAAGCATGAGTTTTGCTACTTGGCTCAAAGCTAAGATTCTCAGTTTAAGCTGAATTCTGATATAAATGCTGAATCACATAATTAACACTCTTCTCAGTATTGGCAGCTTGCTTTTCAGACCTGATTTGTAATGACTACTCTAGGAAAAGGTATATGCTTCCAACTAGAAATAAATATCAACTGGGAGAAAATAAATACTTGTCTCTTTTTTTGTGGTCTCAAAGCTACAACACTGCATGAAAGGCTACATTCTCACTGAGAATTCAAACTGTGACTATATAACACCTTGTCAAATTGCAGGTGAGATCTCACTTTTTATAATTTTATACAATAATTCATTCAAAAGACTGCCTGCATGTGTATAACAATCTGTTCCAAGAGAAGAGTTACAGCCTGTTTTTCCCCTGATATGTTCAGAGGAGATTTCATTTTAGTTTTAAATATATACATTTTAATATGGAAAATATTTTTGTTATGTTAATTGCACATGAAACCTGGAGCAATGTAGATATAAGCCAAGACTCATTTCCGGGATGACTCTGCATTTTTTCTAGGTGATGAAAGAGAATAAATTATGGTTCTTGGTGATGCCTTTGAGATAGATCTGACCAGGAAGCAGACTCCTCAAGATGATTAAAACTACACTTTATTGAGATTCATAGTAGTAACAGAAACTTGCAAACCTTATATTTTCCCTTCCTTCCCTCGTAGAGTCTAGGCAATCAGAGAGGAGCCAGTCTGATTCTCTTCGTAATGCTTTCTTTGTTTCCTGGGCTCAACACAGGGCAGCAAGCTTTGTAAAGGAAATACTTTTGGGCAGGTTTGGTTTCTGTGTGCTCAGATTTAGAGTACAGTCAGAAGCCAATGATGGTCATTGACTTACACATATAAGGATAGGCATATGCAAGTCAAAGCTTTGTTTTTGCTTTGCTTTTTGTAGAAGAAATTTGTATATTGTATATTCACATTCAAACAATACGAGACATTGGAATTCAAGAAATTATGTTTTGTGTATGATGAATTCTATGAAACTCAAAACTTCTGCATACTGCTCTAATAAATACTTTGGAAGTAGCTGCTGTGGGTTCCATGTAGTTAGTGTGGCAAATAGCCTTAAATGAACCTCTTCGTCTCCATGACCATGACACATGTCCTTTTAAATACATCCACATCCTATGACAATAAGTTCCATAACTAACAGTATGCTGTATGAAGGATTGCTTCCCCCCCCCTTGTCTTAAGTCTACTTCCAATGAGTTTCATTGGAGAACTTTGAGTCAGAGGTCCCTTGGAGAGGGTGAAGGAGAAGGTGTTCTTCAAATCTACCATAAGTATTTGTATTTTATGAATAGATATATGGCTCTGTGCTTCTTAAATTGACTTCAGAAGGGAGATATAAGTAATATTCTGAGTAGACAAATATTCATGACAAAATATTGTTAAGTTTTATTGCTATGGATGGTTTAGGAGAGGGAGGAAACTGAATTAATGCTTTGCAACATGAGATAAGACTGTATTGCCCCTACTCCCTCCCCTATTCTGTCATCTGAGGGACTAGGATATTGTCTTTTTCCACATTGAGGTGAATTCGACAACAACAATGCATTTTCTTGCTTAATGCCGACAGACATATGATGTTTATATTTACCGTTGAAAGCACAAACCAGAATATTGCACAACATAAAGAATGGAGAAAATCTGCCCTTATTGCACATTTAAGAAATGATCAAGAATAGAGTGGAGATTAACATACATCAACCTGATGTCTCTCGAGTGCATTTGAATATATATATTTATCATGCCCTGCCACTCTGATTACTGCCATGGTGGTGAAAAAGGAGTTATGGTCCAACATATGTAGAACGTAGCAGGTTATAGACAATGGTTCCCTGTGTCCATTCTTAGAGCTAGACATCTGAAGCTCACCATTTTCAAAGACTACAGAAAGTCATGGACAAATGCTTGCCAGCACAGACAGCAAAAGTAAAAATGATAGTTACAAATGTGTATGTTAAGATTGGTTCTTCACCAAATACCTTCACAAAGTTCAAAGAGAAAAGATGGAGCTTCAAATAGCATGGTTACACTGTGCACAATGTAGTGAATTGAGCTTGTAAACAGTGACTGAATTTGAACAACACATGAAGCTTTATTAATTTTAATTTGGCTGTTTTTTGTGATTTGCGTTTTGTGTTGTATAAAACCAGCCAATTTATTATTTTATGGTTCTATATATTGTGTGAATGCAGAAAATGGTTTAATTGAGTATCCAAGTTAAGTGCGCCCTCTGAATCTAATCAGTTATATCAGCAGTTCTCAACCTATGGGTTGCGACCCCTTTGGGGGTCAAATGACCCTTTCACAGGGGTCACCTAAGCGCGCGCTAGCCCGCCATTTTGGTGCCACGCCCCCTTTGTCACCTCATCACGTGTGGGGAGGGGGCGTGGTGGGGGTCACGGCGGCGGGGCAGGGGTCGCAGCATTAGGAAGGTTGAGAACCACTGAGTTATATGAACGTTGCCTGTTCTCTTTTCTGTTCCTACACTCTCCAAAATCACATCTTAAAATTATTTTTCTCCTGTGGGAAGGACTCCATAGTTCAAACCAACCTTCGCAAGCAGAAAGTCCTTCTAAAAAACCTTAGTCTGCATTGTAGTGATTTGGTATAGCATGAGCTGGGTCTGCCCATCAGTGTTTCAATGCTGAATTCCCTTTTCCTTTCTTCTCATTTTATCCCATTTATCATCCAAAGATTTGTCTTTCTTTCAACTTGCTGTCTCACCCTCAACCTTCATCCATACTTATCAGAGGAACTTCTGGTCCCTCTTTCCCATTGCAAGTTCTATCATCTATCATCTAAATGCATTTTGGTACTAAATGGTCCTTTAGTAACCTAGCAACTGCAGCTCCAGCAACCAGAGGAAGGAAGCTCGTTCAGGCACTTCATTTAAAAAAAAAAAAAGATCCATCATCCACTTTGCTAGTTAAGACTTTTAAAAAAAAGATTTCTCCCCCATTTGTATACATCATTTTCCAAGCATTTTTCTCAGCTTATGTAGCTTTTATGTGTATTAGATAATCTTTAACTTGCACTATTCCTATTTTCAATGAATGTGACTCAGGTCTCACCTCCAAATCACACACTGTAAACCTCTTTTCATAATCTCTAAAGTCCACTTGCAGTCTGTGGTTATCTTACTGATGACTGAAAATAATTCTATACACTTCTTTATTAAGAGCCGAGGTGGCGCAGTGGTTAGAGTGCAGTACTGCAGGCTACTTCAGCTGACTGCTAGCTGCAGTTCGGCGGTTCAAATCTCACCGGCTCAAGGTTGACTCAGCCTTCCATCCTTCCGAGGTGGGTAAAAATGAGGACCCAGATTGTTGGGGGCAATATGCTAACTCTGTAAACCGCTTAGAGAGGGCTGTAAAGCACTATGAAGCGGTATATAAGTCTAAGTGCTATTGCTATTGCTATTGCTATTTTTATTTTTCTGAAACTGAGTTCTCACAATACAATTGTAGGACAATGTCGTAGTGGAAATTTGAATATTAAAGTGACTAGATAAACACATTCTACCTATGTTTAGAGGAACATTGCTTTATCAACTGTGGGTTTTGTTCATTTCAGCAAGTCCGCTATCAGAGAGCTTCCCAATGGATACATTGTCCTATGTTCAATACTAGAAAGGTGATGTCCCCCCCCCCCACACACACACACACACTTAATTCAGTGTGGCATCTTAGGCTGGGTCAAGAGTGATTGCTGTCGAAGAGGAACTTTGTTTTAACTTTGCAGATATTGATGAGTTATTTACAAACTTGGGAGTTTTGGGGACTGGCACTGCATGCATCAGAAATGTCTGTTCCAACGAATCAGGCAAATATCAAGGAGGATTAATGTCTATAATCTTCTGTCCAAATGCAACCAGAACCCTGAAAGCCAGACCAGCTGGCTCTCTAAATGACATCTGGGCTACTGTTGCAGTTATTGCTAAGGAATTTGCCCTAGTAATGATTAAATTTTGCAAGTCACACTTTGCATATTTGGCAACCAAAGTTTGATATGAGTCAGTTTTCATCCCTAGAAAACTATAGTACTATAGTTCAGTTTTCAAGTTATGGGGGAAAGGTGGTATAGAACATGAAAAAACACCATTCTAAATATCTTTTGTGCACCTGACATCTTGGGAAAGAGTCTTGATGTCAGAGGATGTGGTGTCTATATATTTTTTCTAATTTGCAGTGTTTTCCTCCAGTAGTGTGGTTTCTTTTATTTAATGTTTGGGCTGTTTTCTTTGAATGCAATGGGTTGGGGGTTTTTGGGGGGGGGGAGGATATGCATCAGCTTCTACAAGGTGCTCTTTTTGCCCAAAACAGAAGAAGAAAATTACAAACAGATTGAAAGGTAATACAACAATTCTCTCTGTACTTTGACAGTTTTGAAATCGGAGCCTATGAGACTGCTTTGTATCTTCCAGATGTGTTTAAACCAGGGGTCCCCAAACTTGGCAAATTTAAGACTTGTGGACTTCAACTCCCAGAATTCTCCAGCCAGCTGGCTGGAGAATTCTGGGAGTTGAAGTCCACAAGTCTTAAAGTTGCCAAGTTTGGGGACCTCTGGTTTAAACTGTAGAGGCCATGTTGGCTGGGGAATTCCCTGTTGGGAGAAGTACATCTTCTTGCTATAAAACCTTCCTCTGGGTGACATACTTTTTGTTGGGGGAGGATTGATTCCAATGGGTCTATGATATTTTTTTTGTCATCTTTTCTGATATTAGAATTAGAATTTTGATGCAGGAGGTACTGACTAAGATAGTTCTTGGGTTACAGTTTCCATTGTTTAAGCCTGCATTCATAAAGTGTGATGTCACATAATTGCATCACTTAGCAAAGGCAGTCCTGGCAGTCCTGGCTTCTGTTGTAATCCCAGGACAACACAGGTTGTTAAGCAGGAAGAGGAAAGAGTCCCAGGCAAGCAGGCAAGCAAGTAAGAGCTTAGGATGAGAGCTATGGGCAGGTGGTGGGTTCCATAGGCAAATACTCTGGAGTATAGTTAGGTGTATGGTCACCACAGGGGACAGGCGAAAAAGCAACAAGAGTGGGAGCAACTTCCAAATTCCTGCAAGCTTCCCCATTGACTTTGCTTATGGGAAGTCAGCAAATCTTACTCACATAACCCCCAGCTCGCTGCAATATCATAATTGTGAGGCAGACCCTGAATGCTCAGGTCATGATCGCTTTACCGTGGGAGCACTCTGACAGCCAGAATTCCAAGGACCGGTTATAAATCCCTCTCATTCAGTGCTGTTGTAACTTTGAATGGTTGTTGAACGAGTAGTCATAACCTGAGGACTACCTGTAAAGATATTTCTGATGTATGATTGGTTCCTCTCATGTTAAACCTTGAAGATGAAATTGTGTAGTAACTTGTGGTCCTTAAATTCTTTTATGCAATTATAGCCTGAAAACACCTAAGGCCGTGATGGCGAACCTATGGCACGCGTGCCAGAGGTGGCACGCAGAGCCCTCTCTGCTGGCACGCACGCCATCACCCCAGGTCAGATCTCCGTGGCATTTGTTTCACGAGCTTCTGTTTCCCTGCAAACAACGAAACAGAAGCTCACGAAAGAAAAAGATCTTACCTCTTGCCTCGCTGCTGGTGTTGGGATGCCCCGCCTCCCATCGGCCAGCTGGTCTTCGGGTCTCTGCTGTGCATGCATGCATGTCCGCTCATGCGCACGTGAGTTTGTGTGCACGCTAGTTTGTGCATGCGCACACCTTTCAGTTTGGGCATGCGTACACGTGTAGTTTGGGCACTCGGTGCCTAAAAGGTTCGCCATCACTGACCTAAGGCTTATTTGTTTACCACGTTCAAGAAATTGTCAAAGCCTTAAAAATGACTCTATTTCCACTGCTAAATGCTGAGGCTTCATTTTAGTTGTCTTGGTAAAAGGCAGTAATAAATAACTTCTGTGTGGGTGCCTTATTTATGAAGTACATTAACCCAGCACTTCAGCTGGGGAAAAATAACCTCACCTTTTTTAAAAAAAGAAAAGAAAAGCCAGCTAATAATGCCCATCCCAGTAGATGCAATATATACATTCTGTGAAGAAGTACTTCTTTTTCATTGGGTGACTCTGTTGTCTGGTTTGTTTGTTTTTTTAAAGAATGTGAGGTGGTATGAAATGCATAGAATCTTCTTGCTTTGCTCTCCTTAAAAGTGAAGAGGTCCTTAGTCAGCCCTTAAATGTAGTCTGTGAAATGAAATGAAAAAAACTGAAATGGGGCAACCTTACCTCTGTGAAACTGAGTGTTTAATGTAGCCAAGAGTTTCTGCACAAGGAATGTTGCTTATCATTGCTCATTTAGACAGAATAGCAGAATAATAGAATAACAGAGTTGGAAGAGATATTGGAGGTCTTCTAATCCAACCCCTTGCTCAGGCAGGAAACTCTATACCATTTCAGACAAATGATTGTCCAATCTACAATTGACTACAATTGTCAATTGTAAAATACAAAAGATTACAATCCTGCTTCCTCTTACCCAAAAATATGTTCCATTGAACTTAATTGAGTTTGCTTCTGAAGCAACATTCCAAAAATATTTATTATTATTGTATTGTTTTAAATTTTGTATGGGAATCACTATATTTTTACCTCCTTTAATACATTTCCATATTTTCTTGGTAATCCATTATTATCTTTAACAAACATTCATTTTTTGCACACTTGAATATCACCCCCCTCCAGCACTGGGGGTGTGCAGTCTATCTGCTAATCTGATTTTAACATTAATCCTGTTAATGTAAAGATTAGGATTAATTCTGGATTAATTGGGATAATCCTGACAAAATGGTTAGCATTTTAAACTTCCAGCAGATTAATTTTTTAGCCTAAGTGACATTTGCGTTTAAAAGAATATTGAAATTCTTTGATCAGGAGGGATATAAGTGAGTGAAAATAAAATTAGAAATAAGGTTAGGATTTTGAGGTCAAGAGTGGGAAGGGAAAATGTTTGTCTAGAGGCAATGGATGCTGTTTTGGGGCTTAAGAGGATTCTTGTTGGATAAACAATGTATAGACCCAGAGGTTATCTTTATCCAAGGAATCAGAAGAATTTCCTGAATGTATGTCAGTGTCCATACATTTCTCTAAGTGTGTGGGTATCCTTGCAATGGATATGCTTCAGGGGTGGGTTCCAACTTACCTCGCTACCAGTTCGCTCCCTCCCACACAGTGTGGGCACGCGCGCGCTTTGTGCGCACGTGCGCGCAGTAACAAAAAATCCGAATTTTTTTTTTAAGCCAAAAAAAGATGGTGACTGCATGCACAGTGCAGGAAGTCGGCTTCTGTGCATGCTCAGAAGGAAAAAAAAATCGAAAAAAATTAAAAAAAAATGGTGGCCCCCACGGACCGGAACCGACCGATACGGTTCGGTGACATCACCAGCGGGCTGCTACCGGTTCGGGAGAACCGGTCCAAACCAGGAGGAACCCACCCCTGATATGCTTGCCTCTCTCTGCAAGAGAAAGCGTAGCCTGTTTATTCAACTATCTGAAGCTCTCCTCATAGAGCATTGCAGTATGGATTGAGCCAATTTGATTATGACAAACGTGTCCTATGCACATTGAGTCCAAGAGAGTATGCAGAAAAGGAAAATCAAAACATCTTCCCACACATCAGCATGATACTTAGTCCATTGGGAACAATTTTTATATAGATTGAAGTGAGAGGGAGTTGCAAGCGACTATTTTCAGTGGATTATCAGTCAGATTTGTTTTCAGTTCTACATTGTTGTTCACTCTGCCGCCCAAGGCAGATGCTTCATTTTTTCCTCTGGATAGGCCCATTCATGTGATCATTATAGAGAATGTTAGGCCTCAGAGAAAATGAGAGTCTGTAAATAAACCATTTGCTGTTCCAAAATTTGAAACAAACTATCGCTGTTTCCTTGCATTTCTTAGTAACCTTTCCTTTCTTGGCTCTGTAGCAATCCTCACTTGTAGTAATTCCTCAAAATGCATTTTGAGGTCTTGAATGCCCAACATTCACAGTTCACTTCCTAGATCGGGTTGCCTTCTGGTATACAGAAAGATAGGCAGCTCGTTTACACTGAATCAAATCCGAAGCTTAATTAATATAAATGATTCTGACTGATGATAATTGACCGTGGTTTCATGAGACACTGGGTATGGACCTGAAATCTGATGCATTAAAATTGTGCTGTACTTCTGAATCACCTACTATATGGATACTGGCATACTCTGGGACTGAAAGGAAGAAATTTGAAAGTATGGCTTTCAACACGTCTAGCATACACAGATTGTAATCTGGGCCATCTTGGTTTTTTTAATGAGACGTTAAAAGATTGAAAATGCCAACTTTTGTTTTTAGAATATTTTTCCAAAATTAGGGCATGAAGTCTGAGTTGTATAACAACCCCCCCACCCAAAAAAAA
Organism: Thermophis baileyi; assembly: GCA_003457575.1. NCBI lineage: Eukaryota > Metazoa > Chordata > Lepidosauria > Squamata > Dipsadidae > Thermophis > Thermophis baileyi. Next base: position 1,399,710 of record QLTV01001726.1, read on the forward strand.
AACTAGAGCAGGAGAAAAGCATATCTCAGTTTATAAATTTGGGATCAGGCACCATAAGGATGGCTGATTTGCCATTATAGTACATAGCAGATGGGCGTTTCAGAGACCAACTTTTCTGTGTCAGCATTGCTGGCTGCCAGCCAAAAAAGATGGCAAGCTGGATGCCTGCCACAGTTGAGTGATATACAAACTGAGGCAGAACTTTTAGAAGAGAAGCGTCCTTTTTACCCATATCTAACATAGTCAAAGACTGGCACAGATTGAGACCAAGGAGCCAATAAACAACAAATTCAAGGGAAAAGACAAAAGACATGGTGAAGTGGAATCCAGAGTTCAAAGCACAGCCTAACGAGGTAAACATGACTGAGCTGAGGCTTGGAAATTTGTTCCCACCATTTGCTGTCAGGGAGTCAAGTCAATAAATAAGACGTGCCAGAAACCGCTTCTGAACTTCGTGTTTGATGTGGAAAAGAATGAAACTTTGATTCTGGGTTTTACAGATTAGACTGATAGACTTTTGTAGAAATGACTGGTTCATACTATTATGGTAAAACAAAAAGTTATGATTTGTTGTTAATGCCTTATTCTACTGTAACAGATAGAGTCGGAAGTCAATGTTTCTTTCTCTTTCCCTACCCTTCCTCACTTTTCTTTGCCCTTTCCCCTTCCCTCTCCCTGTCCTCTTATTTGCTTTTGTATTTTGTATTTTATAATACTTTATAACCCAATAAATATGTATTATAATAAATGAATGAATGAATGAATGAATGAATGAATGAATGAATGAATGAATGAATGAATGAATGAGACACCACCCATATGCACAAATAGAGGCCCATTACGGAGTCTATTCTTCTGCTGGCTTGTTTTTGGCCAATCTATCTGACCTACAGAGCTGAGCCTTCTAATACTGGATCTTTAAAGCACAGATGTGCTTGGGTCTGGATGGCTGGACTTCGGAGTCTAACAGATTATCAGTGTGGGCAGACAGGGAATGCTGGTGGAGTGCTGGACCTGCCTTAGCCAGTCATTAGCTCATTGGCTTTAATGCTGCTGGAATCACCTCTTCCAAGATTATTATCCCTAGATCTCCTCCTCCTCCTCCTCCTCCTCCTCCTCCTCCTCCTCCTCCTCCTCCTCCTCCTCCTCCTCTAGTAGGGCAGTAACAGCAACAAAAAGTCCGAATGATTCTTTTCTAGGCATACCATAATTTCATCTTTCAAATCTAGTAGCTATTTGAAAGATGGTGCATCTTGTGGTGGCAGAATTTCTAAGGGATCATGGCAAATATGTAAACACAATTTCGTGTCTCTCTCTGCTTATATGAGGTTAGTATAAACATGTTTATGAATACATGAAATGGATACAAATAAATGGGGACATTAGGACAGGGACGGTAGGCACAATGGTGCACTTATGCACGCCCCTTACAGACCTCTTAGGAATGGGGTGAGGTCAACAGTAGACAGTCTAAGGTTAAAGTTGTGTGCATAAGCCCTCTTGTGGCTGTCATTCATGTGCATAAATCTGACTTCCAGCATTTGCAACAGTAGGAAAAAGCCCAGTGAAGAGCAAAATCAAAAACAGTATTACAGTATTGCTGCAGCATTTGTGAATGCTGACCTGCTTGCTCTCCTATGCTCACCTTCTAAACAATCAGTTATTAGGGAAGGTATCCCAAGTCTTTAATAGCCTCCCATTCCACAGAAAACAAAGATATTTCCCTTCTGCAGACTTTTATGCTTGAAAATTATGTACATCTCATACATAGTGGAAATTCAATAACATTGGCTCCATGTGTTAGATTACTAATAGCCTCCAAAGTAATCCATTCTCACTGCAAGTAATGATTCCCTTTGCATGTTCATGGCTGCTACTTTCTTCCTACTTTAAAAGAATGAGATTGTAAATTGTCCAATAATTAATCTGGGGAAATGATTTTACTTTTCTGGTTTTCATACTGTGCAAATATTACTTTCTACAGTATATAGAGATCGTCCTCATTGTGAAATCTGAAATATATTTCTGGGACCATCTTCTGAGTGAAAAATAGTGCTGGAAAATGCCAACAAAATGTAATAGTTGCTAGCATTAATATTTTTTTTTAGTGAGGGAAATTCACTCAGAGAGGGAGATTCCATCATCTTTACTGGAAGAAGTATGTGTTTCAGACAGAAAGAGGTAGCAAGAGGTACGGTAAAGTAGGATGAACTGGAGCCGTATGTTTAGGTATTCAGTTTCCTATCCATTCACCCAGTTTCAAATTTATTGACTGACTGAGTCACACTGATGCTGGGGAAGATTTTGTATTTTTACAATATTGCACTGTGTTGTTGTTGTTGCTTTGAGGGGTGGGTATCTTTATTAGATGCTTAGGGCATTATGCTTGAATAAGTATATTGCTTGAAATTACTCTGCTGAATATCTAGAGGCATTGTGCAGGTTTACAGTATTTTCCTTTGTTTGGTTTTTAATTAGTGCTTATATACAATGTTTCTGTACCATTGTATGCAAAATATGCCTTGATTTGAAACACATCTGGCATATGATATTTTGATGTGGCTTTCTTGCAATGATGTTATGAAAAGTACTTTGAGTTGGGCTGCATGTGCTTTTGTCACATATATTAATAGGGACACTTTGATTTGGTACATTCTGTTTTAAACCATAGTTTGAAGCAGCATTTCATGTCAGACAAATCTGATCCAAAAAACATGTTTTTGCAAAAATTTCCTAGTACATAGTACCTCACTGTCCATAGACACTGCTTTCCCCAGCCCCACCTTACTTCTTCACTGGCAAAGAGAGGGAGAAATATTTTTCCCCCAGAAACCATTTATTTGAAATCTACCTTTAGAGTAGAATAGAATAGAATAAAAACTTTATTGTCACTTTAAATGTACACTAATTAGCATATATTAAAATGAAATTTCATTGCATTCGGCTCTCAAAAGATAACCATTATGCATATACCCACATGCACACACATATATGACACAGAGAAACATCACAATATAATTTGAATGTATGCTCATGTATGGCGGGGAAAAAAGAATACTGCGAATTTACAAGACGGATGGCATAACGAACAAAGCTGTTATAGAATCTAGTAGTCTTACTATAGATACTTCGAAAACTCCTCCCAGAGGGGAGCAACAAAAACAGACCGTGAAGTCGGTGTGGGGGGCCTCTAACAATCCTTCGAGCTCTAAACACATAGTGCTTATAAGCAGTATCCTGAATAACGGGAAGCGAGCTTCCTATAATCTTCTCAGCTGTCCTTACCATTCTCTGTATGGACTTTCTATCTGAGGCACTGCTGCCACCAAACCAAACAGTGATGCAGTTTGTTAAAACACTCTCCATCGTGCCTCTGCAAAAAGTGGCCAGGACAGAAGGAGAAGGATGTGCTCTCCTCATCCGATGCAGGAAGTGCAAACGCTGGTTTGCACGCTTCACTAAAGATAATGTGTGAAGAGATCAAATCAGATTGTTCGTTATCTGCCCCCTCAGATACTTAATGCTATTGATCACCTCCACAGCTGCAGCCTTGATACAAAGTGGAGTATGATTATGCCAGCTCTTTCTAAAATCAACAATGATCTCCTTTGTTTTATTAACATTCAAAAACAAAGCCTTAACCTCCTCCCTATAAGAGTCTTCATTGTCATCCTGGATAAGACCCACCACTGCCGTGTCCTCTGCATACTTCACAATATGATTTGTAGCAGACTTGGCACAGTAGTCATGGGTCATCAAGGTGCACAATAACGGACCAGGACACAGCCCTGTGGGGAAACCTGTACTCAAGAAGATGGAATTGGAAACTTTTCTTCCAATTTGCACCAGCTGGGGCCTATTAATAAAGAAATCAAGTATCCAATTACATAAAGAAATATTAAAACCTAATAGACCCAGTTTGTTCACCAAATGCAGAGGAATGATTGTGTTGAATCCCAAACTAAAATCAACAAACAGCATTTGCACATGAGTATTCTTCTCCAGATGTGCCAAACTAGCAAGTGTATCATCTATAGAATGGTTCTTCTGATAAGCAAACTGTAATGAGTCAAAAGTAGGGGGAGGGCATGAAACAATATAGTCCTTTACCAATCTCTCAAAACACTTTATCATAATGGAAGTGAGTGCAACTGGACGGTAATCATTAAAGCATGTAATTATAGATTTTTGGGGGACTTTTGGTACAATGATTGCAGTCTTAAAACATGATAGAACCACAGCCTGGTGCAACAAAAGATTGAAGATGTCTGTAAGAACAGAGGCCAGAACACTCCTTAAGTACTCACTCAGGGATATTATCAGGTCCCACAGCCTTTCATGTGTTGACTTTCTGCAGGATCTTCCAAACAGCAGTTGTATCAAATCTGAGTACCTGTTCATCAGGAAGGAGAAAGGATTTTCTTCTGGAATCTTATTTGAGGCCTCAAATTGTCCAAAAAACATGTTTAGCTTATTTAGAAAATCCATGTCACTCTTACATGTCAGGGAAGCTGCCTTATAGTCAGTAATAACCTGGATACTTGCCACATGCATCTAGGGTCCATAGAATCTTGAAAACATTTCAATACTTTCTGACTATAGGCCCGCTTCGCTGTTTTTATAGAAAAGTTGTACAAGATTAATCCTGATCAATGCCCCAAGTTCAAAGTTTTATTTCTTCATCAACTGACCACTTCACCACCTCTGCTGTTGGGTATGCTGGAAGTCTCTCACTCCTATCTAGGGAAGAAAATGGTAAGTGAACACCTGTCTTCCCTAGACGAGTTCAAATCACCAGGACCGGATGGATTACACCCCAAGGTTCTGAAGGAACTGGCAGACGAGATCTCAGAACCACTGAACTATATCTTTCAAAGATCCTTGAGCACAGGGGAACTGCCAGAGGACTGGAAAAGAGCTCATCTTCAAAAAAGAAAAAAAAATAGATCCAGGAAACTACAGATCTATCAGCCTGACCTTAATACCAGGGAAGATTCTGGAAAAGATAATCAAGCAACGAATCAACGAACACCTAGAAGCAAACAAAGTAATAACCAAAAGCCAACATGGGAAAAACATATCATGCCAGACTAATCTTATTGCATTCTTTGACAAAGTGACAAAATTAGTGAACCAGAGGAATACTGTCGATATAATTTACTTGGACTTCAGTAAGGTATTTGATAAAGTAGACCATAACCTACTACTAGATAAAATGGGAAAATGTGGGTTAGATGGCATCACCACCAGATGGATTCGTAACTGGCTGACCAACTGCACTCAATGTGTAGTCCTTAATGGAACCGCATCAACATGGAGGGAAGTATGCAGTGGAGTACCTCAAGGCTCTGTTTTAGGCCCAGTACTCTTCAACATCTTCATCAATGACTTGGACGAGGGGATAGATGGGGAACTCATCAAATTTGCAGATGACACCAAGCTGGCAGGAATAGCCAACACTCCAGAAGATAGGCTTAAGATACAGAAGGATCTTGACAGACTTGAACATTGGGCGCTATCTAACAAAATGAAATTCACTGGTGAAAACAGTAAGGTTCTACCTTTAGGCAAGAAAAACAAAATGCACAGGTACAGTACATGTGGCACCTTGCTCAATAGTAGTAACTGTGAGAGGGATCTTGGAGTCCTAGTGGACAGTGACTTAAATATGAGCCAGCCGTGTGCTGCAGCTGCCAAAAAAGCCAATGCAATTCTAGACTGCATTAACNAGAAAACACAGATCAAATAAAACAAAACAATCTAAAAACATATCTTTCAGGTATCAGTGAGAATTAGGTATATATGATATTTTTTTTTTAAAATGGAAGATAGTTTCATCATCATCTTAATATTTTGCTTAAGCATTCCAAGACCATTCAAGGATATGTCTAGTTTAATGAAAAGAAGGACTAGGGGAGACGTGATAGCAGTGTTCCAATATCTCAGGGGCTGCCACAAAGAAGAGGGGGTCAAGCTATTCGCCAAAGCACCTGAGGGCAGGACCAGAAGCAAAGGGTGGAAGCTAATCAAGGAGAGAAGCAACTTACAGTAGAACTAAGGAGAAATTTCCTGACAGTTAGAACAATTAATCAATGGAACAACTTGCCTCCAGAAGTTGTGAATGCTTCAACAATGGAAGTTTTTAAGAAGATGTTGGATAACCATTTGTCTGAAGTGGTGTAGGGTTTCCTGCCTAAGCAGGGTGTTGGACTAGAAGACCTCCAAGATCCCTTCCAACTCTGTTATTCTAGTCTTCTATCTGTGTAACCTATGGACTTGGAAGATTGAATGATAAGTATCTGGTGGAACAGCATAAACTGCTTTCTTAGCTTATTTTACAACAGGTTGTTTTCTATCAACACTGAATGCATGCTATGCCATTCTCTTAGCAAAAGTTGATAGAACTGGTTAAGAGAAGACAAAATCTTTTATAGTAGCTGCTGAATATTTGTCAATGTCAATTTGTGCATGAGGTTGGCTTTACTGAAGAGCCACATCTTTAGAAAGAAACCAAAAAGCCCCACCTTGTAACCATCAGGCTTTAGGAAAAAGCAAGATATATCTGTCAGATGCTGCATTAAAAGCCTCTTACCCACATGGGGTGAGATAGATAGAGGTTTCTGGGCTAAAATACCACATTTGTCATCATATTGGGATTCTTGAATAAATGTTTATGTTGGACTGGAGTTGAGTTATATTTGTTTTCTATGTATGAAATTATTTAGATCATATTCAATTTTGCAAGCTTCTACTGGTAACTGATCCTGCTTCTGGAATACTTAAAAGCTGTGTGAATAAGCTAATATCTATAGTAAATTTTAATATGTTTTATAGAGGCTGGGTCAGACAGTGTGATAGGAGCATTGAAAAATATTACTTCTGTGAAAAAATTTAGCAGCCCTATTTGATAAATCATTAATTTAAATTAGCAAATTTAATTTTAGTTACATGTAAATTAAAAGCATGTACACAGCAGTTATTTCAGAGAGATTTTTGGCCCCTTTTTGGTTCTGCAATTTGTCCCGCTTAGTCAGCAAGTGCCTCAACACACCTCTTAGGATGCAGACGCATTTGTATCTGATTTTTAGCTCTGTGCATGGAAATCAGACAGTAATTTCGACTCAGTAAAACTGAAAACTATTTATTTAACAAGCTTTGTTTCATTAACTGTGATGGTTCTTTGATTTTAAGCAAGGATTTGCACAAAGGATTGGCAATGGAAAATTGAGAAAAACTTTTAAGTAAATATTGAGCTGAAGAATCCATTCTCCAAGGCCTTGATAGGCAATCATCAGTTACTGAAGCTTCCCCCATCCTTGTGTTTCTATCCCAAAAACAAACTCATAGCTGCAAAATCAAAGGAGTTTTGTTAATGAAGAGATAACATTAAGATTCACTCCAGTATCTGCTCCCCTCTCCTATCTCTGATATCTTCACATATTTGGTAGGCTTCAAGGTACAATACTTTGGCTACATAAAAGTTTTGCGTCTGTACCTTTAATTAAAATAAGATAGTGAAGTTTGGAATAGTTTTACGTGCACATCTGATAAAAAAGATTGTCTGGAAAGAGCTTCTATGTAGTACAAAAAGTTGGACTGTATTCCGCTTCTCCCTTCAATTCCTCTTCTCAAGGTCTCTAGTTACAAAATATTAAATAGAGTGGGATTGGCAAGTATAATATCAACTGACCTGGTGGTACAAAGATATGAGAGCGGAGAAGAGAGAGACAGGCACACAGAGAAGCAGGATCAGAAAAGCTGTCTTATCTAACCAGGCAGATATAATGAAGTTGTTTCTCAGCAGGGACAATGAAGGAATTGTTGGATGCGAAGTGAGAATTGCTTAATTGTATCAACATACTTTCCTCTCCTTGTCTGTGTCCTGAGAAGCAGTAGTTTTTTCACCTCCCTTCTTTTCATTTCCGGTTGCGATAATATATCCCATTTCAAAGGTGCTAAAGATCCTAGAAGAATAAACGTTCAAGTCTTGAACACCTCAAAATCTTGCCCTCAGAAGCTGTACTTCCTAATGTCAGGTATGATAAAAGTAAGAAGGTTTTAGATATTTAAGACACATTCTCTGCCAGCCTTCCCTAGCCTGGTAGCCTACTCAGGTATTAGTCCATCAATCCCATTGTTTTGGTTTGAAATTATTGAAGCTGGAGTCCTGAGTGTCTGAAGGGCACTAGGTTGGTGTGTTGTTCTACATAGGTAGCTGGATTATGGACTATGCTACTTCACAATGCAGCTATTTGGTCAGGCATTATTGCTTTGATTGTTCCTGTACTTCAGAGGTTCCCTATACCTATTAGCATTCTCTCTGAGGTACTTGGGGTGGGAAATGACTTATTCATGGTGCAATTTTAAATATTTGAATATTTTTATATTTTACATTCAATATCCTTTTTCTGTTTTAAGTTTTGTTTCATACCACATTGAACATATTTGTAAAAAAAAAAAAAAGAATAGTTTAAAAAGCAGAATGCTCATTATACCAACCCAGTCTTACTTTATTTCTATAAAGCAATTTCCCCTGTAACTTTGTCCTCTCGGGTTACCTTTTCATTTTGTGTAGAGCAGCAGTGTGGCTTTCTCTCACACTACAAAGGTAATGTGAGTAGCTCTCTTAGACTGTAATTGCCCCATTAATTAAGGGGTTATTTTTTCCCCTAGTTTTCCCTAGATTACTTTTATATAGATTGGAAGTATATGTGCTCTTAGTGCATGGTTCCCATGCAACAAATAGAGCATGAATTGGAACCTATATCATTCTGTACAGCATGTGAAACAGACTTCAGGGGTAAAGATTGGGAGGGGGGCAGAGAGAGCAGTGCCTCACTTTTGTGTTGCCCAATGTTATAAGTAAAAAAAATCTTTCAACTCTAGTAAATTAAAGCAACGTGAAATCCATTTAGCGTATAAAAGGAAGGAGAACAATTCTTGCATTAATGTTTTCAGATATATATTCATATTGAATGGGTACATTGTTCAGATTTGGTAAGAGTATCCACAGACTTATTCTTAGAGCATTTTCCCTCATATCCCTGGGTCTTAGTGCTCTCTAATTTGTAGCCTCCAGTTGGCTCTTCAGTGCATCCTGTGTGCATCAGAGGATGAATGTGAGATTATCTGAGATGCACTCCAAGGACTATAAAAAACTCACAAGTATGCAGGCATGAGTGGAGAAGATCGCTGGGCACCAGTAAGACTAAGCTGAGGCAAAGATGTTACTATAGCAGTTATAAAGGCTGCCAGGGAAGCAGTGCATACATATAGCTAACTAAAGAAATGTCTGGCTAGACAGCAGTATTGGTGAAACAGGAAGGAGAAAATAAAACGTGACTAGATGAATCTCTGCCAATGTACCATATAGCAGAATGTTGGTACTCTGATATGCTTGGAGAATATCTTTTGAGTCAGTGGAAATAGGTAGCTGAGGGTTCCTGTATCTGTTATTATATGTCCAAACTATAAAGCAAACTCTCTCTCTCTCTCTCTCTCTCTCTCTCTCTCTCTCTCTCTCTCTCTCTCTTTCTTTCTCTAAAAACTATAAAGCACTCTCTCTCTCTCTCTCTCTCTCTCTCTCTCTCTCTCTCTCTCTCTCTCTCTCTCTCTCTCTCTCATTATCTCTGATCATTTTTATGTTAAAATGTATATCTGTGCTGTATTCTAAATATTTTGTTGCCTTGGTATTTAAAACGTGGCATTGCATTTCCAAGCACAATGGTATATAAATCCTGGCTATTGGGCATCCAGAGTCCCAAGTCTGTAACAAACATTAAGACTGTGACATTTAGATTGTTTCAAATTGGCAACATTGGATTAATCTTGATGGTAAAGAAGCTAGATTTGTGGAAAGAGGGAATTGCTCCTTTTCCCCCTTAGATGTGTGTGGTCTTTGTTCATTTACTTGGTGTAGGAGGGGGAAATTCTTTAGCTTTGTGGACACCGGTTTATTTGCTGTTTGGAAAAGAATGGCAGGCTGCAAAGCTAACACCTGTCTATTCACACATTTTCAATTTAGGATAGAACAAAAGAGCCAGTAGAGCCGATGAAAGATACAGTACAGGATCAGTGCAAGATCCAGAGCTAAATGAAGTTTAAATGTTTTTAATTGCTTCTGCCAAGCTTAGACATGAACAAAACGCCACTGGAAGAATTCCATTTGAAGTTTTGCACGGAATTATTTGAAAATGGCCACTTTTGATTAGAAACTATGTACCCTGCGTACTAGGAGGTCTCTGCATTTGACTCTTCTAGTTTTCAAAAGAACATGTGTTTGAATGGAATGAGATGATGCATATCACTTCAATGCAAGCGAAAGTTTTCTTGGTTGCATCCTGGCTCACATTTCCAGGAAAGATTGTTTTCATGTTGTGTTTGGAATTACCCTAAAGCTTTTGGCTGGCTCTTAGGGTTAGGGTTAACCCTAACTAACCCTAACCCTAACATGCCATTAATACCTTGAAGCTTTTGGCTGGCTCTAGGTTAGGCTAACCCTAACCCTAACTTATGCCATTAATCATTAGCATTTTGGACAGAATTCAGCCATCCAGCTCAGTTTTATATTTTATTGGTTTCTGCTAAAATGAGTAAGAATTTGTTTAAATTTCCCACTAGAATCAGTGGATTTCAAAAATACTAACATTGGACAGCTTGTGTCTTATATCTTTACTCCTACATTTTAAAAAAAAAATTCACCACCACTACCATCATCACCACACACACACAACCCTCAGGTCTTTTTTGAAGAGCTGAGCAACATTCTGAATGTCACAGTTAGAAAAACAAAGCAATTGATTAGCATAACATAGCATTCATTTGCATAATAAATCATTTACTGTGATTTTTCTTGGAAAACAATTTAAGGATCCTTAGCTGAAGATGTCAACCGAAATTTATCCCTCCCTTGCTGATTCAGAAGGCTGTGTTCCCTAGCCACTCCTGCCCTCTAATTCTTTTGTTCATCACCCAGACTGTAGCTTTTAAAACTTCCCATGTAGTTTTGTATTACCATGTAATTTTGTATTAGTGTATATTTGTTCTTGTACGGGACATTTGCTACCTGCCTGCTTAAATGGGTGTTTTAAATCTTAGGCATCTTAACAGAACTAAAGTTTATAAATAAAATCTTTCCTGGTGAAAGGGATTTTATTAATCTAATGGTATTACGCAAGTATTAATAGCTCTTGAAATCTTGTAGTCCTTATTCTTTGTTATAAAGTACATCTTGCAATATAAGAAGATACAAGGAACATAGAATAGAATGTCTCAAGCCAAAGTCACTATGCAAGTTTTTGAGTTTCAAAAGAATCATCAATGGACTTGAAAGATATTCCAGAGGGTAGGTGCCATGGCAGAAAATGTTCTCTTCCTGGTTCCCATCAGATGGAACTCTTTAACTAATGAGATCTGGAACACAGAACACATACTGGAATAGATATTTGCCTGGCACCTAATGGGTTTTGGGGTTTTTTTGGCTACTTTTTTGAAATGGACTAAAATGTTTGTATAACAGAAAATGACTTATTCTTTTCTTAACTGAAAAAAATAAAAGACTTAAGGCTATTTGTAAAGTCCTCTTTCTTATACAATACCTAATCTTGAATGGAGGAAAGGCTCAATCACAATCCTAATCTTGATTAATGGAGGAAAGGTAGGATTCTTGGCTCAAAGGTATCTTTTTTAGGTCACACCTTTAGAATGTATAAATTAAGGGTGATACCAAAGTGTACAATTATACGATAGCTACACCCAGGGCTACCCAATCTGGGCTGCTAAAATCTAGTAAATCCACAGCAGTTTTCTGCATCTAGTGGTCATCTGGATTTTCATCTGAAAAGCAGTCTTCCAACAATCTCCTCTCCCCCCCCCACCCCTAATTCCACCATATACATAAAAGCAGCAAGAATTGAAACCAAAATACAGCATGCCACATTAAATTACTGGCTGAGACTGACATTCCTTGCTACAGGTTATGCCACAAATATGAGAGTAGACATTTCAAATTTTCATTTCTTGGCCTTTCATCTTATTTACTAGAGCACAATGATGTTTAAGTAGTGCCTGTTTGATATAGAACACCAAACTGATACAGCAGTATCCTCCAGCTCTCCATGGAGTATCAGTTTCAGATATTTTATGGCATCAACTGTTGCATCTCTGTAGTTCTATATCACCAAATAGAGGAGGGCTTCTACCTTAATCCAATGCAATGCCTTTTGCTTGTTGCATCAGGAAGGTGGCTGTGAGAAGATGCCCAGGCATTAGGCATTTGCTTCTAGGAGTCAGAATAAGTAGAATCTATTGGGCATGTCCTTCTCTGTTATTAATTTTGCAGGAGCCCAGCAGAGTTCTAATTACTTTCCTTCTGAATATCATTACATGATTTACCATCAAGCAATATGTATAACTTTTGCTTTCTGACACTAACCCTGAGGCAACACTGCCAGGTATTGCATGTAAAATAAGACACAGAGAACAGGTAGTCCTGATTTAGTGATCCCATTTGGTACCAGCAACTCAGACATTAAGTCAAGTAGTTGCTACGTGAAATGGTGACTGTGCTTATCATCATACTTCAGTTTTTCTTTGCTTTTTAGACCTGCAAAGGAGATAAATGCAAGGATTGGCTGTAAAATTACTTTTCCATCATTGTGTTAACTGCGAACAGTTGCTAAACAAGGCAGTCACTAGACAAGAACTACCTGTAACTAAGAACAGTTGTACCTACTTGATTATGGTCTGCCAGATACTAGCATTAAGTTTAAAACTGACTGACTTTTTCATTGGCCATGCTGCCCCTTTTTAAACGAATCATTTATGGTAATTGATTGCTATTTTTAAAACCTAACCTTTCATTTATTCTAATCCTTTTAGTTTTATCTTTAGGCCTATTGTTAAGTGACAATATTTAACTTTAAAACTTTCTAGTTAAAATTAATTATTTTATATTGTCCCTTATTTTAATTATTTTTACTCTCATCTTAGACCTACTGTTATATTTGCTTTGTGCTAGTTTGTGGCTGCATCAACACTGATTTGATTTTGACCTCTAGATATGATTATCTAATCACAACTTTCTCTGATTTATAAGGCCTGCTTGCTGTCTAGGGCACTTCCAAATTTAAAGTTTTATATCTCCCGTGAACTGCTTTCATTGTTTTTTCTATTGTTTTTGGAAACTTTCTTCTTATTTAGAAGAGGTTTATTGCTATTTCCTGTACAGTATTATTTACACACTGGCTTTTCCAGGAGATGAAAACAAACTATTTTACCAGTCCTTTGCAACCGTGTATCCTAGAACTTTGTGAAGCTAATTGGCCTGTAAAGAACCCAAGCTGTGCTGAAAACTCCAATACCAAAATGTCATGTAAAGAGTGTTTTAAATCCAGTTCCAGTTTGTTGTAAAATGTTTTGCTTTGATCCACCAAATTCTGTCCTTAATAAGACTTGCCAAGCCAAGTTAATAGATCAAAGTAGAACTCTTTAAAAAGCAACAGCAGCCATTTTTCAAATTAATCATGCAAAATTGCCTGATCAAAAGTTCAGCAAATATTGTAAAAAGCACTCTAGCATAAGAAGCACATTCATGCCTTTTCCTTTAAGATGGGGAAATGCTTTCCTCGTAATAATCTGAATGAAACAAACAATTAAATAGCTATTGGATGGTATCTTCACTCCCCACCCCTTCCCCAACAGACTGCACGCTGAGAATTAAAGAGTAAGAATTTCAGAAGCAAAAAATAATGTTTTCAAAATTAGACAAATAAAACAAAGTCTCCTAGGTGAACTATTGGTGATTTCATGGATTTATCCATATAGCTTTTTGACAATCATAGAAAAGTGGTTTGTCACAGCTTCCTTCTGGGATCTTTTTTTCAATTTCTCCCTCTAGTTTAGAGTTTGAGGATTCTTTGGTATTTACCAAATTAGTCCTATTTAATTCCAAGCCTACATAGAAATCACGGCTGAATAGATGAAGAGTTTAGGGGTTTTTTGAGCCACATTTGCTTACCTCTAGTAGTAGGATTTCCCTCATATATATGTGACCTCTACCTCTATTTATTTACCTATATTAAGAATGCACATTCTAATTGATTGCCAAGTAATAAACTCAGTGCAGTCTATAGAAGCCTTTCCCAATTTTTGTCCTCCAAATATACTGGAACTATTCCTGCCAAAATTTATGCACAGGATGGGAAATGCTGGTTGGGTATTCTGAAAATTACGATCCCAGCACACTTGGAAAAATTTCAGCCATTTAAAAAAAAAAAAATTCAAAAATGCTGTAGTCAGTGGGTGCCATCTAGTGGTATTGTGAACTCCATACTTGCTGGTACCAAATAGCCAACCCTCAATCTAGAGATGGATGTTTATTTATGAAACAGATCCCAGTCCATTGTGGTTCCTTTGCCTTTTTCTAACTAGTCCCTAAGCTCTGCCTTTTTCATAGTGCTACTACAAACTTAATCTGGTCTGGGTCCCATGCCCACAACATCAAAGATACTTCAGTAGTTCCACTAATTTACACCATTTTCTTCCATTCAGACATACATGTTTATAAAGAAAAATATGACTATGAAAGAATCCCAGGGATTCAATAATGGTTCTGGTAAATTTGTTTGCTCCTCCTTTCATACTTTATAACTGCAGCTGTTCTACTGTTAAATTGATTAAGTTTGTAGTTTAGTTAGGCTCTGAGGTTTCCAAAAATGCGATCTGCTAGGAAACATTATCTTGTTCTTGGCTAATTCATTTGTGAAATCTGTGTCATAAATAAAGCCTTTTAGCAATTTTACAAATTAGTTCAGTGGAATGGAATATATTTCTTTCAAGGGATATTGGCATGCAACTTCTATGGAAAGTATGTACAGTATATAATAAACATTTCTAAGTGATCAGAGGTCCATATCAAGGGTTGTTTGTTGTTAGTTGCGAAGTCATGTCTGATCCATCGCGACCCCATGGACAACGTTCCTCCAGGCCTTCCTGTCATATCAAGGGTAGGGGGATAATAATACATTCTACCTCTTTTTAAAAAAATAGTTAAAATTTGTGAGATGGTAGTCTTAATTTATGTCATCTTGTTTTGCCATAGAAAAATTCAGCTTCTAAATAGCTCAGTTATAGCTGACATATACTGTATATCCCTGAATACTCAAGGTTCATGCAGGCATAATTTCCTGGGCCAATTCACATCCTAACCAAAACATAATTTTCAGTGTTGCTATTCCTCTTATAATTATGCTTGCATGAACCTTGGTGCCCTTGTTGTTTCTTATCCTGCCTCTATTGCATTATCCTCATTCATTGGTGAATTGTGGTGATGGCTAAAGGGCATGTTAAACAGAATATTTAGTTCATTCCTCTAGATGTGCTTCCTAAATATTACTGTCAGCAAGAAAATATATTCACTACTCACGATAGTGCTGTGTGAACAGAGTGGGGTCTGATGACTGAGTTTCGGTGTCCTTTGAAATTAAACATTGGGAAGTAAAAAGGAACATACAGGGAGCTCCATTACATGCATTAAAAATGCACAAAGTGGAAGAGTGTGGTCTAATACTCTTGTCCCAAAGGTGCTTTTTTTTTCAAGAGACAACTGGACTTTCTTTGTTTTTCCTTGAAGATGTTTTGCTTCTCATCCAAGAAGCTTCTTCAGTTCTGACTGATTGATGGAGAATGGAAGGATTTATATTCCTCGCAGTCATCTGGTTATTAGCACTCTTTCTGAGAGTTGAGGACATTTGGAAGTTTATCAGTGCCCTCAAGGTCATCTGAATACTGCAAAGGGGTGTGGAACCTTTCTGGAACTGCTGAAAGGACTGTGTTGTAAACCAAGAAAGTCCAGTGGCCTCTTGGAAAAAGCACCTTTGGGACAACCATGACCTGGATGACTGAGAAGCTCCATAGAATTCTAGTACTCTTGCACAGTTCTACATTAATCTGCTTTAGCCAATGCTTTCAAGGCTTGCATGAGGCTGGAGCATAACTCAAGCAGGAGAGGAGAGGCATGCAATGCTCATAATCCTTATTCACCCAGCCCAGCCTTCCTACATGATGAACATTCTCTTCATAAGCTTTTGAAGCCATTCAATACAACAGCAAAACTTGTGGGTGGAAAATGCAAGAGTTTACTTGACCCAGCCGAGAAAGAGATCCTGTGACTGCTGGTATCACTGTCAAACTACTTATTACATAGCCTGAGCCACTATTTGCATTGGCGATAGAGTGAAGCTGGGGGTTCTATATCCACACTACCCTCCCGCCAGGTTGGTGAAAATGCATGGACTGGTACCATATACCAGTTACTGAATGAAGTCTATTACTACTGCACTTTTGTGCTGTCGCTTTTGCCAAATGTGCCTTAAGGAAAGTAAGCACAATTTCTCAGAGATCCTTTTGCCTGCCTTTGGTCTCCAGTAGAGTCCAGGCAATCTCCCTCTCTAACCTGCATCCATAGAAAGATTTCACCCTATTCTCTACAAAGTCATTTGATATTTCCAATAGTGATATGGGTTGCAAAGCAAATCAGGTTTTACATACCTTGCAACTGCTATTAGATGGCTTAAAGGGAGAAAAGTACTTATGCTGGTACAGTTCAGGACAATTTAAATGTCTCTCACGGGCTGGAGATGAGAAGAAGGCAAAGCCACAGAGAGATGGAAGAAAGCAAGATATTGCCATGGCATGTTTTTACTGAACTCAAGTGCAAATGGAGTAAAGATCCAGACCAGACCATAAAGAGTAGGATTGTTCCCATTTGGGAATGTTTACTGAACCACTGTAAGGCTGCTATAAAAGCAATTCCCACACTACTCAGGTATCATCATATAAATGGGATCTAGACAGAAAGTATGTCTTCTATAACTGGTAATGAAGAAATATAAGCCTTACATTTATATTAGCTTATGGCATAAATTATACTTTACTTTCCTCTGAAGTTCCATCTGATAAAACTGAACAATGTCACATCTCTTAAAGTTCAAGCTCCACTGATTTGAAAAAAAAATGTCAAATTAACTACCCAGACATTCTGACATGCATGTGTGCCCAAACCTCATAGCAACCAACTTAAAAGCATAGCAACGGCAGCTATTTGGCTGAAAAATCCATTCCATTGTCAAAATATAGCTGTAAGCTTTTCCCTTCCTCTTCTTGATCCGATCATCTTTTGCTTCCTTTTTTTTTTCTCCTCAGCAAAATAAATTATTGGGATAGAGAGTAAAAAAACAAACTGTTTGATGTAGACTGCAAACGTTTTGCCTCAAATTCAGAAACGCCCAGTTATAGGTAGTTCTGAAGATCATTCAGTGATGAAAGACAAAATATGTATGGCAAATGCATACATTTAAAGATATGGATGTGTGCAGTTTTAGAAATAAGACTGGATTTATTTATTATAAAACATGTAGTCTGTCCAAGGATTCTGGGTGAGTCACAATTTTCAAACAATAAAACTACCCAAAAAAGTCACTGAAAAGGCAGTTTATAAATTGATGTACAAAACAAATGGAAATGTCAATCAATTAAACTTAAACTTAAAACACCAAGCAGAAAAAAATACTTTTCATCCCATCCAAAATATGAACAAAGAGGAATTATCCAGATCTGCGGCAAGGAGTAGTAAGCTGTCTCATAGAGATGAAGGCTATTGCCAAGATCTGCAAACTTTCTATTCTCCAGCCGCCTTGGAGGATCCTAAATATCTCTCCAGTTGAATGCATAGGATGTAAAGGTTCTGTTTAGAGAAGAAGTCTTGAAGGTAACATAGAGTCAAACCACATTGGGCTTTATAGGTTAAAAAAATCACTTTGGTTAGTGTTGGGAAATCAAATATGTAACGTTTTAGCCCCTCTTTCAAGTGAAGAGAAGAGATAACTTAGAGAAGGGACTGAAATTACATAATTAGTTTCTGAATAAAATACAGAAAAATAAATTCTAAAAGAAAGAAACAAGAAATATATCCTTTGTAGCAGCTATCAACTAGATAAGCAGGGATTAACACTAAAATACAATCTAACTGAAAATAATACTCTATTCAAAGGGATTACCAAGGGAAAAAAATCACACACACACCAACACTGATAGGGCAAGCAACTAAACGTTACTTTCATTGGCACTGATGATGTTACCTAGTTGGGTAATGAAATGTCTTCAAGCAAACAACCAAACTCAGGACTTCACAAAGTTTTTAAAGTTGTCAACAGCTTCAAAAAAATGATAGCAAATGTGACAATAAATTATTTATAGAAAGAACATTTTCTGTCCCACCCACAGGACTAATTAAAGTCCAATTAATGCCCCATTTAAACAATGATTGTAGCTGTTATAATTTCAATATTGATGTCCTTCCTTCTTCTTTCCCCTTTTTTAAAATCTAGTTTCGGAATTTTAGTTCTTCCCTCCATCTTTCTCAAACTGTTTTTTCAATGTGTTCTTTGTTCTTAACCAGAGTTTGTCAACAAGAAGGCACTTAAGTATTATTTGCATTTTTATCTCTGTGTGTTTAAAAATAGAGTCAGGTAATATGGGCATTGAATGTTTAGGAAATTAAATGAGCAATATGGCTTAAAAATAACTATAAAGATGAACCCATGAATAAAAGCGGGAGCATCCTGAGAAATTATGTATGGACTAAAGGTAAGGTTGGAGAATGTTTAGAGAACTCCAGATTCTGGAAAATAAAAACTGTGTCCATAATATAGAGCAGTGGCCCCCAAACTTTAGGGCACCAAGGACCGGTTCCATGGAGAGAGGGTTTTCCGTGGAGCAGAGGGGACTTGGTTTCGCGTGCTGCCTGCATCCCGTGGATGGGGCTTCGCTTGTTTGCGCGGCCCGGTATCTGACATGCCATGGTCCTGAGCTGGTCCAGAGACTGGGGGTTGGAGACACCTGATATAGAAGATTATGTTTCATTTTATGCAATAATCTTAATGCAGATAAACTTGCAATAGACGTATTTGCAAATTTTTCAGTAAACATATTTCAGAAATTAAACTGGTGTTATTTCATGTACTTATTGCAATAATGCAAGCTTTCAGAAAATAATTGTGATTTTGCTCCCCTTTTTTCTTAAGATTCTACATCTCTTTTTATACATTAATATAATAAAAAAATGTACATTCCACCCAAATATATACTTATTATTCTCAGTGAGTCTTTGTTCTAAAATGCTGTCCCATGCTCACCCAGAATTTAAATAATGTAATGTTTTAAAAAAGTATCTGGGGATGATACGCAGAAAATTATGTGATAGTTTGAGCTGCTATTTTATTGTTCAAAATTAAGCAGATTTCTGCTGGTTGAGGTCTGAACAGTAGATTACATGGGAGCTCTATATAAGTTCTTCTGACCTTCAGGCAGGCTCTAATAAATAAAACAAATGCCAACGCTGTATTAAAGCAATAGACCCAGATGGTCATGGGAACAGAAAATCCAATTTCCTCAATCTCAGTTTCATTAGCCAAAGTGTTATAATGGTATGATACAGTGATTTGATAACAATCCATTCTGAACCAGTTCTAAAATAATGGGATACATGGATAGATAGATGGTTACTCACACTACTAGGGAAAGGACATAGTGTACTATTTTGATTTTTATTCCTTGATTGAATAGGGGTGAGGAGGGGTTAAGGAAAATAACAGAGCAAATGTGTAGACAATATAGGAGAATTAAACGTGAAAGGCAGGGACATCTAGACTCCCTGCTAACATTACAGAAATAAGCCGCATGAATGCACATTGGAAACATTTCTAGAAGTATCTCTAGCTTGAGCTGTTGAGGTGTGGAATCACAAAATCTCACATTAGGATCTTTAGCTGGCGGGCCAAAGGGTATATGAATGAACAGCTGGCAAGGGGTAAGTTAAAGCCATTACACAACTCTCCTAGAACATACACACACATCATCTGTTTAGCTGCTGCGTTAGCTTTTATGGTCTTTCACTTTGAAGTCATTTCAAAGCTGCCTTTCAACACTTTTTTTCCACTAATATGGCAATGGTCCAAGAGTGCAGCTCTTTTTTTCTTTCTGATAAAAATTCAAACTTTCACACACTTTCATACAAATTCTTTACACTGTAAAAATTATGCAAAAAAAGGGTTATGATTGCCAGATTTGCTTTCTTCATCTATTCAGGAATGATGCGGGACCCTACTGTGTGCAGTCAGAAGTCTCTCTCTTGAAGTTTCCCTTCTAGGTTCGGAGCAAGATTATTTTTTTTAATACACTTCTATATATGTATTGATGGAAAAGGTGGCACATCTTTCTGAAAAGCAAAGAATTTAGGTTCCTGAGAATTTTTACATTCACAATATTGATTCTCTCTTGGTTAAAGTAATAATGAATGATATGAAATGCAATATTTCTGGACAAAGTAAATCTATACTGGAAGCATTGCTCAGAAAATAGATAGAGCGTCTTTAAATTTAAACCAGTTCAATCTTCTAGTTTCAGCATTTTATTCTGTGTTTCCTCAAGAAAGAAGGAAATCTACATGGATTTACATAGGAATGCTATAGGAAGAAACTTAGAATGTCAAGGGTTTGCCCACAGCATTAAACCTAAGGTTACTTTCTGGTATAATAATTCTTTTATGGATGCCTTCCATAAAATGTCAGCATCTGCCAATATGAAAAGCCAGTTTGTGCAGAGAACAAGGGCAAGCTTTTAAGAAGATGATTTTCATGTTGCTTTCTAACATACATATTTCTGCACATAGAAACTAACTGGAATAAAGCATTATTTCTTCTATGTTTGATGTCAAAGCCCAAATTATCATTATTAGTATTAGTATTCAAAGTTTATTATAGAGCTTTAGCCTTCTACATACTAACCCACTGGGGATGATCAGCTGTTGTCAACTCAAAGTAAAGCCAGTCTATTGATCCTCTGGAGTCATTCACACCTTCAACTTTCCAGTCTGTTTGGCAAAGCAAATTGAAAATAGATAATGGAAAGATAAAGCATTTCAAACTATTTTCTTCCTAAATCAGAGAGGAAAATAACCCATTTGCAACAAGTCATTGTAAAATACTGTAGAAGAAGTTTACGCGAGAGCCCTAAATGTCAAGATTGCTTACTAAATGCCCCAAAAGGAAAACTCTGTCTCTTTCTAGCCCTGTTTCTGTTTTATCTTGGCTTACAACTACCAGATTGATCATGTCCTGGTGGGTGGAATTTTATACCCATGTGCTAGAAACAGGATAATGGGATAAAGGGTGTGGCCTCAACCAAAACAGAGCATTTCATAGGTTGTTTATCCTTTATTTCCTGATTAAAAATTGTTTTTAGAAGTCTACAACTGAAATATATTTGTTACTATCTGGACTTAAGGAATGGGATTGGTGATTTAAGTAAAAATGTCATATCTCTTCTAATTCAGCCACTGCACACAACTCTAATTTACAGTTTCATTATAGGAAGTGGATTACTTTTTGATAACAAAAGCTGATCCAGAAAAAAAATTAAAAAGTAATACCAATTACTGAGTTTGTGTGCATCGCTTTTGCTTGTTACAAAATCACCTATGCAAAAGGAACATTATAGTAGAAGAAACATTTTTTTTATGTATTACTCATTTCTCTATGCTGGGGATGTATGCCCATTTCTCCTACTTCCTGCTGCCATAAACCTTGAATCACATCTATCCCAGAATCAAGATGAGTCCTTTATGTCTCCTAGGAGCTGTCTTTCACACAAGAGATAGGTATTCTATGGCAATTTCAAGGGTGATCCCAATGTCTTGAGTTTTTTGTCTGTTTATTTGTCTGCAATCAGCAGCAAAGCCATCAAGATTTATATAAGAACTTGCTCTGATCTTGGATATGGAAGTCTTCCTCCTATGCAGGGGTGAAATGCTACCGGTTCGGCTCGGTCCGGGCATAACGGTAGCAGCGGCCGCCGGTGGTTCGGAAAACTGGTAGCGGCGGCCCACCCACCCAGACATCGCCATTTTCTTGTTTTTAACCCTCTGTGCATGCGCAAAGCGTTCTGCGCATGTGCAGAGGGTGAAAAAGCAAGTGCAATGGGCGCACACGCACTTCCAAACCGGTAGGGAAGGTAAGTAGATTTCACCGCTGCTGCTATGCCATAAAAGGAAGCTGCTCTCTGATGACAGGTTATGTTCTTTATGGATAGGCCCTGAAGGGGAAGAAGAGCAAGTTGCCTCCTTGTAAACTCTCTTCCAGCTTTGATTAAGGACAATTAATGTATTCCGTTCCCCCCCCCCCCATCATCCCTCTTTACATCTCTCCCTCCTGCTGTGAGGAGAGGAAATGTGCTTCGAGGAAAAGCTTTTATTCTATAGTCAGAATAAAGCATATCTCAAATATAGATTTTATTAAGGGGATGTTCAGGAAACATGCCTTTTTGCAATTTTGTCATATTCTCCCAGTTCTCTCTTTTACCACAAAAATTATTATTGAGGGAGGAAAGAGAGAATATCTATTTGGTAGCTTTGTGGGATTTCCCCCAAAGCTTAATTAAAACGCTATCCGCCTGTCCTTGAGCCAGAAAAAACTATGCCAGCATAAACATTGCTTTCCCCACTGCTGATTGCTGTGCTACATCTAACCTCTGTTTTGGCTTTCCATTACATGTAGTCCTCACTTATGATCATTTATTTAACAAATGTTTGAAGTTACAATTTACAGCCAGGCCTGGCAATTAGGACCATCGCAGTATCCCTGTGGTCACATGATCGAAATTTGGGTGTTTGGAAACTGGCATGTATTTATGATGGTTGCAGCATCCCAAGGTCATATGTTTTCCAGTTGCGACCTTCCATGGCTTTCAACAAGTTGGGGAAGGCCATGTGATTTACTTAAAGATTGCAGCAAAAAAAGGTCATAAAATCAGGCAAAACTCATATAATGACCACATCACTTAGCAATGCAAGTTCCAGTTCCAATTGTGGTTGTAACCAATCGAGATAGATGCAAAATATGTTACACCCTCTCTCTTTGCTACCTCACCCCCTTCCTGAATGTCACCAACCATAGGTGTCCCCTGAATTCAGTGGTTTTTGTCAAAATGATGAAATGTATGCTGTGATGTCACGAGTTCTTCCGCTCATGTACATATGTGTGATGTACAAAAGGGATGGAATTTGCATCTTAACAGGTTTTTTGATTGTCAAGTTGCTATTATTATAAAATAATTCACAATATCCTCTTTGTCAAGCTCTGAAAGCTTCCTTGAACAAATTAGAAAGGCAGCATAGGCAAAAGGGAAGAAACTATAGGAATAAAATAGTAATCAAGGAAAGAAATCAGAACATTGGACATAAATCTCACTTAATACTGATACAGCGGTAGAACTGATTGCCAAGGACTGTGTGCACATGCCTGCATAAACACAATTTTCATCACTGGGAATCTTGAGGAACAAATTGGATGAATGCTTGGCTACTAGATTAATTGAGCTGGTCTGTCAAGTCTGGCAGAAGCTCATTCCAGTGGAAGCTATTGACCAATTAAAACATCTTTCCTGATTAATCACTTGCCTTTAATAGAGCAGTCATCTAATTGACTGAATTTATGTACATTTGCATACAAGCCAAAGCTCAATAAACTGTACTTTTTTTAGATATTAAAGGAAGCATGTACCATAAAATTATAAAAAGGTATTGTGCGAATAGCATATTTAATATCTTGTATTTCATTCCATATGTAGCAATATAGCAGAATGAAAATAGACTTAAAATTAAACAAGCATTGTTAATGTAGAGCTCTGCTGATTAAAATTAATCAACCACTATTAATTAAGTAAAGTGCTTGTATATCAATTAAATTGGTTAAAATTTATAACTATGCTTCCAAATTCTACTTCCATGTTAGATGTTGGAATACAACACTGATTCTTTGGTTTTCAGAAAAATATTTTGGGAAGGTTTCTATTTATGGACTATAACATTTCTTGTAAATAAGGGATGTACAACTTTTTTCAGGTTGCGGCCACATTCTGCATGCTGCAGATCATGTTCCAAATAATAAATGCAACTAGACAAAGAAATAGATAAAGTGGAGGAGCACATTTGATTGTATTCCATTTAAAACAATTTAAATAGATTTAGGTAGTAGGATTGTTCCCTATATATTTATATTTTGTCATATCACAATCATTGTAAGATCGTGGATTCACTATAACACCAAAGAGTAGAAAGTGATTTCAATCTCCTCTCCTTGGAATTAGAGCTCACTTGGAAGTTCATTGCCACCATGGCAATCATGTGTTTGTCATAGGCTATCACTGGCCCTTGTGCACATGGCTATGTTTTAGATCTTGCAATCACCTTGGAGCAAATATATTATTATCTATTTGGGGGGGACTTTTCCATCAGTTCATTGTCATGGACAGATCACTTCCTTGTGATAATGGCCTTGACTATGGCTGCCACCTTCTGAAGGAAGGAAGAACTTCTTCAGATGGTCCACAACTGACATCTGATGGATCCACAGAGATTCCTGTTACCGCTTGGGGAGTTCTCAGCCATCTTTTGGCTGGTGTTTCTGTTAGATGCTTTTTTGACCATTGGAATACAGAGGCAACTGGGGCACTTCAGAAATCACATTTCTCCATTTGTCTTCCAGGCTTTTTTTGTTATGAGGCTCGCTCTGCCACACCTTCTGCCTTTCAAATATGGAGGTCAAATTGAATGCTGTAAGAGCATCACTAGGTCTGCTTCTGTTTTGATTAAGAGCAGTTTCTATTCCCAACAGGTTGTTGTGTTGCAGGGCTCACTATCATGCTTAATTTACAAAGAAGACGACAGATACAAACTAGAGATACAACCTTCTGCTGCCAACTCATATTTAATCCTGAGCAACTTTTCCTTCTCTTACAAAAGGAAGATTCCTTCTATAACAGAACAACAGCTGAACATTTGGACTATATCAAAATGATGAGAGACAGTAACATGTTTAAGTCTATGTTTTGGAAATGTGATAGAAAATATCTGTCCTAATGTCTCACCTCTCTCTCTCTCTCTCTCTTCTTTCTTTCTTTCTGTCTGTCTTTCTGCCTCTCTCTCTCTCTCTGTTTGTGCTTTTAGACCCGAAGCTCTCGGCATTCACAGGGTTCTCAGCCTGGCCTGGCTGATCAAGCCAAGCTTTCTTTTGCTTCAGCAGAATCTTTGGAAACCATGTCTGAAGCTGAACTGCCCATTGGGTTCAACAGAATGAATCGCTTTAGGCAAAGCCTGCCTTTGTCTCGTTCCACCAGCCAAACAAAACTTCGGTCACCAGGTAAACTCTTTGTGCACTACAAAGTGCATGATCTTGGGCAGGAGATGTCATTTTTCTTTTAAATGAAAGCTGCTTTTGGGTTACCTTTTTGGAGTTTTTTCTTGTGTAGCACTCAAAGGGGATGTGATTAAACCTGTTTCTGTATAAGCACTTTTTTTCACTTACAGTGTATATAAGCATCTTGGATGAAGCAGTAGCATGTTCATTTTATTTATTTAATTTATTTGTATGGGCACTCATCTCACAACAGAATAATTTGATATTGATTTTTGGAGAAAGGGCCTGCCATATTTTTAGGGGAGAAGGGTTAGGGTTAGGGTTAAAATATTGACATCCTTAGTTAAAAAGATATTGGATTATAAGTGTAGGAAAGACCCTAAAACGTTACTATAGATCCTTCTCTGGATGTTCTGACTTTTAGCCAACAGAGTCATTAGACATTCTGTAAGAGATAATGAAAACTATATTCCATCATTACCAGCGTGTTCCAGATTTCTAAAGGATGTCTTAGAGAATAACTGCCAGAGAGAACAAGCAATGCAATTCCAAGGACACCAGTATTTTGAGTGAATTCAAAAAGTTTAGCTATATTAATTTACTTGCACACAATTATTTTTATTAGCAACAACAGCTTCCAAACTTCACAAAACATTATTTTAAAAAAAAATTAAATCTAGAAATCCAGGACAATCGAAGCATCAGTTAAAATCTTTGAATTAATAGAGTAGAAGGATCAGATTACTTACTCTCCAGTCTCCCGATTGTTGCTATATTCCTGATCACCTATTAATAACTTTAGCTTTTCTGTGAAAATGGTGAGATTGTGGAATTTCATACTCACACATCTCAAAATGTTGTCACTAATTGCATGTGCTACTAGTAGACACTAAAATAGAAATTGAATATTTAGCCATATATCTGACAGCACATAGTTCCATTTGTATTTGTGATTCTATTTTTTTCCCTTAAAATGTTGCTCTTAAAATATATTAGATTACAATTGCATAACAATCTAGAAGAGTTTTTTGGCAATGTTGGGAGCCTTTTTGGCAATGTTCTCTATACCTAAAACACGTAAAATTGGAGAAGATTATTCTATATTTTACCATTTATGCACCTATTAACAAGGGTCCTAGGAGATGGGGGAATGTGGAGATAGATTTCTGTGCAACTTCCAAAACTGAATTAACTAACCCACCCAATTAACCATGAGCTAAACATTGAAGTTTTACCACAAACTGATGCAGATTTGTTTGAGGTAAACAAACTCCCAACATCTATGTAAGAAATACTGCAGGAGTCTGCAAAAATAGGGTTATTTTATCTAGGATTTCAGTCTCTGTGACTGTTGCTTCTTTCAGTTTATCTCCCAAGCCACATGGAAATGTGTGGCTTGGGAGACAAAAGACTGAAATTTTGAGAAGCGGGGTACGTTCCTCCAAGCCAGTCAGTGAAAGACTAATTCTGGTTCCATCACCATGGGTCACCTTTTTTTGTCCCCCCAACAGAAAAATGGGAGGGGGGAGGGGAAAGAGCCAAACATTGAGAAGATACAGACTTCTTTTCAATTGCTGGAAATAACTAAAAATAAAGTTACCATCTTTGCTTCCTGGGTCATGTGCTACCATCACACAAAGGTGAGAGAATTGCTTGGGAGAGGGATTCACAGCCATGTCCTATGAATATATGTCCAATGGAATTTAAAATTTATAGTTATGAGTCACTCAACAATTCCATCTTTTGAACTGTTTCCTTCCTGCTCTATTATCTTTTCCTATTATTCTCCATTTCCTCAGGCATCCTTTTCCTGCAGTTTGGGGATGAGACAAGGAGGGTTCATATCACCCACGAAATCAGCAGCATGGATACTCTCCATGCCCTCATTGTCCACATGTTTCCTCAGAAGTTGACAATGGGAATGCTAAAGTCCCCAAACACTGCCATTCTGATTAAAGACGAATCCCGCAATGTTTTCTATGAATTGGAGGATGTCAGGTATGTCTTGCTGTAGATATTAACTCCTGGTAAGAAATAACAGGGGAAACAGAATGTTCACTTCCGCATAAGAATGATCTCTGTGGAAAGGTCAAGAAAATATCAAAATATATTTTAGGAAAATATTAATCAAACACAGCCTGTGGCAACATGCCTGGTTCATTGTATTTACCGCTAATGTTATTTTTTTTTTCTGTTGTAATCATTAAGAACACCAACTCCAGCATACTTACCTGGCAAGGGAGAGGCCTTGATCATGAACTAGGAGCTTTTATTTGTTTACTATAGCAATATGCTATCAGGAAATCATTCTTTGTTAAATCTGTCTGAACTATGGGCTATTGCCATATTTTCATGGCTCAGGGTTTTATACCTATGAGACTGCCTTCTCTGCATTAAAGGTGCAGGTGAGATCAGGAAGAGAAGGCAAGCCTTCTTGGAAATGGCCTCCCTGATTTGGAACAGCATACTCTTGAATATTTGGCAGTCCTCCTGCATCGTTTGAAAGGCCATAAAGATTTGACCCTCCAGGAAAGTATGTGGGCTATGGAGGTTTAACCCAGGGGTGAAATCCAGGAGGTTCTGACAGGTTCTGGAGAACCGGTAGTGGAAATTTTGAGAAGTTCAGAGAACAGGCAAATACCACCTCTGGCTGGCCCCAGAGTGGGGTGGGAATGGAGATTTTGCAATATCCTTCCCCCAGGAGTGGGGAGGGAATGGGGATTTTGCAGTATCCTTCCCCTGTAGTGGGGTGGGAATGGAGATTTTGCAGTATCCTTCCCCTGCCACGCCCACCAAGCCATGCCACTCCCACCAAGCCACACCCACAGTACCGGTAGTAAAAAAAAATGGATTTCACCACTGGTTTAACCCACCCTTATGAGATGATGGGTCCTGGTTTTGGGAGTTTTATAAGTTTACATTTTACCTTTGTTGTGGTGTTTTGTTCTGTAAGTGATTTACAGTCTATGGGAATGTAGCAACATAGAAGCCATTATTATAGATAAATAAATCTTGCAGCAACTGATTCTGTTAGTAGAGTATTTCTTATGGAAAGAAACATTTTTCCTTGTCATCCAAAATCTATTGCCAATCAATTTAATTATTTAATGTCAAGTTCTATTGTTATGATTCTAGTGTTAGGAAACGGAGAAAAAAATGTCTCTAGCCATTCTCTTTCTATTATGCATCATTGTTAAATATTTCTATCAAATTAGTCATCTTTGTTTTTGTCATCCCCTTGAGGAACTTAATATATTTTCTTGCTAAGTATTTTTATCCAAGACTAGCACTTTTTTATCTCTTTCTTGTAGCCCTCCTGTAGTGCTTCCTATAGCTTCTTTTCTCTTTTTCTCTTTTTACCTTTCCTCAACAACTCATTCAGGAAGAAAAGAGATTTAGTTAAACAGTACCTTTTGATTGACAGCACTAGGGCCCATTTTACTAGAAACACCCCCCTTTGTAGCTCTTCATGGTTCCTTTTATGTGAGCTTTGGCAATTCAGCCCAAACTTACAAGTAAGAAAGGAAGCCCACAGATGTAAAGGACCCATACAATGTTGACCCTAGGTACAAATTTGACCCCCACGGAAGTATTTGCATGGACATGCTGCTGTATATCAAAGCAACAGATTATGCAAAAAGATTATAAATTCTAAATCCTGATGTGATCTGCTTGAAGGCTTTTTGGAATGAACAGGAAACAATGACACAGGAAAATGCCTTTATGCATCTGT
This sequence comes from Thermophis baileyi, assembly GCA_003457575.1. Lineage (NCBI taxonomy): Eukaryota > Metazoa > Chordata > Lepidosauria > Squamata > Dipsadidae > Thermophis > Thermophis baileyi. Next base: position 1,428,693 of record QLTV01001726.1, read on the forward strand.
CACCTATGCATCTGTCACCTATGCATCACTGTGCTCAAGCATATTTTAGGACCTGAAATAATAACCAAAGCTAATATGCATTTATCTCATGTGATTCTTTGGGCTTTGTTCTTCCAGGGATATTCAAGACAGAAGTATTATCAAAATCTACCGGAAAGAGCCACTTTATGCCTCATTCCCTGGATCCCACATCACCAATGGTGACCTTCGGGTAAGAGCAAAGGATTGCACAGAGGCCATTCTATTGTCAGTGCCACAAGAGATAAAATGGGCAATGTATTAAGGAACATTTCATTAATACTTGTGCTATGGTGCACACAGACATACATTGACTTATACCTAGCATTGCAGTTCTGCAGATTTGCAGTCATAATCTTCCTCTAATGTTCAATGTACTCTAGCAGAAGACAGCAATTTCCTCCTTGTAGTTTGAGAACTATAGATGTGCACTGGGGTGATTATTTCCTCAGAAAGTAACTGAAAAATCCTAACAATTCTAATCTAAGCACCTTCCCCACCCCTTCTTTTCTTCTTTCCTTTTCAGCAAAACTAAAAGACTTGAACCAAATCTCTTCAGTAGAGAGGATCACTGGAAGATCTATATTTCCCTTGAGCTTTAGATATTCAGAATTTTTTTTTTAAGTAACTCCACTGTGGGAACAATTTATATATCCTATAAAATTTTGCTTCTGAGGGATTCTAATTTAGTTCTGTAGTTCTGTTTTAAGAAAAGACAAGACTATAGAGAATCCTCTATTAATGGATGGTGTCCATGAGGTTTGAAAAATTTAGGATGGGACTTGCATTTCTGTAGATCTGAGTGCAAAATCATCTTATCCCACAATTTCCCATATGTGATTAGTTTTAGAAAAGTAAGTATAAGCTATCCATCTATTGTAGGGAACAACCTAGTTTAGTGAGGAAAACAATTGCTTTGGAAGAACCAGAAAGATGAAAAACTTTGGCAAGTTGCCAATGAATATTTCACTAGCATAAGCAGAACTTTGGCAGGGAAATAATAAATATGCCCATCAAGGCATTCATCAGAGTAAAATATGTTTCCAAAAAAGGGGATGGAATGAATCAACAGTAAACAACTGTAAGAAGTGTGTGTGTGTGTGTGTGTGTGTGTGTGTGTGTGTGTGTGTGTGTGTGTGTGTGTGTGTGTGTGTGTGAGAGAGAGAGAGAGAGAGAGAGAGAGAGAGAGAGAGAGAGAGAGAGAGATCTGTTGTGATATGAAATAAGAATAAGACATTTTCTTGTCCATGTTCATGCAGCTCAGTATATATTATGCACTTATAAGTTGTTTCATATGATTAAATAATCTCACATATTTTCACCTATATACTGTGATAATGCAAAAAAGATTTCTGCATTATCTGAATATATTATTATTCTGAATTTCTCTGGCTTCTTATTGTTCTAGAGAGAGGTGGTCTACACTTCCAGAGAATCGTCTCCTACCCGGCGCCTAAATAGCATGTCTCCTGCTTCCCACCTTACTTCTGGCTCTCCTCCTCCAGTGCTCCAGTCATCCTCGCCTTCCCGTTCCCGTATGTCTTACAGTGGTGGGCGCCCACCCTCTTATGCTGGCAGTCCTGTGCATCATGGAGAGCGCCTCTCCAACCTCCCTCCAGCTCAGGGAGTCTCACCAAGTCCAAGTGCTATCTTGGAGCGCCGTGATGTCAAGCCGGATGAAGACCTGGTGGGAAAAAATATGGTTCTGGTGAAGAACGAAGGCCTGTATGCTGATCCATACAGTATGGTGCATGAGGGACGTTTGAGCATTACATCTACTCAGTCACTGGCTGGGATGGGGGATCCATTTGCTTACCCTGGAGGGCTTTATAAGCGGGGCTCGGTGCGTTCTCTTAGCACCTATTCAGCTGCTGCCCTACAATCAGAACTGGAAGATAGTTTATATAAGCCCAATGCACAGATCTACAGTGATACTTACGGCCCAGGGATGGGCTTCCGTTTGCCACCATCATCTCCCCAGAAAATAGCTGATGGCCGACTGGTAGACGTTCAGCAGAGCCAAAGTCCTCACAGCCCTTATTCAGGGCCTCCAAGTCGATCCTCACCAGTACGGCAGACTTTCCGCAAGGACTCTTGTTCTTCAGTGTTCATGGAAAGCCCTGTCAATAAACCACGGAATCTCAGTTCTTCAGGTGCTCCAGAACTATTCCCTGGACCTGGGGAACGACCTCATTCTGGATTCAGTTCACCTGTGCCTGCCAAGGATACTGAAACAAGGTAAAAAGATGAAAGTGTATCATTTCTTGCTAACAATAGATCTACCATTATTAATAACACATCAGCAGCTTGAATAATTTGCATATTGGAAAGTTGGACCCTAAAATGCAGGCTTTCTTATTCTGAACTAAATTTGACAGAGTACAAAAATGACATTCCAATCTCAGCAAATGAGATTTCTACCCTATGATGCTTTTGCCACAAAAGAACCCAAGTGATTTTGGTTATTTTGTGCCAATATGTTAAAATAAATGCACATGGGTTAGTAAATGGTTTGTTTGTGTCTCATCACTCCTGCTGCTCCAGCCAAAATGACCATAGGAGTCATTTTGGTTGGAGCAGCAGGAGTGATGAGACATACTATGCATTTGAGCACAGGATGCTTGACTAGTGCTTTTATAATCAATGATCAGGCACTATGAAGGATAATTGCCTACATGGGTCTAGCACTCTCATGCCAGACTACTAGAGCCTGATTGACAAGGCAGCTTGCACAATAGAGCACTCTGCTGGCTGAAGTGGTGAGTCCACTTGCCCATAGCCCCTTGTCAGCTCTTTTTCAACAAAGCAAAACAGACAGCAAGAGAACATGAGTAAGCAAAAGAACAAGGAAGCACAAAAGAGGCAGATAAGTGAGTGAAAAAAGAAAGATTACACAAGGAAGAAAGGAGGAATTGAGCAAATATGCAAGAGAAATAAATCATCAGCAGTCTGCTTTCAAATAAAGCCAGAGAGATGGGTCCAGGTATCTGTCAAAATTAACCTCTTTCCCCAGTCTCACCCCTTATTAAGGAGAGCAATTGGAAGTTGTTTTTCTCAGCAGCAGGAAATCCACCAATCATTTTCCATAATCAGTTCCATGTTAACCTGTCAGAACAGAACCTCCCACTGCTGTCTCATTACCAAAGCAGAGCAGAGATCAGCTGTAAGACAATGCAAGTAATGTTGGCATACATTTGTGTCTTCTTACGGACTGGAGGAAGACATGTTAAACAGGCTTCCTGCTGACCATTCCTGCTGATGACGACACAAAAATCTCTTGATCTAGGGCCTGGTTAAGGTCCTCCTTTTTGTGTCCCTCTTCTCTTCAGCTTTTCTCAGATAAGAAAACTAGTTGGAATAAAAAACAGGGAAAATCAGCAAAATTACAAATGGAAGCTATCTTGATCCTCTGTAAAAATAAAATAAAATTGAGTGACACAAGGCAGTCACCCAAAGGAAGTCAAGCAAAGGAAGCCTTATTCCAAAGCATTCTAATAATGGCATTTCCAGTGTTGTTTTATTTTTTCTCCCAGATCTGATTTGTTTATTTTTTCCTTTTTAATTTGCCATGTGCTTACATCAGCAGTAGATTAATCCAGTGTAACAAAGCAAAATACTGTTGCAGCATTCGGTCTTTTGTGTACCTTTATTTAGATTTCCATTCTTGCAAGTTCTGCCCTTACATTACTTGACAACTGAGTGGGTAGTCTGAATGGATACGCCTAATAATTACCTCTTACACCATAATCCTATGTATTCTTCAGAACTAAGTTCTACTCTATAATGAGGCTGACTGCTGAATAATTGCCAATAGGATTGCTGAACAAATGTCAGATCTGTTGCAGGCATGATATCCTGGGTTCTTCCTTTTGCTTCTTTTGTTTCATTATATGCAAAAGAGGGTTATTTTGCTCATTTAAAAAAGAAATAAATTAAAAATGGCAGGGAAATAGTTATTATAGCTATCTCTTGTGGGAAGCTGAAATCAAACTTCAATTAAAAGATGCTACTCGTGGGACAATTATCACCTATTTCCCAGCAGTAAGCAATAAAATGAGTGAAAATCTGCAAGCAGGAAACTTTCAACAAAGAAGAGAAGTGGTTTTTACTGAATGGGTCTTATTGTTCAATTAAATGTTATAGAAAGCCCAAAGTCATTGCTTGATAATATACTGTCTGACTCCCCAATTAATGTATCAAGACAACAATGTGCCTGCTTATAATCTGTCAAGCTTCCTGCCCTATTCTTTTAAGGATTCTTTAATTTTATAATAATGGAAGCTTTGCATCCTGCAGAGCAAAGCATCATTCCCAAGCATAGCTTGAGATTCCACTTGAATTTTTATTTTAGAAAATAAAGTGGGGATGGCTGCAATTCAGTATGTTTTTTTTAATCTCCTGTAATGATAGAAAGGTGTTTTATGATTGGTAGTCATTAAAAATTTCAAATGTAGCCACTGCTCCCAAAAGTTTGATGACCCCTGAAATAGCAGGATATAACATGTTTTGTAAAACCTTCATTTTCTTAATTTCAGTTTGTTGTGGTCTCAGTAGTACTGAAGGGCTGAGAAAGAATATTGGAATAACTGATCTTTGATGTCACCATAGCACTTAGTCTATTCTCTCCCCATTTTTAACTTGTGTCTGTCTCTTTACCCATAATTTTCAGGACTCTGAAAGCAAATTAGAAAACATAAGATTGTGTGCCTTATCTCATGTTTAATCTTCCTGTGCCTACATTTCCAGGAATGAGGATGGTTTCTCAGATGACTTGAGTTGTCAGGGGAGAATGTAAGAACAGAGATCATTAGGATAAGAGAAATACCGAAAAAAAGAAATGGTTAGAAACATCAAGAGGGAGAGGGAGTGAAAGGTAAACAGAAGAGGTCAATAGAATCAAAGTCATAGTCCTATCAGAAGTTAATGAAGTGGAAAGTATGTGTGAGAAATTCCTCCTCAGTTCAAAACCTTGAAGAAAGATTGCCTGAAGAGGCCCTTTGGGATGGACACTTGATGGAGAGAGTGAGAGAAGCCAAAACACAAAACCACTCTTAGTCTCATGCTGTCTCATTTCATTTCTGCCCTTCCCTTTTCACAGTCAGATCAGGGAGCATGACCCCAAAAGGCACTTTGACCAACTGAAAGTACAGGATGCCTGAGTTTTACTAGCATAGCAGTTGCCCATACTAGTTGGGTGACTACTTGTGACTGAGAAAGTAGACATGCTCATCAGGTTGTTAATGCAATTGTAAGTAGAGTGAAATAAAGGCTACAAAATCACTGACAAAGACTTGTCATGTGTGTGACACTTTTTTCCAATAGCACATTACCTGATATACAGGGGTGGGAGGGGAAAAACAGAACGAAGCACAGTGGATTGAAGTGTCACATACCACCTTGTACAATACTCCTATTCAAAATCTGATTTGCTAAAGTACTAGCTCCTCTCTTCTTCAGGCCAAAATTTCCAACCTTGTATTCTTGCTGTATACTAGCCTGGAATTACAGGATTTGCATCTAAAGGGCATCAAGTATCGAGAAAATACCTCATGTGACTGTCTTCCTTCCAGGTTCCCAGAAGTATCTATAAGGTCTTTATGGATTGGTGCTGATTCCATAGAGCTGTTAGGCTCTTGATTTCTTGTCCTCAGGAAGCCTATTTTGGTCAATTGTTTCTTAGTTTTCACCATGGTACGAGGCTGTTACCCTCTACAGAGCTTCAGAACGTTACATGGACTTCTCTTAGGTGCTTTTTAAAGTGTAATTTTCCAGCTGTTTTATCTGGGATATGATATTGTTTCTTTGCTAATATTTTTTCTTGCTTTGGTGATTTTATACTTTTAGCTTTTTTATATTATTACAAACAAGTCTAGATTATCAAATTGAGAGATGTGCAGGAATGCTGTTTCAAAATTGAATACAAATAAATATACTGTATTCTTATGTTTACTCATATTGCCATAATACTAGGAAACAATGAAAAAAGCATATATTTGTCCTACTGTCTTGTCTGTACCTTTTTATATATACAGTCTTTCTCTCTCTTCCTCTCTCTTTTTATTAAGGGAGCGCATGGAAGCAATGGAAAAACAGATTGCCAGCCTCACAGGATTGGTACAGAGTGCATTAATGAGAAGCTCAGATGGAGAGACCCCCAGGTAAGAGGCTTGGTGGGTGAAACTACATGGCTTGCTGTTGTTCCCTTTAGCATTGATAGAGATGGTGAACTTCTCACCATCTCTATCAATGCCTCCTTATCTTGATAAATGCAAAGCAGAAACTTATTACCAGACTAGAGATATTTTCAACAATCCAACCAAACTGTCCAGGTTGCTTTTGTAGTGGATTAAAAAGAGAATGAAAGTCACTATGATATAAAGGTTAGTGTATGGGGTTTTGGCCAAATCTCTGTTCAGTCATGAATTATGCAAGATGCAGTTGAACTTATTTTAAGTGAAAAAAACATGAATCTTTTGCAGTTGGTCACCCTAATTGCAGGTGATCTTAAGGCAATAACTCTCGACTAAATTTGCCCAACTCAACCGATCAGTCCATAGAGTTTCTATTCCAATAACTATGAGACAAAACACCTAGTAGAGCAGTATTTTGCAAAGATTATCTACATAACTCCAAACTCATCCTTCCCACATTATATAGCCCTCTATTCCAAGGAGAATCACTATTGAGGATACCACTTCCTTTACTGCATCAATATCTTATGAAGTACCATTGTACAGTAATCAGTTACCTTAGCTTAAATTGTACTTAATTGGGATAATGGAATGGTTGTTATTGCTATGGTTTCCAGCACCCTCCTCCGTTTAAAGAAATAGGACACTGCCAATCCATGCTGCTTTGGTGGCACCAAAAATTAAAATGAGAATGGGGTAATATAGTGAATACTGTATAGAGGATGGCCTTGAAAGGAAGGGAAGGGAAGGACATTCAGACTTGCAAGATTTTGTTACTATAGTTCCAATTAAATCTTTAGGTTTGCATGGTCTCTGTTTCTTAGTCTGATCTACCTTATGGGGTGACATGAGATACAAAATGGTTGCTTTAGCATAAACTCCTACTATTTCTTCAAGTTTGGCAATGTACATATGCTTTCCTGCCCTTTTTGGAAAAACAGATCAACCTCACAAGATATTAATAAAAATCGAACTTTATTTTTAAAAAAGAAATAAAATGTAAATCTTACTTTTTAACATTAAAGTGCAAATATTCAGAATAAATAAGACAAAGTTTATGAGATAACATAAAAAAGAGACAAATAGATCATAACTTAAACTTGTCTACCATAAATTTTCTGTCAAGTTACATGGTAGAAAATTCTAAATTAATATATATTTTCCAGGAAAACTATAAAGAAAATTTTAGATCTTTGGGCACTCCCTGCAATAATAAAAAAGGCTGAAAAGAACAAAAGTCAGTGAAGCTCAAATAATACTATATAGAAAAATAAAGATAAAAATTAACATAGTTTTATGCTCCCAGACTTATTTACCTATTCCTGAGATATAGTTTCCTGAAGCAAAAGCTCTCTGCTTGTTTCCCTGGACTTTTCCACTTCTTGTAATTCCAACCTTTAATCAAAAGCTCTGCAATATAATGTTAATTATTTCCTCTTACTACCTCCACTACTCAGCTTTCGACTTTTCTATCTCTTGGGGGAAAGCTTTGTACATTACCCAGAGTCACATTGATTGAGTTGGGCAGCCTTATAAATCTAGTTAATAAATAAATAATAGAATTTTGTTCTCTCTGTGACCCGGAGCAGACATGTCTCACACCTAAAGATGTAAATTCTACATCTGAGATAAATAAATGTGTTTTCTATGTTTGGCATTACTGCAGACAGCCTAGAATATTATGAATGCAAGTAAGTTTCACTTTTAATCATATACACAAATCACACACTATTTACAGTATAATAATTTTTACTCCCATCTAAACATCTTAAACCTAGAAATGGTTTTGGAATATCTATGTCTTGTTTGTCATTACAGTGAGAAAACAGAAGGGACCAATGGAGGAACACCTCCATCAGCACGTAAGTGAGCATTTGAAATCCCATCCTCAAATCTGACTTATCTCAAGAAAAAGAAATCATCTTAGGTTCAATAACGGAGCAGTAAAACCAGAATTGTAGTTGCTGTTTTATCTGGAATAGGAGAAATATACTAAAAGTATTTTTATCTTTGATAGGTGGACTTTAAAGTTAGGAAGTTTTCATGAAAATCTCCCATCCTTCCATTTCATTCTTTTTGTTTTTGCTTTTCTGCTGTAAGTTATAGAAACCTGTATGCTCTTCTCATATTCACTGGTATTTTTTCCACTTTTGGGGCTGTCTGGAACAAAATGGAAGCAAGAATTTGATTTCACTCTTGATTCAACTTTTTGATGATGCCCCATAGTTGAACAGATTTGAAGGATGATATTAAAAATGCAGTTTAAAGTGAGGGAAGTTGTTCTTACCTTAAAAATAAATCGGCTTTGTTACAAAATAAACTCAGGTAAGATAGTTTCACATAACTATCAGGCCCTTCTGCATGCTGGTTTGAAAGAAAAGTATTAGATAAATGAGGGGAAGCCAATACTGAAATAGCAATAGCAATAGCACTTAGACTTATATACCGCTTCATAGTGCTTTACAGCCCTCTCTAAGCAGTTTACAGAGTTAGCATATTGCCCCCAACAATCTGGGTCTTCATTTTACCCACCTCGGAAGGATGGAAGGCTGAGTCAACCTTGAGCCGGTGAGATTTGAACTGCCGAATTGCAGCTAGCAGTCAGCTGAAGTAGCCTGCAGTGCTGCACTCTAACCACTGCGCCACCTCGGCTCCTCATATCATATTCATATTCATCATATCATATTCATATTCATATCTCTCTGCATTCTTGGAGTTGCTGAAAAAATAACATTATCCAGACCAATTTGTGGTAAAAATTGAAGCCACTACTCACTAGTGTACTTTATTCATGCAGAGAGTATTACTCAAGATGTTGTCTTCTCTTTGATAACAATTTTATAATGCTTTGAACTGAAAGTTACAGAATTTGTATTTTTTACTCAAGCTTGATAAAGGATCTTAATGACATAATCCTTCTCTTTTTTTCAATTTCCATGGATTATCATGCGTTTCTGGTATTTTTTTTTTCTTCCTGTTTCAGACCCAAGCAAGAGCAATGTAGGGACTCCCGTTCCTGGACCTCCACCCCCATCCACTACTGGTACACCAGCTGGGCAGCCCACTGCTATCACTCGTCTGCACATGCAGCTCCATCTCCATGACTTGCAGCAGAATGCCAGTGAACTCCGCAACCAGCTGCACCAACTCAAGAAGCTGCAGGTAACCTGAATTGGAAGGAAGATTATGTTTTGCTCTTTTTCCAATGGAGGAGAAAATTTTAGAATATTATGTTGGTTCCATGAGGCTGAACCTTTTCTCCATGCATTAGAAATGATGTGTTTTGAAAGCAAATGATGCTTCATACTCAGAGTTCAGAAGCCAGAGAGTGCTGAATCTGATGCCCAGTTGTCAGAGTATGCTCTGCATAACACCAGAAAACAAATAAATTAGGTGAAGCAGAAGCATTGCAAATTTCTTCAAATTACTCAATATATACAGCTCTGTGGATTTAGCTTCACTTGATGGAGAATTTGGAGAGGCACTTGGAAATAAAATTATATTATTTGATGTAATCTTATTCTTCAGATAACCCAAAATTGAAAGACCTAAACCAGAACTTATTTCTTCTTTAAAGAAAAAAAAATAGTTTCTGGCTAAATTCCATAAGGAGTGAATTGATTTTAAGGTCGGCAAAAACTAATTGTGTCTCACTTTTCTTTTATAGAGAAAAGCAACAGTATTCATTCAGCAATCATAGACACTGAATTTCAGTACTGTCCATTCCTCTCTTCCTGCACACACACATTTTGACTCCATTTAATAAACTAACCTGTAATTTTCCATTGTTCCATTGAGGGAGAAAGGAAGGGGCACAAAGAACAAGGAGGAATGCAAATTAAATGTAGTTATAGAGAAACTCTATAGTTAAGCATTATCACATACACATTGCTCACAGAAAGTCTTAGTTTAATCCTTGGCATCAACTAAGATTGCAAAAGGTTCTCTGTCTAAAACTTTGAAGTGTTGTTGCCAATCAATACTGACAGTAATGGGCCACATGGATCCGTTATCTGAATCCAGCTTGTTATTTTTCCGTTTCTATTTGGATTTTGTTTAACTTAGTGATAAGATGGGATTTAATCCTAAAATCTTTCCTTGTCCTTCAGACACCATGAAAAATAAGATTTCTGCTTTCCCCACCTTGCCACAAGAGTTTGCCTTGCTATCTTTTTGCTCTCAATTTTGTTTCTCTTTTCTGTTGACATTTATTCTCATTAGTCGTGCTCACCAAAACAAACTGCCTTGGTGCCAGGTGAGATTAATTTGGAGTCTGTGGCACCAAATAAAAGGGCAGATGGTAGCTGTGCATCCAGAGCCAGCAATCTGATCTTCCCTCCCAAACTGTGGGAGGTGCTTGTGGTTTTTTCTCTGAGTTGCTTAACTCCAGAGATAATTAACAGTGACAGCTTGTTAGAAGCTGGAAAGCAGCAAACAGTGCTGAGAGATGGAAAGGCAAATGGCTCACACTCCCACATTTCTCCCAGATGCTTTGAAACTCTGCAACAGATTTGGTGTCCAGATTTGCGTGGATGTGTTCTGTGGTGTCAATCACATGTAGTAACCTCATTCCAATGGGAGGGTTTGGACTGTGGCAAATTCATTCAACAAAGGGTGCTCCAAAGATAAATGAACTGGCATCCAATCCCACCAGACCCTGCTAGAATAGCCAATGGCAAGGGATTCATAACACATTGGTCAGGGCATGTAAAATTCTATATGTAATCTGTATAGAAATAAGTTATTTCTAGAAGATCAACTTTGACTAGCTGGTACGTTCTTTCATTACTTTGCAAATATTAGTAAAAGAAATCAAGCTCTATGGAAGAGAGAAACAAAAAATAACTCTTGATTGCCAATTCAGAAGTATTATTAATGTTAGAAGATAGCACTAGAATATATTATATTTTTAAAAATATTTGTTTTTAACCATTCTTAATTTGGAATCCAAATTAGTCTCATAGAAATTAAAACAATTCTAATTATGTATGCAGTGTTCCAGTCCAATTTCAGCATGACTATAAAAGAAGATGAAGTGTTAAACAATAAAGGCTGTCAGGTTTTATTTATTTCAGTTGTAGTATTTTACATGTAACACTAATAAGATTGGATTTCTCTCCAATGGCAGCACACAAGTCTAAATTACAAAATAAAAATTCTAAGCCTTTGAAGAATCATACATTCACTGACTTTATATATCACCATCTCATCAGTAAAGCGACACTATAAATATTAACTTGTGTTATGAGTTTAGATGTACATTTAGGTCCAATTCCTCATTTACTGCCTCCTTTACCACTAGTTTTACAATGTTTAGGAGAAAACAGAATAACCAGAGGTCTTTTTAAATGCAGGTACATATAAACCCTTCTTAATTATGTGACTAATTCAATATCCCTTTTGTGCAAATCCTATTGGAAAGAAGTAAGTGTATATGTTTGTCATGCAAATGAATTATTTTATCCATATTCAGCATCTGTTTAGCAGCAAAAATTTAATGCTGGACTTTGACAATGTCTATATAGTGTTCCTGAGGGGAATTAGCTGTGCATCTTTCTTTAAATTCCATAGTTTATAAATGCTGACAGTTCCATCCTACACCAATGATTGATTGGTCCTGACTGTCTATGGAAGAAACAGGGGCAATTGCTTTATCTGCTTTCTACTTTTCTAATTTTCCTTTGATGTCTTAGCTATGACCATGGAAAGCTATCATTCAGCTGACCCTGGGGAGCCTTATCCTAAATCATAGCAAACTGTAGAAATAACGGAGGACTGCACAAATGCACACAATCAAACACACTCTGGTGGTTCCACAAAAAAATGCCTCACATGTTAGATTGGACATACAAGGATTCCTACTTGCTAAATAGTGCCACTACGCACACAAAATTTTTAGTCTGGCAAATTTGTGTGCAAAAGCCATTGTATTTGCTAGATCAAAGCAAGTACCATTGAAACAAAACCAGAATCAGTAAGAGGAAAGTGATGCACATTAGAGAAGACACTTGATGATTCAGGAAAGTCTCAGATATGCCGCAGAAAAGTCTCTAGATACAGATTCTCCTTAATAGACTTTTTTGTACAATCCAATATAGTGTGGCTCTGATGACTGAAGCAACTTAGTTGCATCTGATTATTTTCCTGCTGCTTTTCTTCCCCGTCCCATCCATTTCAGCTTCAAAATCAAGAAACAGTGAAGACCATGTTGCGACGGACAGAGACTGAAATCAGTGTGCGGGTGACCGACACCATGCGCAAACAGGAAGATCCCTTACAACGGCAGCGCACTCTAGTTGAAGAGGAACGCCTCCGCTACCTCAACGAGGAAGAACTCATAACTCAGCAGCTTAAGTGAGGATCCTGTAAAAATGTTCATTATTATCTAGGGCAAGGCTAGATAAACACAAAGAACTTGTTTGTCATAGTCTATGGGGGCTGGGGGAAGTGTCTCTGTATGCTTCTGGTGGGAATGACATTTCAAGGTTAAGTATTCTGTGAGGGATATAACTTAATACCATAATGCACAGTTAGATTTAAGATTTGCACTGCTGAGACAAGTAAAGCATGGTTGGTTTGAAAATATATATCTTGCCCTTCAAGCAGTGGTGAGATTCAGCCAGTTCGCACCTATTCGGGAGAACCAATTATTAACTTTCTAAGCAGTTCGGAGAACCGGTTGTTGGAAGAAATCTTATTTTGTTTTTTTCCACTTTACAGGGCTAATCCTGTAAGGAAGGCAGGAAGGAAACATTCTGGTGTTGTTTCTAGCCTAATCTTTATTGCCCTGCTTACAGAGAGAAACTGCCTCTCTGTTTAACCCTTATTATATTGTAACAGCTAAGGCGAAGTGCCCATCGACGTTGAGTTGGCCATGCCCACACGGTCACATAACCACCGAGCCATGCCTACCCAGCTGGTCATTAGGGCAGAGAACCGGTTGTTAAATTATTTGAATCCCACCACTGACTTCAAGTATGCACCAGTCAGAATGGTAATCAGTTGTTTAGTTTGAACGAAGAGACTGAGAAAGAATTTAGGAATTAAAAATATTTCTTCCTTTTAAACCTAAACAGCTATAAGTATAAAAGTATAAAGGTGTGCATTATGGCAACATTCATAACCACAAATTGTGATTGTGCAAGCGAAGCGCTGCCTACTTTTTACAAAAGTTGCAATGCACATGGAAGGGTGAAGGCTTTGACTATGTAATTTTGGCCATCATCATCTCTCTCTTGAGTGTTCCATTTCAATTGGATAAGACATCACAAAAAAATGAATTAAGCAGCCATTTCCTCTTATTTTTCTGTCTCTTCACCTCCCTCCGTCTCTCTCTCTCTCTCTCTCTCTCTCTCTCTCTCTCTCTCTATG
>QLTV01001726.1:1442333-1453801 GCA_003457575.1 Thermophis baileyi
CACATTTTCCTTTCCCTTCTGCTCCTTCAACAGATTTCTGGAAAAGAATCAAATTACTTTTGTCAGATATCTGAACTACTTATTTCAAAAAGCTTTTGAAATTAGGCTGAGGGCTGTCTCAAATTAGGTCAAAGGCCCTGAGTGATTCAAGCATGGTGAAGAGGATTCATTCTGCTTACTGGCTTAAGTTCCTTTTTGTCCGCATCAATTTTATCATCCATATGAAACTACTGAATTTCTCTGGATGTGAGGTATATTATAACAATGATACAATCCCTATCTTTTTCATTCCCCTTTTATCTTAGATAAACAATTACTATACTGGTGAGGAAGTTGCGTAGCTTCCTGGATCTAATCATGCTGATGACTTTTGGGAATTTCTCAGTGTGGTGTCTTTTTTTTAATTCATCAAATACATGTAACTTGGAGACCATGTTATAATGATTCTACATTACTTCCAAATCTGGGATTTTAATCTTTCAAGTTGTACCTTTTTTGTTTCTTTAATGAAACTGAACCTTATTTCAGGGGTGGGGGTCCCCACTTTTTAAAATTAAAATACTTTCTAGGCATAACTGAAGATTTAGTCAATAGTTACTAGTAATAGTTAACTACTAATAGTTAATAGTTAATAGTCAATAGTTGTCTGCACATACGGTAATTCATTGCATGTAAAAATGATTCTTTTTTTTATCAAACAGACTGATTCAGCCAATTTAAAAGCAGGTGAAGTTCTACATTATTACAGTTCTATTTTGGTACCTTCCTGATTGCTTTCTACATCCCCAAATAACTCTGTCAAATGAGTAAGATGTACAGTCTCTGGGGATTTTTAAAACTAGTTTATTACTTACTAGCTTGACTCCATGTTGTTTGTTGTTTATTTTAGTAAACACAAAGCACCAGCTTGTGCTGGTATAACAGGGGATATTTAGATATTTAGCCTGAGTTAAGAACTGTTTCTTTAAGACATTGCATTCTGGGGAATGTAGTCCATGACATGTGACCACATCTGTGTATTCTTATTGGTCATTGAGGTACGCCTGGGGGCTGGGTAATTGAGCCACGCTGACCAGCGGTCAGTATTTTCTCTAAGCTTTAACAAAGGGAATCATGTAGCATGGGAGACGGGAGAGAACATTATCTTTTCACTGTTCTGGTTTGGGCGTAAATTAGCAATAGCAATAGCACTTAGACTTATATACCGCTTTACAGTGCTTTACAGCACTCTCTAAGCGGTTCACAGAGTCAGCATATTGCCCCCAACAATCTGGGTCCTCATTTTACCCACCTCGGAAGGATGGAAGGCTGAGTCAACCTTGAGCCGGTGAGATTTGAACCGCTGAACTGCTGAACAGTCAGCTGAAGTAGCCTGCAGTACTGCACTCTAACCACTGCGCCACCTCGGCTCTTCTAATTGCCTTGCCCTCCTCAGACAGATAAACGTCACGCAATGATAAAATCATGCAGATTATATTTATTGTTCAGGCATCTTCTCAAACAACACTCATGGGTCTTGTAGAAGTTCTTCTGAGATTACAGTCATAATCTGATACCATCGCGTAGTTGTGAAAAGATAATGCAGCACAAGCTTGTTCATATATACGGCCCAAAACAAATACAGAGATATTTAAGCTAATTCATTCTAGTGGACTTGAATTTTTCATCATACTAACAAACACATTTACATATATATAGCAGCCACTTGGATTGGTCCTACTTGTAACTTTCCGCAGGCTAGTGGCTATTTAAGAGTCTGTATAAAAGTTATACCACTAGTTTACCTCTTGGAAAGAGGAAAGGTAGTAGTCAGGAAAGAATGAGAAATTAACTTCCTTAGTGCTGTATTGCCTTCTATATCATTTGGAGAGAATGGCAACAGATGTCTTTCCCTTTCCCTTTCTCCCTGACCTCAGTGTATTGTCTTTGTGTATCCACAGTGACTTGGAAAAATCGGTAGAGAAGATCCAAAAGGATTTGATGCATAATCACAGATTCATTTCCATACAAGAGCTGGAGGAGAAATCCCTGGTGCTCAAACAGTTGGGGGATACCTTGACAGAACTGAAGGGTGAGATGGGGCTGGGTTTGAGATCAGATAAATATAACAAAATTGGAAGAAGTCTATTCCATGGATGAGAAATCGTGTATGGTAACATTTGGTATCATATTTACCAAGTTCAACTGTCTTATAGAACAATCATACAAACAAATCAGGAAAGGTCTAGCCCTCATAATCATTTTGGAAATTAAACTGAAAAATTTATAGGTAGGATATATTAAGATTGTGCTGTGATTTGGAATTAAAGGCAAAAATATGTTTTGGAGGATATACAGGTAGCATTTGTTTGCAGTTTCATAAATCAAGCACATCTTTTCCTAAGTTTGCATGACAATTGCAGATGATGGCTCCAAGATCCCAGGAAAAGACACAGCTGCTTTTGTCTATTGGTGGATGAATGGCCCTTTCTTGTTTATGCTTAGATTCATTCCAGTGTTTCTATTAGTTCATATAATGTTCCATATTCAACAGTTGCTGACTTGAGGTTTATTTTCCGTATCATGCATGTTTTCACAGCTCTTTACCCTTAATATTTATTAATGACACCTTCATAGTTAAATAATGTCTAAGTTCTTTAAAAAGTAACAAACACATCAGCCCACATATTTCAAGAAGTTTTTTTTTAGAAACAAGGAAATTATATATTCTGTATATGGTCTAGATTTTTCTTGAGTGCAAATTTATGAGGGATCTTTTATAGTAATTGTTCTGACACTTGCAATATTTGTTACATAATTATGGACAATCTGGAAGCTATGGGTTTTCCAGGACATCAGTCATGACACTTGTATTTTGAAGCTGGTTTAGACTAAAGACCTGCTAAATCCAATAATCCAACTGTGATCAAGCAAATACCCAAAGAATTTACTAGTAGATCTCATGTACAATCTCTATAATTTGAGGTTGGTCTCGAGAAATCAGAGATGTCCTGACATTAAAAATGAGGCAACATTTTAAGTTACTATGTGAGCATTGCATTAGATGGAAGTTTCCAGAAGTTAATGCCTCATAAGAGATTCCCTTTTTCATATTGTGAATTAGTCTTGCTTCATTGCTTTTGAGGACTCTTCTTCTCATTCTCTTAAGTGGGCCCAGATCCTGGATTCTGCTCCAAAGTCCTGCGTTCAGCCTTGCCAATAACTGTTGGTATATTTACAGTAGTCGTCAATATTCAGTTGTAAATGTTTATAATTATTCAATTGTAAATGTTTACAATTATCTTGTTCCAAAATATCATTTTAGATGTTTTGAACAAAATAAGGAGAAAGAAAGAACGTGAGAAATTTAATCATATTTTTATATTTGTTTGGAAATCAAAGAGAGAAAAGGATAAGGATCATTCATCTTGCTCTTTAGCTTTGCATGGTCAGTATATCAAGAGAAATATAATAAGTTATCTGCTGGAATATGTTATGCATATCCTAAATTACTTCAATAATATCCTAAATGACTTCAAAAAACCCTGTTTGCTGAACATTCTTATCATATTTCGTGCTTGTATTTTTGATATATCAGTATTGATCCCTACCTTAAGAAGCATCAAGAGGCAAAAAGTAGTTTGAATTTATCTTTACAAGACTCAAGATAGGCAGAAAAGTAGACACAGTACCCAGCCAAAAGGCTGGACCTTTCCCTTATCTCCTTCCAGGAGTTACATAATAGTATTGCATAAAGATACAGTCTTTCTTTCAAAACCCATCTCTCAGCATGATGGTCTCCCAGGTAGAACTCTCATCAGCTTTATTTTATGCTCTCCAATTACTATCAGAGAAGTACTGTGCTTGCAATCCTGTACATACATCACAAGGAGTAAGACCCATTTTCCTTTTTTTATTGCATTTGTACTGGTTTGATTGATGTGTGGATGTGTAGTTTGTGTTTACAAGCTTTTCCCTATGTATCTGCTACCTGGAGACAATGCTTCTGTACTTCAAACAATTGGATATCAGTTTGTAGTGCTGCTTAAAAAAAAAAAATAGAGCCAGCCCAATAATCCAGAGGGTAATACACTTTATTCTTTTCTGGTAAATGTCCAAAACATCAATACAATAGGATCAAGAGAGATATTACAGAAAATCCTAATTTTTTCCAAGAAATGTAAACAGCAACTATGCCTTTGGTAAATTATCCAAATGTCAGTCTCATTCCCAGCATTTCCAAATACTTCCCTCTCCCCTTTCACATTTTGAGTTGTAAATGTCAAAAAGCAGCTTGACAGCATTTTGTTTTCTAACATTTCTCACTGGGCCTTTTATTGTCAGTTTTGCCAAGTTTTTGACATTTACGTGGATAAATCAAAATAAAAGGAAGGTGGAGCAGATATATTTCATGATGCACCAAAGAGTTTGTCTTGATAAGATACAGTATATGCCTAAGTATAGCCTTAGTAGTTTCTGGACCACTTTTTTCTTTATGCTGTGCTAGATAGGTGTATTTAGTATGGTTGTCAGCAATCCATATTGCTGATACCCTAAGTGTCTTTCTCCTTCCTTATATATCTTTCGTACCTATATCGTACCTGATTATTCTGTAAAACAAAAGTACATGGTATTTATCCATCAGCAGAACAGTTGTGACTTTGCAATCCTTCTTCATGCCCCTCATTCCTCAAAACACACTAGTGTTTATTTGGCTAAAATTGACTACTCGCAGGAGATGAAAGATGCTGGGATGGGTGTTTAGACAGAGGGACAGTGCTGTTTCATCTTTGCCAAGCAACAACCAGGAAAAGCCCCATTTCTCACTCATCCTAAGCCTTACCAGCCTGCCGTCCTGCTTCCCTACTTGGCTCCATGCCCCCCATTGCCTTCAGATAAAAACCTTCTTTCAGCCTGCTCTGACTCCCATGCCTCTCGTTTCCTTCTCTGTTCATTCCTGCCATTGCAGCTAATTTTCCCAGCCTGCAGAGCAAAATGCGTGTAGTTCTCCGTGTAGAGGTAGAGGCTGTGAAGTTCCTCAAAGAAGAGCCACATCGCCTGGATGGCTTATTCAAGCGGTGCAAGGCAGTGACTGACACCCTGACAGAAGTCCGCAAGTGAGTGAGCCCTTCCTGAATGAGAAAAAAACCCTTGGCATCTGATAGGCTGGGGTATCAGCATTCCTAATAGATAATCTTAGCTATCTTGCAAATGTACTAGCATACAATTTAAGTGTTGTATTTCTGTTCCTTGTAGCTTGACTGGGGCCAGATATACTTATTTTGCAAATGGAAATATACTGGGTGTCTGTGGCCCAATGTCTGGGCTGTATAATTGGAAGACTTATTTTAACATTTGCTTTTAGACCCCAGGCCCTCTTATCAATGGCTGGGGTTCTACTGCCATCATCATCCCTATTACAATCCACCCATGATTGCTTCTTCCTGATGGTCACAGCTTCTCTTGTTCTCACTGATTTCAGAAACCAGTCATCATTCTGTTAATGCTGCTATTCATGCATACATGCACGCAGATTCAAAAATAGCCCCTCCAGGCAGACAAACTACAATACATGAGAAGAACCATTTTAGTATATTGCTGTACCTGCAAGCTTCTTTCTGAAACCCCTAACCTGCTTTTAACTCTTCTTGCCATTTTCCTGGTAGGCAAGTAGATGAAGGTGTTTGGGATTCCTCCAATAACCTTCTCAGCCAATCTCCAAAGAAGGTAGAGCTGGAAAGTGACTTCAGCAGAAGCCTGGACTTTGAGCTTCCCACCAGCCCTCCGACGAACCTCCATGACCTAACTTCTTCCACTGACAGCCTAGGCACAATCAGCTTTGGACAAAGCCAAGGGCAGAGCCACGCATCCAAAAGTAGCAATCCTTCCCGGGGTTCAGAGATGATTGCTGCCAAGCCCCAAACAGGCTCTGAGACTCCCAGCAAAAAAAGTATGGACAGATCAGTGTCTATGGAGGTGAGTGCAATTTATATACCTTGAGCACAAAAATGTTCCTGAATTTGCATTATAGTCCTTTGACAACTGATAGTCCTTGGACTGATTCAAGGTCTGGTCTGGATTTCCAAAACCAGCCCAAAATATTTGGAAGTGTAAAGGAAGGAATAATAAAAACTGTAATTGGAATCATGGAAAGCACCAGTTGAGAAAAGCTATTCCAGCAGCAAATGGTTTACAACCACTGGCAAGATTTCCACATTCTTCCACCTTCTCTTTCTTCCATGTAGATTTTTACTATAGAGTCAGACAAATATAGCTTCCATTTATAATCCTCTATTTTTCATTCCTCCTTCCATCTAAAACTACAATATTAAGAAACAGAAAAATTATACATTAAATTCACAAAATTGGGACACACAATATATAAGGTTATTCATTTTATATGTATGTATGTACTATATATGTGTGTGTATATACATAGAAGAATTGTGTGCCTGAAGCCTGATGAACTTCAATGACTCAGTTTAAAAAATCTTTGTAAAGAAACTATTTTTCCCATAATTCCTAGAGGTTGAATCAAACAGCACTTTTTGCAGGCAACTCACCCTCCCCACCAGCTTCACAGGAATTGTAAAAGTATTTTTTTTTTCAGAATTAACTTCATATGCAATAAACAATAATGCAGTCTGTAGACTTCACAACACTCAGCTCTATTTCAATCTGTTCTCATCATGGATTGAAATGTGCCTGCTCATCATTGGCCCATATGGAAAACAATGACAGGACTTCCTATATAAATATGTAGTAAAATACACATTTTTGTACCAACTCAATGATTCCCCCCCCCCACCTCTCCTTAAATAACCATTTTGAGCAGGATGGTTTGGAATGTATAAATAGAGAGAGGAGAGAGTCTTAACTATTTCTGGAACTATCCTTTTCCCAGCTCAATTGATATGTATGCCAGCAATTTTCCTGAAATTTTCCAATGTAACAATGACTTTAATTCCCTACTTTATGATAGCACTTCCCAGTCCTCAGTTTGTTTCATAAATAAGCTACTTCTGTTCTTAGTACCCAAGATAATGTTTCATTCCAATCAAACTGACAGTTTTCCTCTCACAAATTTAGGACTGCAAACACTCTCTTATATTGTTCCCTGGAAAGAAAGGAAGTGTGCAAAAAATCCAATCCGGCCAACCACTATTTAAAAATTTTACTGTCACAAGCACAGTATGATGTAAGTTGGGCTGTGAGAAAAGCAATCATATCAGTAGATAGATTGACCTTGATAACTGCTGAATAGTAAGGATGGAAAGTAGAAATTTTCTTTTCTCAGTCACTTCGTTAAAAAAAAAAAACAGGATTCTTTATCCATTCTCCTATTTTCTCAATCACAAAGAGACTCAGCACTTCTTGGAAATCCAGAATTTGTCTATAGAATACGCCACATAATAGATCCCAACTGAACAGTATTGTAGAGAAGCCACATTGTAGTTAATACAAACCTATTTTACAGGCTGCAGAACGAGACTGGGAGGAAAAACGTGCAGCCTTGACCCAATACAGTGCTAAAGATATTAACCGGCTTCTGGAAGAGACGCAAGCTGAGCTGATGAAAGCCATCCCTGATTTGGAGTTTGCGGCCAAGCACAAGCAGTCTTCCAGCTGTGGTGGCAGTGGAAGTGTTGCCTCCACCCCAGAGCACAAGCCTACCAAACCCCAGCATGCACAAAAGACCACAACCAAAATGGACCCCAATGGTCGCCGGGGATCAGGTAAGACAGAAACAAAATTGGGTGCAGCTTGTAAGGAGAGGACCAAGCAGGATTGGGACACATTGAGGAGAGGGTTTGACCTGTTGCTTCCTGGACTGCCATCATAATGAAAATCACTCCAGTGGAAGCATATTTTCTAGAGGAGAGAAATAGCTCCCTGACCTCATGCTCCATTATCTTGCTTTATCCATATACCTAACACTGACAAATAATGTGTTATTTAAAATGGAAACTGAGTCACAACTGAAACAGACAGAGAGACAGACGGTGGAAAATTACAAGAAACGCACATGCCTTTTGGCTAATTCTTGACAGTATTTGTGGGACAATATGGGGGATTTGGTGTAGGGGTAACTGTAGAAAATTTAATTAAGGTTTTTGCAGTAACCACACATTTACAAACATAGGTCAGCATGTTTGAAGGCCTATCTTATAATACCTGTAGAAAAACTTGGATAGTCCTTTGAGAAATAGTTTATCTTCAACCAGTATTTTATTTATCAGCAACAGGAAAACATGTTGCAGATTTAATTATGAGGAAAGTGTAACCTCAGCTGATTTGTCTCATGTTCTAATATCATTATTATAACACTGGCAGCAGAGGTGGGTTCCTGCCGGTTCGGACCGGTTCTATAGAACCGGTAGCGGGAATTCCCCCCCCCCCGCTCGCCGAACCGACAGTGATGGCTGGCTGGACACTCCCCTGAACCAGCTCTCTCAGCGGCACCATCTTGTTTTTTGCTTCTGCGCACGCGCAGAAGCTGTTTTTTGCTTCTGTGCATCTGCAGAAGCTGGGTTTTTAGCACTGCGCATGCGCACACACTCACGCGGCGCATGAGGAAGCGAACCGGCAGCGAGGTAAGTCAGAACCCACCCCTGACTGGCAGCCTCATGTAATTCATCAGAAAAGGAATCCATATAGTTGGTTTAATTAATTGGGATTTGGGAATATGATTTAATTTTGAGGGATTAAATATTCCTCTTCCCCTTAAAACCTATGGGGAAGCTAGTGGGAAACTTAACGGTAAGGGGAAAGAGACTATATCCTTTTTCCATTTTTTTAAATGTTCCAAATTGCCACTTTCAACGTTTCTCTCCTTATATTTATGTTGTTCCTTTAAAAAATGGTCTAACTATTAGCCATGGTATGTACTCTGCATAATTCATGCTAATAATATTATCATTGTAGATGAGCTGACGGTGCCCAGATATCGTACAGAGAAGCCCTCCAAATCTCCCCCGCCTCCCCCACCCCGGCGAAGCTTCCCATCTTCTCATGGGCTTACAACCACCCGCACAGGAGAGGTGATCATCACCAGCAAAAAAGAATCCAGTTTCATGAAGGTACACAGACCTTTTTCCCAATGAAGAAATATAGACCAGTAAAACCAAAGAGGATCCAGTGGTTTAGCTTTGTTCTTGTCTTTCCATTTACACTTTTTCCTTTTGTGCTTTTATGATATCAGAAAGCTGAATCAGAAGAGCTGGAAACCCAAAAGCCTCAAGTGAAACTGAGAAGAACCGTATCTGAGGTTGCCAGGCCTGCTTCAACACCCCCCATCATTGCTTCTGCCATCAAAGATGATGATGAGGAGGATAGGATCATTGCTGAACTTGAGGTAGGATGGGAAAAGGGCATTAGACTAAAAGTAAGGTCTGAGGTTCTAGAGTTTTGCAAAGAAACAATTTTAACATTCAACAAATTCAGAGAAAAATATCACCAGACTGGAAATTTGCAAAGGAGAGATTCATTATGCAGATAATTTTATGACTTAATCTCAGCAAATATATATGTTTCACCTAAATATAGTCTTGATTGCTAAAGATTGTACTCCTCTGCTGTTGAATCTTTGATCAGGTACAAGACTCCCAAATCTTCATACTTTGGAACAAGCTCAAAGCATTCTCTATTGAGCAATTATCTGGTTATTATTTTATTATTTATTTAAGTTGCTATTGTAGCAATCTTTCATAAGTGTTTATTGAATCTGCCTATATTTGTGTCACCAGGCAATAAGAACTGGACAATAAGAGCCAGGTCACTACGTGTGGCATGTTAGTGTGTGGTCTGGTTTGCACATTATATTAACGCAAATTCTCTGTAACTACAGTTTATGGATTTGGAATGTAGACGCAGAAGAGGAATGAGAATTTATCTTTTTTCCATGTGGGTTTTATTTTAATGCTCCAAATTGCCCCTGCCAGTATTTCTCTCCTGCAGTTTCAAATATTTGTTTACTCTTACAACTGCATTTTTCAGATTATTATCAGATATCTCAACTACATTTTATTAATACATTTATTAATATAGATAGATTTATGAGTACTCACAGACACTCATGAACACATTGCTTGTGCTGGTCTAAGACTGTAATAAACTGACTGACTGATACATTTCAACATTGACATAGGTTGTGAAACATTATATAAATCTGTTATGATATCATTATACAATAAGACAGACTTTCTCAGCCCGGTGCCTTAAGACAGTGGTCCCTAACCTTTCCAACTTGGTGGCCCGACCCGGCACAGGTGTGGGCGTGTGAGTGGCAGGCGCACACATGCACACACAACTCCATTTGTGCGAGAGGTGCATGCACGGTCAGGCGCGCCCTCCACTTGTACAAATGGAACTTTGTGTACAAGCGAAGAGTGCTCTCTGCTCACACGAGTAAATGCACACACTTGCCCTCCTCTCACGTGAGTGGACCTTCACACGCATGCATTTGCCCACCCCTTATGCAAATGGACCTTCATGTGCATGCGCTTGCCTATTTCTCCCATGGTCCAGGTTAGAACAGGCCGCAGCCTGGTAGTGGGCCACAGCCTGGGCGTTGGGGACCCCTGCCTTAAGGTATGTTGCTCTTCAACTCCTCCATGGCCAGTGACTGTATAGAATTGGTGAAAATAGGCCTGGATTTCCACAGCCGCAGCCTGGTAGTGGGCCACAGCCTGGGCGTTGGGGACCCCTGCCTTAAGGTATGTTGCTCTTCTACTCCTCCATGGCCAGTGACTGTATAGAATTGGTGAAAATAGGCCTGGATTTCCAACACATATGAAGGACATCAGATTAGAAAAGGCTTCAGTAAAGAGTCCATACTGATCAAGTAATGAATACCTTGCTGATTTTTCCATTGTCTACCTAAAGCCAGTTTGTATACTAATATAGTTTACTAGAGTATATAACCGAGGACAATTACTGATGTTTTCAATAATATCTCTGCTGTTGAAAACTCAGTTTTATATAAGTCCTCTGAACTAGCTTGAGAATGTCTCCCAACAAGCATTGTGTTGATTTTTTTATATTTTCATATACAAACATTTATAAAAGATTTTATCGAACTCAGATTTATTTATATACTACAGCATTACACCAAACTAACAAAATTGCACACATGCAACTATCATATAGTTATTTTAAGATAAATTTTAAAAGGTGATGAGAATATCTGGAAAATATACCATATACAAAAGAACTTTAAAAAAATTATTAAATTATTGAAAGTACTTTACCTTCCTTTATTGTCTAAAAAAATTATGCTGATAAGCGTCACATATCAGAAATTGATCACTGCATATTATATATATAATTAATATAATAATATAATAATATAATATAATATAATAATAATCTTTACATTATTTTAACATACACAAGTGATCTTTCTATCTTCGAATAAAGAAATAGAAGGAGATTAAAATACATGAAGTGTTCCAACCTTGCCAAGTTTCTTTCTGACTGAAAAGTGAGTT
>QLTV01001726.1:1457254-1478774 GCA_003457575.1 Thermophis baileyi
TTATTTTTCCAGTGCTTACTTATCAGAGTACAAAATCAGTGTGCATGTCCCGAAGTTCACATGTTAGAATGGCAGACAGTATTTCTATTTCCTCATTCTGATAATAATAATAATAATAATAATAATAATAATAATAATAATAATGATAATGATAATGATAGTGATAGTGATAGTGATAGTGATAGTGATAGTGATAGTGATAGTGATAATAATGATAATAATATCCATGTCCAAGAATTTTACAAAACACATGAAGAAACTGCAGCTTCCTACAATAACACCAGCGGAACTGCAAAAAACTGCTCTACTTGGAACATCATATATCTTAAGAAGATACTTGGTTGATACCTAGGACGCTGGCAGCAACCTGTATCAACCATCAGCACCAGTCAATGATATTTGTGACACATTTTTAAATATTCAGTTGTCTGAGTTTCATGTTTAATGAAATAATAATAATAATAATAAGATTTAAGCTTCAATTCGATTCACAATCTGGGACTGGTAAAAACAGTTCAAGTCCTAACCAAGGACCTAAAAGAGCTGTTAAAGGTAACGTCTGAGTTTATAGGCAGTTCCGAGTAAGGTGGCTTTTTCTTTTTGCAAAGTCAGGATATTCAGGTCTGATAAGTTCAAAATTTCTATGTACCTAGGCAACCCTTTGGGTATTACTCCAAGGGCTCATATGACAGTAGAACAAGAAAAAAGGGCATTGGAAGAATATCTGAAGGACAGTGATGAAGATGCACTGAAGCTCATATGCCACGAAAGCTTACTGACTACTGGAAAGACCAAACTGGCCTACAAGAAAGACCAAATGAAGAACAGAATGGAGGCATGGAAAGACAAAGCACTACATGGCCAGTACATTTAAAAAAATAGCAGGGAAAGCAGATTATAAAATAATATTCTTATATATTGCAGATCCATTAATATTAATGGCTTTTGAAAGAGTTTTAGAATTAAAGAACATTTTTATTGGCTATAAATAAGAAATACAGAATTGCCAAAAGTATAGATTTGTTGGGAGCTAAAAGAGGCCTGAAATAAACTTTTTGCCATGTCTACTCAAACATTATTTTAAAATCAATATTTAAAGGGTGGACTAAAATCACTGAGCCTTAACCTAAAAGGATTTCAGCTACAGATTAAAGAAACAAGTTGTTATTCACCAATTTCGATAACATAATAAAGATATGTTTATTGTTGTATTTCCTTTCTAAAGGTCATGCATAAATGTGCTTTAAATTCAGGCAGAAGTCCTCATAACTTCATTATATATTGTGTAAACTCTGATTATAGATATACTTTAAACAGCTACATTGAAATAGATGAAATAGGCAATGTAACTAAGCCTTATGGCTGAATTATTGGTTCTCAGGTTTGGAGTTCTTCTCTTCTTCAAAGCTCTATTTTAGGTTTAATTTGATAAGTGTTCTTCCTTGAACCAGAATTAGCAATCCACATTATTTTGCTTTCTGTATGTAAAAAACAACCACCTTCCATGTTCTGACTTCCTCAGGTATTTCAGAGAAGCTCTTCATTTATTCCTAAATTTCGTTGCGACCAACCTGTGCCAGCCACAGACATGTGGCCCAATGGGGCCACCATAACCACCAAAGGATGGAAGGTAACAGCTGTTGTTCAGATGGATTACAACTCCTTTCTTCTTTCCTTCTAACTGGTTACCCACTCTCTAACAGGGGTCCAATTCTTGTCTACAGCCTTTATTAATTCAGCTTCTTCTTTCTTTCTGTACATTAATCAACTAATGGCTTTCATGCTATCTCATCATTCTACTGACACAAAGTGGTGTGAATTATGTTGATACAAAATTGAAAACCCACAGGGTACTAAAAATATTGAACTGTTTACAGGAATACAAAAACTACTTGGGGAACTGGACATGAGTACAATTTGCCATATTTGCTTCTTATTAGTGAACTATATCTCACTCTTTTGTACTGAATTATATTTTCTTTGCTCTTGTAAATAAGAAAGATACTCTGATCAAAGTCACACCATTTAGTAAGCCTGGGTACTAATTCCCACACGATAGTGCATTTATTCTGAACTCGGAATGGCTTCAACTCAACTATTGCCATGTTAGTTATGAGTTAACAACTTATTTTATCATCTTTGGAAATAAAAAATATTATTATAGTTTAAAAATAATGAGCCACTTTATTGAATACAAAAAAAATAAGTGATTTCTATTCATATGCATCAGTCTTGAAACTGTTAGGTTTAAGAAATGCTATTCTTGCCTTTTGCCTAACTTCCAAACACATCTGAGACACTACTGATAAAATGATACAGAGGTAAATTGAACAATGGGCTTCATTGGTATTCAGGGTACTTTCATTTGGGTTTGTGAATATTTTCCCCAGATCCCACCGACTGTGGCCATGATAGATTTTATCTGTCACCTGTTATATGTATGAGTTATCTATTCCATAGTTTGGGGGTGGGGTGTCTGATGTTTGTTTAGGTCAAGCTGTATAGACCAATCAGTGCAAGGTAGACAACTGACAGTTCAATGAACTCCGTGGGAACTAAAGATTGCAGAAAAGAATAAAGATCACTCACAGTGTCTAATCTCTCTGAAATATTACCAAGAATATTCCATGGCTTCAAGAGGAAGTCATGATATAAAACTTACATATATACATCATAAACCATATAATTTGTTATTATGTATTTCTCAGCAACAGAAGGGAGGTCTGTTAAGGATCTTGCTTTATTTGTTTGCTTATCTTGGGTTAATAAATCTTGAACTTGCTATCTTCCACTGATGTTAATGGAAGTCTCCAACTATAGCAGTGTGAATGATGATTAGGGTCTCAAGGGAGGCTGGGGGGAACAGAAAAAGCTAAACATTCTTCTGTCATGTAATTTCAGTTCTGAGTCTCACTCCCTCTCCCACGCATTTTTAAAATATGCAATAAACATGTGAAGCTTTTCAGCCTTAACATTAATGATACACCTCATTTGGTCCCAGGTTTAACACTTGGATGTGAGAATCAGGTATTAAAACAAACAAAGAAAAAAGGAGCAATGCCTGACAAGATGATTGCCTTGTTGTGTTGCATTTTGGAATAAGTTGTCATAAGAGGGGGGAAGATTTGATTAAAGAAGGACTTTAAAATAGGGAACAGAAAGTCTTTACCGAAAAATTTAATTCCATGATGCATTGTAAATCTTACAATGAAAGGAAAACCTGGAAAACTATCCCAATTAAATGTGTCTTCTCTCTGATGCTTATCCTAGGAAACTTGAAATGAATATATTGAAAATCAGGATAGGTCATTTGTCCTTCTTTCCTGGTATCAGTTTCTTATTTCTCCCATTGAGAAACATTAATATGAATAAATTAAATATGATAAATTAAAACCTGTTTCTTATGTGGATAGTTGGATATTATCATAATATGGAGATGCAATCTCAAAATGAAAATCCTTTATTTATAACTCTTTTCTTGCAGCATATATTTAAATACAAGATTTGATTAATACAAATCTTATTTGATTAATACAAAATACAAGATTTGATTAAATACAAGATTTGATTAATGAGCCAATATAATAACATTACCTTTAGTGCCAAATTGTTTCCAATAATACATAATTGCTGTAATACTTAGTTTCTGAATTCTGCCTTTTCAGTTTTCAAAATAGAATTATAATTAGCAAGTGTCTTGCCAAATCTACTTGTTTCTGACCTGGCTAAACTATAACATTATTTTAATTCTGATAGCCCTCGCTCAACTTGCTAATTTTCTTCCTTATCTTTTTTTTTTAAAACATTCTGAATACTCATTCTAAAGACTTCATGGTTCTTTGTCATTTTCCTACAATTCCATAGCAAATATTAAAGATGGTGAACCTCCAGTCCATATGCTGAATCTGGAATAATAGTCGCCTCCATCTGGTCTTCAGGACTCAAGAATAATTCTTTCCCTGAAGCACTGAAGAACTATCACTTATATTATAGATGTTGATATCACTTTGAAGCAGTGCTTTGTTAGGGCTTTTGCTATATCAAGTCTTTCCCAAAAGGAAGTCCTGAAAGTTATTGAAGCCAATTCTCATAACCTGGTGGGCATATAAGCAATGGCTTTGAAATACTCAGGACACCTTAAAGTGGCTTCTGTCCACTTATTAATATTTATTATTGTTATTGAGTTTTGTTTTGGGAAAATTAGGCTTTCAAGTTTAGCTTTATCTAAAATGTATTACCTACTCCCCTCCAACCCCCACCTCTGGTTCTTTCCCTATCTAGGGGCCTTCCAGATACATTGGACTACAGCTGGGGAAGGCTGGTCTACTTCATATTTTCATAATTTGATTTCCATTAAAAATAAGGTTACTTTTCTAATCACCTGATGTTCATTATGAATAATTACATGTTTTTCATAGACTATGAGGCTATCCTTCACACACAAACATTGTAGATAATTATTTGCAGGCATAGCTATAACACATTTTGAAGATGCCAGATATGCTGCCTTACAGGTCCAATTTCACTAAGTCTTATAGCATAATATTTTAAAATATTTTTCAGAGTATACCTAGAATGTGCTTGGTATCTTAAATACGCTATTCCTAGAGACCTAAGCTGACTGAAGCTTTTCAGCACTTCCCCCACTTTCGTTATTATTTAAGGGGATTATATAACATTGCAAAAGTGTGTGTAGTTTGATAATCACATGAGTGAAACTTTCCTGGAAAGATGACTTGTGATCTGGACCAATTTTAAAATATTCTGGGCAAAAGAACAATTAGTCTAAATTCTAAGAGCATAAAATAGATTAACTGAAATTTATATACGTATCTATTTAAATTTTCAAACCCATAAATTTATATGGGTGCCATATAAATTTAATAACTGAATAAATAATTCATTTTATAATTTAGTATAATCACACTGAAGTTTTCATGAAATAGAATTCATTTCTTATATGGTAGATGTCTTCATCTTCTGAAGATTCTTAAGATATCTTGGTTTTGAGAATGAAAAGTCTTCTTCTTGCAGGTGAGCCTAACTCTGCATCTCTCCCTTGTCTAATTTTTGTTAGGGAAAAAAAAAATATATGTCTTCATTTTACACACAAGGGAAAGTCCAGGGAAACAATTCAAACCATTCATCTGCCATAAATAAGTTATTTAGTGCATCACCTGTTAATTAAATTAGTCATTTCAATTTACAGTTACAGATTTGCTGGTGGATAGTAAAATATAAATTTAAATAGGGAGAAATTCCAAGTGGGAAAATTGTCTAATGCCAACACCAAACAAAAATATAGTATTGAAACTGGAAGTATAAATGTACACACAAGGAAGAGTGTTTATTTTCTGCCTCTGGATTTTAGTTATAAATGAATAGAGATTAGGATCAGATAAAAAATACTGTAGAACAATCCAAAGAACTAAATGGGAAAGTCCCCATCTATGTATGACTATGCTTCATTTTATAGTAAGGAAAAGAGTATGTCTACATTATCTTTGGATCCTTCCCTTATTGTATTCTTACGTTCCTTATATTTGCTCATGTAAAGGTGAGGAAAAAGTATTTGGCTTCAACAAAATGGCTGCTGAAAATTCCAAGTCCTTAATTGATGGCACATTGAATTTTTGTTGACTCCTTTTATTGGAAGTTTGAGGATGTGGAGAAAGCAATCTAACCTTCTAGCTGCATTTTCTATTAATAGGCTATTCTATTAGCAGTCTTCATATAGCTGGGACAAACTTCAGTGTCCCAAGTGTCCATGCACCACAATTCACCCCAAAAGTGTCCATGCACCACAATTCACCCCAAAAATAAGGCCAAGCACTTATTTCAGGGTTCAAAAAAATATAAGACAGGGTCTTATTTTCGGGGAAACACGATATATACATATACATACACACACACACACACACACACACACACACTCTCTCTCTCTCAAAAATTTTAAGGCTACAGTCTTATACTTATTTCCTCTAAGTATAACTCTTCAGAATAGTCTTCTGAGTAGATCTGCACATAATTGCATTGGAATTAAAGAGTAGCTTATAACAGAGGTTTTTTTAAAAAACTAATTTTATTAAATATGATAATTAAAAAGATAAACATTAATACAAATGCAAAAAATAAAAGAATAAAAATATAAAAGAGAAAGTGCAGAATATAAGAAAGACAAATAACAATAGAAAAGAAAGAGAAAATAGGTATATGGTTTAGAAATAGAAGTAGCTTTTAGTAATTTATAACCTTTTTATATAATACAATAAATGATCTTCTCTTATCTATAAACAAATCATTAAAACCTCCTTGTTCAGTTCTGGTTAGCAATAATCCATTAAGTGATACCAGACTTAATACCCTGTTTTCCCCAAAATAAGACATCCCCTGATAATAAACCCAATCGGGCTTTTGAGTGCAGGGCAATAAGGCCAAGCACTTATTTCAGGGTTCAAAAAATTATAAGACAGGGTCTTATTTTCGGGGAAACACAGGTATCTATTTTAAACTTGATCAAATAAACCAACTTTATATTTCTTCCTTTTTCTTTAAAACTTTAACAAGTGTCTTTTGCAAATCCGATATAGGAAAGTTATCCGGGTTCTTCTTTTGGTTTGTTATTTGCATATACCTTTTAATTCTTAAAATGGGAGCATGGTGGCTCGTGTAGTTAGGATGCCAAGTTGACAAGCAACAAGCCCACATTTGAGACCCAAGTGCTGCTGTGGGATGGGGTGAGCTCCTGTCATTCACTCCATCTTCTGCCAGGGACATTAAAGGGGCCCCCACTGGGAGTCCCCCAGGCAGTGTTGATGTCAGCGGTTAATCCTTTCAACCTGGAAATGCCTCAGTGCTTCTGACATGAGTGTGATGCAAATTATTAAAACATCATCCAACATCATCCAGTGCTATAAAATCTGTAAATGTTTCTAATATCTAAAAAGCAATTAACAAGCAATTTCCAAAAATAATTAGGAGAGGAAGTATTCGAACCCTGTGTCCATAAAGGCACTGACCATGGTCCGGTCAAAGATGGCATTCCCTTGTCTCCCATAGTTCTAAAACTGCCAGAAATCACAGTCATGTCGTCTCTTCAGAAGGAACAGCTGTATGGAGCACTTGTGGATGATCCCAAGTCCTTTCCTTGTCAGGAGAGGAGTCTGAAGAGTTGTTCCACTTGCTAGCTCTTCATTCTCCCACAGTTGTCAGCTCTGCTTTCAGCAAAGCTGTCTTCAGTTCATTATTTCTTTCCTGGAAGTAAGTTGTTTATAAAATAGTTGAATAGGCCACAAAAGGGGCATCATGGCCTGTGCTGCATGCATGCATTTCTTTCTCCTCCCTGATTCAATGCCAGTTTTGCTGTGGCTTTAACAAAGAGTTTAATAAATTTTAAATCACTAAGAAAGATGGAGAAGAAAATAGCAGGCTGTGAGAGTCAAGAGTGAGCAAAGTAAGCTTGTCAACTTAAAACAAAAAGTTGGTGAAATCAGAGAAAGCAACAATTCATAACATTTGTTGTCCCGAAGCACCTGTCTATCACAGGAGAGAACAGTTTCAAACAGAAACCAGGCATAGAAAGGAACTGCTGCGGATTTTCCTTCTGTAGTTCTTTTCCCCCAATCTGGGCATCTTCCAAATGTACAGACTTCTCCAGCCAGCATGGAGAGGTTTGGGAAGCTACCTAGAGTTATTTCTTTGTCTCTGCTCCTCAGTCATTCCCAATATGTAACCCATCTGAAATGGGTTACTTTATTACTTTTTAGGTGTTTGGATATGATTTGTAATGAGAGATGTTGATCTGCCATTATCCATCCTTATATTTTGGGCCAAGTTTTCAGGACCCCAGGATACCAACTATCTAAGATAAAGGAACGGTCTATGTGGGCAAACTATTAACCCCACACTATTAAAATAATTAGATTATTGAACAGAGAAATTTCCTGATTTGCTCACTGCTTAAATACTCCTTCCTCAATAATTCTTGTATAATTTTTTCCTAAGAGTTAGGACTCTCTGGGCCTCTTTTGGTAATAATTCCCATTTTCCTCTTATTTTCCTTTCTGTATGAGTATCCAAATTTCCTAAATCTAAGCCACAGGCAGGTTTGGAGTTATGCAGTCCTATTACTGAAGCATTGAGGGGCAGTTGGGACTCTGGATGGATTACAGACAAAATGAAAAAGAAACAAAGGGCCTTGCTGGAAAAGCTGAGCAACAGTGAAAAGAAACTGAAATGTTCGGTTCCCTCATCATTTGATGTGTAGTAAGGCCATCATATATTCATTCTCTGTCTGCAGAACAGAAAGTTGGGATGGGGTGGCTCTAAAAGAGTCTACATATTTTGGTATTTTTGTGTAATTGGTTAGGGGAATGGGAAATATAATACACGAAGCGTCAAAACATCTCTGGAGGATAAACTTATTCAACTGGAAGGCAATATCATATGGTTGTGAATGCTGGGGTCAACCAAGCAAAGAATCTACCGACATTTGCTAAAGGGGCTGGGGTCCATACATGAGACAAACAGCTGTGTCATCCTATCAAATGTCATACTTGGTGATAAGACTTTTTCTTCATCCACAGAAGAAGGTGAAGTACTCATGGGGTTGGATAACAAACATGGCCCTACAGAACTAAAAAGCAAAGAAGACAGAACTCAGAAGAGATACTTTCAGTTTTGAGAAACCTTTAATGAAGATTGAAAACAGATGCTTAGAGGTAACCAGGCTGATGTTTCGAATAGTATTTTCCCTTAGAAAATCTACAATCCCTTGGGAATGAAATACCCGCTAAATATGAGAAATTGTTTAGGCAGCAATACCAGGATTCTACGGAAGAGGATGATATTTTAAGAGAAGATCAGTAAAGGAATCTGGATGAAAACTAAAAGGTGTGTGCTACTGTTGATGTCATGACTATAAGAATCCAAGACATTTGAAAAAGACACTTGCCAAAAACTGGACATCCTAGAAGAGACCATCAATGACTTAGAAAGAACTATCGGTGTAATTTAGCTGCCAGGCATCTATTGATCTAATATTTCTGGACAGCTAAAATCCAAAGATTAAAAAATAGAGAAGGAAAGTCAGACATGAATGTGCCCAGAAGTGGCATTACTGTTGACAGGGATGTGAAGTTAGAATGCAAGGTTCAAAACAGTGCAAATACAAATGACAGCCCACCTAATTCTTCTCCAATCATCTCGAAGCCTCTTTTACTATCCAAGTCTCAGTTTCTGTTGAACAGGTTCACTTGTTTGATGTTCCTCTTGATCTGCTCCTCCTCTTGATTCTTCTTGAAAGTGTCATTTACTGTCTGTCCTCTCAAGATTTCATTTGTTTTCAAGAGAAAAGGTGTGAAACCACCAGTTGCTGGAACTCTGTAAAATGGGACTTCAGTCTCACTGAAAAGTTAAATGAACTGTTTTTAATTTCATTATCTGTTCTTTCTTTTTAGAAAAATAGTTTTGGTGTTCTTTAAGTTTATTGCTTTTTCTTTAATACTGTTGTAACTACCACATTCTGCTTCCTGTTTGTACTAACTTTTTCTCATCACCATCGAATCTATCTCATAAATGAATTAAGGATTGCCTCTTCATAGAAATGAAAGAGGTTTTCTTGAGTTTCACTTTGAACAGATCTGAACTACAGATTTAAACTACTTGGCACAGCCTGGTTGTTCAGCAACTGTAGTTCACTCTCAATCATGGAAAAATAGAGTTTTTTGGGGGTGGGGGTGGGGAATTCCTTGAATCTCTAATGCAGAATTCTTAGCAACCCATTATCACCACCAGAAAAATATTTAATAGCTTGGGATGATATGATAGGGATAGGCAGTGAAAATAATTTTGGATGAGTTTAAATGGATAGTGTCATTGTCCCTTTAAGAAATACCCATCTACTCTCTCTCCAATTTTTCCAGCTGATAGCCATACTGTATATTTTAATCTATTTATTTCATTAATAGATAGGTAGAAGGGAGATGTTGTGCTGTATAGAACTATAAGGTTAGATTTGTATTTACTGTATTTCTCTTACCAAATCCCAGAAAAGAGTTAGGTTTGTGAACCAACTCAAAATCTTTTCCTTTTAGTTACCAGGAAGTCATGGAACACAATTTGATAAAAAATGGACTTGGCTTTCTTAATTAAAGTATGTGAATTTGTTTTAGGAGTGAAACATGAAAACTTTCTGAATTCACTCTCCATTCCAAATGTAGCAGAGAGGACAACTCTCTAAGTATGCCATTGCGGATGGAAAGATAGAAATGAATTATTCATTTATTTTCCAAGATTGGGAGGTTTTATGGACTTCTTACATGTCCATAAAATGAGAACATTTTGCAATTTGAACTGGCAAGAAATAAATCAAATACACAAGATGCTGCACCAAACAATATTCATCTTGGTGGATGAGAACAGGCCTCTTCATTTTTTCTATTTCTGAAATGCAGTTATGAACACCTTTTCTTATAGAGCCAACCAGTATGGAACTGTACATGTATTAGCTATAGCTACAGTATTAATTTCTCTTCCAATTGTTTCGAAAAGAGCTAGGAAGGTATGATGTCTTCTGATTTGGAATTCTAGAACTACTAAAGGAATTAGGCTATGTAATAAAATGAAAGTTTGACAATGTCAGATTAGACAGAATTGTAAATATAAAATGTTGTTCTCCTCCTGCATTCTTCTCTTTCCTTTCCTTTCCTTTGAAGTTGGGAAGAGTAAGCACTTTAAAACAAATTTTCTCTGTTATTTGAAAAGAGAATTTTTTTCTCTTTTGCATAATCTGGAAGTGTCCCATTTTTTCATAGTACTTCAGGTCCAGACATTGGCAATGTTACATTTCAATGTGACCACAATGCTTAAAGGCCTGCTTTGGCCTCCCTTTAAAAAGAAATCTTCCCCACCCATTTTTCTTCCAATTTATCTGCACACTGGAAAAATAGGCAGTAGATTTATTGCACAGAAGGTTAGGTTTTTCATGAATTTTCAGATCAGCAGTAATAAAGATCCAATCTTCTACTTGCTACATTTATCAGCAAAACTCTATGAAATTGGAAGAAAGAAAGCAGCTGGAAGCAGTGAAGGTGCTGGGCTTCTACCCAGTTTTGTTACTTAAATTTAATTATGTCTTTTTGTTTACTTAACTTTAATTATGACAGGTTATAATTAGTTTCTTAAAAGAAGATCTTAGACATAATCTCCCCTTTATTACATTTTATCCAAACTGCCGAAATAAGTAACTGAGAACAAAGTCCTTAATTTGATAAGCATCCCCCAAAGGTTTTCAGGATAATGTTTGGCAACTTAAGTTTATTTCAGATATCTGGGTGCTTCAGGATGAAGGTTTCATTGTGCTTCTCAGACATATAGTTGTCATCTGTTTTTAACTCTGCTTTCAGCATTTTCCTCTGTATTATTCCCCCTCCCCCGTGCCAAAAATTAAATATGTGAAGACAATGATTATGATTCTCCTTTAATCCTCTTGTTCTATGCCAAAATTTGAGTTAGAACTACTAGAATTTTTTAAGTTGCAGTACCCAGGAACCTAAATTAATCACAAATTGTGATCGCAACTTAGCGAGAGTTAAACATTTTCAGTCCTGTTAATAAAATGTGAGAGATGATTTTTTTCCCCTATGGTAGCCTGATTTTCTTCAATATCTATGAGCCTTTAAAGAGCTTAATTTTATTTGTTTGGGGTACAGATATTTACAGTTGTTTTATTATTTTCAAGTAGTATATATTAGATATGCAAGTGCTCACATTCACATATAGCTTTTTATCAAAGGAATTTATTTTGAAGAAATTGTTCAAAAATGGTAACCTCCATAAAACATGCAAATCAAGAATATTTTTATAATTTGGTTGACAGCCTTTAGGCATACAAAGACCTATGCATTTGGATTTAATCCTCTGGAAATTCTGACCCATCTCTGAATCTAGGCTGCACAAATTTCATGAACATTCCCTAAGAACTAGAAAGTTGTTTTGAAAATAAAAAAAATAATGAAACCTGATATTTTTAGGCTTCTGGTATCTGCATGTAACTATATACTGACATGAATATCAACACATTAAAATAAAGATTATGTATCTGAAATTCAGACTTGTGAATTGTACAATGAAGCCAAGTTGTCTTGACAGTGATTTCAGGCAAGGAATTGTATATAACTGATAATTTTGTTAAATTTGGGAAAGTGAATTAAAATATATAGATAACATTAGTAATACTCCAAATCTGTCTAATGTGTGATGGGAATAAAACACAGCAAGTCTCTGTGTAGGCTTCTCCTATGTCTCTTCTCTCATATAGCCACTATATTAATTCAGAAGGTAAGTGTACCAAACTCTCTTAGTCTTCCTGTCCTTAGATATTCATAAAGCATTTGACAGAGTGAAAGATACATTTGTTTAAAAGTTGTTACTGGAAATGGGATTGCTAGATTTAATCATCTACTTTCATCTAACACAAGCAGTAATTAGCATCAATAAAATCAGATTAGGAGTTTTCTCAAGAATCCAAGTTCAGTATAAAAATTGCATACAATTTCATAGATCTGTAAATTGTTGGTGCATTTTTTATAATCCGCATGGAGAAATCATAGAGTTAGAAGGGACCATTTATGTCATTGAATTAGTTCCCTGCTCATAGTATTTGTGATTGTTGGTTGTTTGTCCTGTCCTGTGAACAAATCTATTGACAGGGAACGCAATTAACTCTTGGTAAATTATTCTACTATCAACATTACTTTTACTAATAAGGATTCTTTTAGAGTGTGGGCTCTCACACCCAATTTGTATCACCCCAAAATATGAGAATTTTCCTTCCACTTTTTTATCTTACTTAAAATAATAAAAATTGATAAAAATATTAAAAATCCAGAACATAACTTTGTTTTACCATAGTACATGTCTGTCTTCAATTTGATGAAGAGCTTTTGAGTGTTCATTAGACACCACTTTCAAGATAGCTTTGCAGCCGTTTAATTGTCATGCCCATATATATCAAATTTATTAATCAGAATCGCAGGGGGTATTTTGAAAAATGCCTTGTTGAAATCAAATGTATTATATTCTCAATATCCCCATCTATTAAGGTTGTATTCTCATCTATTAAGGTTAATCATGCAAAACCACTAGGAAAACTCATGCTGACTTCTGATGATGATTGCCTTTTCAAAGCATATGCAAATACTTAAAATTTTCCTAAGTGTTAATGTTAAACTGACTGTTCAATAGCTCCTGGATCCATTAAAGTTCCTGGAACTTCCTTTCTCCTCCTATCCTATGTAAATGCACACTGAAACCATCAGTTAATACCTGGGATGGTGCTGATCTGATTGCAGATTTAAATTTAGTCATAGACAGATGTATCCTGAAAATGTTTTCATCATCTTCATGTTTCAGCCCCTCTCCTTTATCCATTTTATATTTATATTACTTATATTATTATTGGAGAAGATCGAATCAAAGCAAGAGTTAGTAGCATTGCCCATGTCTCTGTGTTTGTGTATACAATTTGTTAACATTTTGCCATTTTCACTGTTCAGTTAATATCCTGGCTGTTTTGTTTTGAACATACATAAAGAAACTGTGCTGGCTTATCAAGGGTTTAGCCTAGAATTAAGAACTGTCTCTTTAAGACATAGCATTCTGGGGAATGTAGTGGTTTTCATTGCTTTCAGATCTTCACTAAGCTTTTTATGTAGGCACACTGGTTTCTTCTTCCTCATTGGAATTGGTATAGGTAGAACATTCCTATTTTTTTCCTGTGTATTTGAACAGATAAATTATGAAGTGATGTGAGCCTTTATCAATACTTTGGCTAAAATTATAATTATTTTGGCACTGCTTTAGACTATTTTTTAAAAAGTTGTATTACAGTGTTAAAAGGTTTTTGACACTTTTAAAACTAGTAATTTTAAGTTGCTTGAGGTGAGGGATAAGACATATTTATTATTACATTTTTGAGCACAAGTTATCTATTTACAGGAACTGCTTTACATCTACCTATGCTAGAACTGCTACATTAAGTTGTATGAAGAAACCCATATGCTAAAAAATAAAACCCTTTATCTCATTCCTACGTTATCCCTCTGTTATTTTCTGTTATTCAATTAACTTCTCTGTTTCTTTGTTCAACTCTTCTTGTTCCCCAAACCTCTCATGCATTTTCAGACTGGCAAAGGAAGTTGGGGTGAACAGAGTAAGGACTCATTTTAAAAACTTGTACAAAACTCGCATTCTGTAATTTCCTGAGCCTATGGCATCATCATCTGTCTGTTCTTTGACAGGCTGATCAAAGAATGTGATGTGTTTGGTAGTGTAATATGATATGTTTGAATACTGATGGAACGTTGTTTTACATTTAAAAACTATTGAATTTTCTTGCGCCACAACACAATAAAATTGAAACAGATAAGATTGGAAGAAATACTTGTCCTGATGAGAAAGGAAAAAAATAGTCTTTTTGTGCATTTTGTGTTAAAATTATCAGACAAATAGTAATTGAACAGTTAGAATGCTTTGGGATATTTCATGACATCCTAGCAACTCAATTTACGGGTGGATAGAGGCATTTGCTTTTGGCAGGTCAATTCACACTATGACATCACAATTGCAGAACCAAAGGCAACCCCTTAAGTTATTATTTGTGTCAGTTTTCAACATCCTTGTTTCTTAACCTATCCCCAACAATATCACTTAATCTGTTATTTCCCCAGAGTGGTGGCGGTGTCTCGATTCCAGCCATGAAGATGGTCAATCCAGCATCACGGCTAAAGCAAACCCAGCAAAGCAGCCCAGACAAAAGCAAACACATAAAGCAACGCATGGAATACATGCGCATCCAGGGACAACAGCAGGTAGTTTATTTGTAGGCCACTTTGCCATTATTCTGGGGGAGCATGAAGACAGGTTAGCAACTCTTCATTTTGGCAGTTGGGGGGGGGGGAGGGAAGTTATTCCCAGGAAAATAGTCCTGTCTCTGAGGCTTTGGGTGGGTATGAAGAGAGGCACAGTTGCATCCATTTTGATATAGATATAGATTCTTAATAGCCCTTTTGAATGTGGTTTTAAAATTGTATTCAGAGTTGATCTTTATCCTACCTGAGGTAAAGTACACAATACCTTATCAGACTGGAATTTCAAAATGAAGGGATATTATTTATTAACAGTGACAGTGGAAGTTCTCTGCAGGTATATATACACCAAACACTAGAGCACATTCATTTTTCCAGATCTACTGTGATCTCAAAATAGGTCTCCCCCTCACCCAGGCTTTAGCTCCCTCAGTTGTTAAGGGCCATCCGCATGAATCTTCCAGAAGAGTTACTTAGATTCCAGACATTAGCTTGAATTCACCCTTTCGGAATGCCTGGCGTATTATAATAACTCAAATGTAGAGATGTCGTAAGAGGTGCTATTGAAAAAGAAAAGTTTCTGCAAGAGTTATAAAAAAAGTCAATTCACAGTAACTCTGCAATATTTTTTTACTGGAAGGTGAAAAGCAGAAATAAGTTAGAGAAATTACAATAGATGCATTACAATGGCTTGGGAAAAAACAACCAAAACCAACCAAAAATATTGAATAAGGATAAATTTAAAATAAATCCTCCAAATAATTAAAAAGAATCATGAAATAGAAGTTAATCTCTCTTCTTTTTTAATGTAAATATATGTTTACTACCTATACTTTTGAATACAATTATTTTATAATTCATTTTGCTGAATTAATAATAAGACTTTTGGGAGGCAATATAAAAATGGGTGAGTTGGTCCCTGAAAGTTGCAAGTTGTGGCAACCTTTTTTTTTTTTAAGAGATCAATAAAAATCCCCATGGACCCTAAGCTTATTGTTCCAGGCATTAATATTTCATAGATGCTGCAGTTTCTATGCAGGTGCTATTTTTCCCCATTGACTTGGAGGTAAAACTTTAATACTTAGCTTAGTTATTTATTTTCATCTGGATTAGTTCCCTTGAGCATGAATTGATATTTATTTTATTTTAATGATCCCATCCATCAAAACAGCTTTCTCAGGATAACAAATAATATCACAATTTAAAATTTGTAAAAATAAATAATGATCCATTTCAGGGGTGGGTTCTAACTTACCTCGCTGCCGGTTCGCTTCCTCCCGTGCCGCGTGGCTGCGCCTCATGGGCGCGCACGCGCAGTGCCGAAAAATCAGAAAAAAATTTCCCCCCCCCAAAAAAAAGCTGAAAACAAGATGGCGACGCATGTGCAGTGCCAAAAACTCGGCTTCTGCACATGCACAGAAGAAATATTAACCAAAAAAAAATTAAAAAAATAATTCAAAATTTTTTTAAAAAATTAAAAAAAAAAAGATGGCAGCACCCACGGACTGGCACCGACCAAACCGGATCCGTGACATCACTGTGATGTCACCAGCAGGTCGCTACCGGTTCGGGCGAACCGGGAGGAACCCACCTCTGATCCATTTGTTATTTCCCATGGAGAACTCAACCAGTGCTTTTTTCCATGGACGTATGTGCCATTTATTTAATTAATTTGAAGGAACTTAAAATAAAATTCAAAATCCACTGGCCCCTTTATCCATTTAATTTTTTATAGTCCAACCTGTTAGTAAGAAGGGTTTTTGTGTGTGTGTGTGTGTGCTCAGATTAATTTTTAAATCCTTTTTTTTTTCCCTGGTCTTTTCCTTTAAACATGCCCCAGGTCATAAGAGCATTCACTGGATGGTTTGGTTGCTCTGCTGCTCTGAAGATCTCTTTAGCATTTAAATAACTGTATTTCAAATGTGTTTAGAGCAGATGTCCATAAAGGGTCTGCTGAGGCTGTATCTTTCTTCCTCAGCTCCCAGTGAGGTGCTGCCTTTCAAAATACAATCATCAATCTCTTCATCTTTTCTTTTTCTGGAAACTCTGCTGGTCTGGCTCATCACCCATAGATTCCCAGTCTATGCTATACCTAATGATTATCATGGATTGAGAAATGATGGAACAATGTCTGAATCTGATAAGGTGTTGTCTGGTTGAGCACTTTGCCCAAGAAATGGATATTGGCTACAGACTATAATGATTCAGTCCTTCTATATTATACAACTGTTCTTCATTTTTCCTCCTCTAATGAGATAAAACTACTCTTGTGCAAAAAAATAAAAAATAAAAGGAATAGCTAATCTCCATTTGAGGAGCCCTAACATGCAGAGAGTGCTGTGATGAATACACTAACCATACAG
Organism: Thermophis baileyi; assembly: GCA_003457575.1. Classification (NCBI taxonomy): domain Eukaryota; kingdom Metazoa; phylum Chordata; class Lepidosauria; order Squamata; family Dipsadidae; genus Thermophis; species Thermophis baileyi. Next base: position 1,474,485 of record QLTV01001726.1, read on the forward strand.
TACCTCAATGGCCTACTGAGTGTTCTTTTAGATTTCAGACTAGGATCAAACTCAAAATGCTGCGGACAATTTTATATGTTTGGTAGTGTTTTGCCTTTTCTGTGTAGAAAGGCCTGAAAGACAGGACTGACAAATTGCAAGCTCTCATCCAAGCAAGGTAGACTCAAAAAGCAATAAACATGCCTGTTGCATAGCATCCCAATAACTTTAATTAGTCAAAGCAGCCTTCTCTAGATTTCAGCAGTGGAAAGGCAAATTATATGGAAGTGTCATCAGCATTTAGGCATTGATGAAAGATACTTTCTGGCTGGATGGGCAGATTGGCTCCCAGTACATTTTCTGGAAGTCAAGTTATATCAGCAGTCTCTTCGCTCTTCAAAGCTGTGTCCCTCCCATTTGAAATCCAGTCATAAAGCCCTATCCCAGCATTCCTTTTCTTTCTCTGGTCATACAGTTCTTTGTTTGTGAATATGCCTGGATGGAGAAAGAGGTAGGCAAGCAATCTAAACTTCAGAATGTTAAAGTATGACAAATGGTATTTTTATGAGAATATTTTAGTGTTGGTACTGTTATTATCATGATTCTGTCTTTCCCATAGCTACAAACATTGACAGTTTATTATATGCCTTTATAACAGCTGTATAGATTGTTTACAATGAAAACAACAGATGTTATGTGAATTATCCAATCTGCAGCTGCATATAACAATTTTAATTATTCTATATTAATGCCCCATTTTCACAACTACATAGGCAGCATAGGTGGTTTCGTTTTCCTCACAGTAGAGGCAGTCACAATGAAAATTCTTCCCCAGCAACACAATTAGAAATAAGAAAACAAAACCTCCCATTTACAGCATTAACAATTTGATTTTTCCACCTCCAAATGCAGCATACAAGGGATTTTTATTGGGATTGCAGTTGGAAAGTGAAAGTCCTCTTTTATTTGACCTTGATTCCTGGCAAGACCATGGATACATCCATATAATTTTATTGGCAACAATATAGTACAGAAGTGATTTATCACTGTCTTTTTTCAAGATTTTTTTTTATTCTTCCCAGTCTAAGATTTAAACTCTTGCCAGTTTTATGATTCTGATGGAAAGGAGGGCTAAATTTTATAAATTTCCAAATGAAAATCCAATGCACATAATGAATATAACATTTATGCAGACAGTTCTGTTCAGCACTAACTTTAGCCTTTCCTATCTGAACATTAACTAATTGACTGCAATATTTAACAGTTATAGTCATGCAATGCACAGAGACAGTTCTTGATTTACTATTCCCTGGAAAATGAAGTAATTACAAACACAATACAAATTTTCTCCTTTATTGGTATCACTATTCACTATTTATCCAAATTTCTTGCCATCCTACTGTCTACGTGCATTAGTAATGGTTAGGGTCTTAATGGTTTAGTCAGTTCAGTTCAGCTGGGTTGACATGCTTCTGTGTTCTTGCTGATGCTGACAGTGTACCCAGTGGCTTGCCAACTTTCTGAGGCCACAAAGCAAGGTAACAACCGCCATTTTTCCATTCCTTAAGCACAACATATCTACCTGTTTCCCCATCCCCCTTCATTCCCGGAGACTTGACCTTCCTTTCCATAAATCCTTTTTCCCTTCTTGATCCCTAAGCACATTTGATTTGCTGATGCTTTCCCCAAAATTCACTCCTGCTTCTGTCTTCCTTTTCTGTCATATGTGAGTAGATCAAAGACCATGGACACTTGCTTTTCCATGTTCTCAATGTCTCCCTAAAGGACTCTCTGTTTTGCTCATTTGGCAATATATAAACAAGCTCTCCCCTCCTACTCCAAACATGGGAGAGTAAATGGCTGATGGTGAATTTGGCTGTCTTCTTTTGACCTTTCGAACTGTTTTGCCATTTTGTTTCTAGATGTATTAAAAGTAATGCTCTCAAAATGCCTAGGCAACGTTCTAGAAGTTGTAGTCCCAATGTATCTGGAGGATATCAGACTGGGAAACATGGTCTATTATGAGATATATGTTATGAGCAAAATGAGTCTATATACCCCCCTTCGTCACTGTTTTCTGCATAGCCCCCTTCACTCTATATCTCTGCATCCCATGATTTTTATTTTTATTTATTTATACTAATTGCAATACAAACCTAGCACAGGTGCTGTTTGCCTGTCAGGAACATTTCTAAAGGTCAGCTTTCTCCAAAACAATTTATGTGAATGATGTGCAGATGATCAGTAGACACTTGCCTTTATCACCAAGCTAGCTGTGACACAAAATTTGAAACACCAAGTGGGCTGAGATTTGTAGGTGATGAAGACAAAAATTTAGAAGCCTCTTCTGGCAAAAAGTTCCTTGTCTACAAAGAATAAGTTACATCAGAATCCTCCCTCTTTATTGCTTTTGGCGCAAATGGCAACAGAGGGAAGTGAGGCTTAGAGCGATATGAATAGTGTTTTCATCCCGCTATATAATATCTTTGGAGGAGGATTATGGGATTTCATTTCTGGAATATCACCAGTACCTTCTTGATATGACTTATTTGCAGCACTTCTAGTCATATATTTAGGCTTGCCTACATTTCAATACGAACTTCAGCATATATGTAGTTTTATTGCATGAAGGGAACTTGTGCGCTGGGCTGGAGAAATGAAGCAGAGATTGCAAAAATCTGAGTTTTGTTTCTCCAGCCATCACACAAGTTTCTTTCCATGTTCAGAGGAGAGAGGAACTGGGGGAAGCAAAGTGGGGATCATGAAGAATCCAGCTTTTTTCTCCAGTCCAGTACATAAGTTCCCTTCTGCACATGGTGGAGAGCTGCTTGCCCTCCTTTGGCAGGAAGTTGTTTTTCTCTAATTGCAACTGGGATTGCCAGAATTGTTGCTGTTAGTGATGCGGTCACATTGGCATCTCACTTAACAACCTCTTTGCTCAATAATCAAGATTCTGCTTCCAATTGTGGTAGTAACTTGAGAACTACCTGTATCTCACACCTTTAATTTTGTTGGCTTAATATTTTTTATTCCTTTTCTACATTTTTCATAATGTCTCTTATCTTGTAGAGGAATAGCATGACGGATATACGTGCTATCACAGAAGTGTCCGTGAATGGATTAGTGTAGCTTCTTATTACTTGAATTGGATTTTATCGTTCACCCTTCCAGTTCTCTTTCAAGCAAGTACATTTCTGAGTGCCTTGCTAATATATTTAGTGTAAAATCCACAATAAATCCCCGTGACAAGTGATTTTATTTCGTGTGTGTTCAACTACAGAAGAAAAAGTCTTTTATGGGATTACAAAATGGCCAGGTTTAATAGATAGAATTCACTTAAGTGATGATTGTAAAAGAAGCCTGCTTATTCACAATGGGTTTATATTTTATTCTCACTCACCTTTCACTGTTTTTTCTTTCCCTCCTTATCACATCTTTACCTGTCAAACTGAGAACTACTGGAAAAACTTTACAATATTTAGCAATAAAAATAAAAAGAGCTTTCTTCCCTCTGTGCCAAATCCAAATGTAGTCTGCATATTATGTCATTCTTCAAAACAAATGATATCTCTTAATCCCAACCAAAAATAGTTTCTTTGGGCCTAAATTTGATAAACAGCACCTTTGCAAGTACCAGCATTCCTTTCCTCCTTTGTGCTATTCTCATTTTTTGCTTTGCCTGCTTCCGCTATAGGATAATGTTGTTCTAACTTAGTGTCCATGGCTACAAACTAAATATTTTAATTCTTTTTCTTCCTCATTTCCCTAAATCCCTTTTTTTAACCTGCCTGTTTGTTTGTATTTTCCCACTTGACTTCTCTTTCACCTCATTCTGTCTTCTTTATGTTGTCTAACATTCACTCCTTGCCCTTATTCAGTAATCTTGTTAACAAGCTACTCACCTTGACCTCATGTTTTTGTCAAGCACACCTTTTGCCTTAGGTTTTTCATGCTCCAGCTTCTAACAGAAATGTTCCCAATTAGCCCCTACTCTACCTCTTTCTCTCTCAGTTTCCTTCTATTTTGTTCTGCCCTTTGAGAAGAAAATATTTGTTTTTCCCTTGGCCATTTCCCTTTTCTCCTCCTCCTCACCTTCTTTTTTCCCCTGAATCTCGCTTTTCTTTCTAGGCCGCTAGATCAACCAAGGACTCTGGCATGGGGAATGAGACTTCCAGCCCAGTCTCAGAGAAACCTACTTCGGGCAGGACCTCCATCCCGGTTCTGACTTCCTTTGGGTCACGGAACTCCTCCATTTCATTCTAGAAGCTCCTTTGCCAAATTCTCCGTTGGTAGTTTTTCCTACATACTGTA
>QLTV01001726.1:1478882-1533695 GCA_003457575.1 Thermophis baileyi
GTGGTCTGGGGAGGGCTTGTGTCTCTCTGTTTCCTCCTCCCAGCTTTTCCTGAGGCACCTCGGAAAGGTCTCCCCCTTCCTTGTACTTTTCAAAGTACACATCAAAATGGCCAATCTTGGTCACTTCCAAAATGGCCAATGCTTATACTACACTTGATCTTAGCCAAAAGAGTCACTTTGGGCATCTTAGTGTGCTCTAGAATGGCTAGTTGACTGTTCCGCCTCTTCAGTTCCTAAGTTGACCAACTTGTTTATCCCTTTACATGCTATAATGTGACTGACAAGGTCTTTCTATTTCTCCCATGAATCCTCCCTGCCCTTTCTCACCCACTCCTATCCCAACCTCACTTTTCTACTCTGGCAATTTAGGTTCTTGTTCAAAGAATATTCAAACATTCTGCAGCATGTTTGGAAGCAACAAGGACATTATTGGGCACATGGGTGGGGGAGGGAAACCAAATCATATCAGAAGCCTATAGGTGGGAAGGGAAGAGACCCATTTCTGAAGATGCCTCAGAACCCCTTGGACATTGCTGCTATTCATCTTTCCTTATATGAAAAACAAAGGTAGTTGTAATTAATAGATTAATATGAATCTTTGTAGGTATGTGCTAAATCATTCATGAATCAATGGTGTTTTGACTTTGGGGCATGTGTGTGCTTCCACTATTGTGGATTTCTGTTGTTCTATTTACTGTATCAAAGACTGGGGTGGGATATGGGTGTGTATGTATGTGCGTGTGTGCATATGTGTGCACACATGCATGTCTCTTGCAATTTGATAGCTTTGGGAAGGAGGGGGAAATGTTCCTTCCAAAACATTGGATTTGATTTAGTAGAAGAATAAAGGTTTGGGGGGAAAGCACTGAATATCAAGCTGGTAATAATATTAGCCCCTTCAAATCTTCTTAAGTGTACAATTTTTTTTTTAAAAAAGCGGGGGAAGGAGGCAGGACACATCCAGAATAGGTAGCAGAAGGTTTAGCTGAACAGTGTTGAGAACAGGGTCTAAAATGGAAAGTTACGCTTCCTAGCAAATTAATCCATCGAATGTAGCACTTTAAATGTCTCTTCAGTGACCATGTATGTGAGGGGAAAGAGCCCCCCAAATGTGTGGGATACCAAATAGGAGGCAATAGTCAGGGAGATGAGGGCGTCAGGGTATCAGAGAAGCTAAGTCAGAAGGACAAAGAAGAGTTTTATGAGAACTTTGCAGCAAATCAAAAGAGACTAAATAATATTTGCTGCAATTGAAGGGTTGCAGGGGGTGGGGTGGGGTGGGGGCAAAGGTGATTTTGTCCAGGTGACTGTCAGATTTTTTTCAAAATGAGGCTGGAGAAATGATGCTGGCAGAATCTAAAATTTGCAGGGATTCTGTTCCTTATTTACGAAAGCTCAAACTAGGAGACGAGAAGGGCAGCAGGGGGGCCAGGAGGATAGTGTGGAGTGAAAGAAAGAACAGTTGGGAAAGTCCTTAAATTCAGTGGGGCTTTCATTGAAGAATTTCCCACAGGATTATGAGCTGAGTTTTAGAGTAGTGGATTGTAGAAAGATCAACCAAATTGGGTGGCTCTTGACTATTTATGGAGCGATTGCCAGAAGCTTAAATGTACGACTGTATCTCTGGAAAGGAATTTTCATCTTGGGTTTGGATAGAAAAAAACTATCTTTATGTTTAGTAAGTTATCAAAAAGAATTCTCTGTTTTTTTAACTGATAAGATGCAGAAGTGTTAGTGATTTTCTATTAGATTCTGCATGATGATCTGCACAGTATGACATTTTTTTTAAAAAAAATACAGCACAGAAAAGAAGATATATCAGTCATGGGAATGTGAGTATGTATGGTAAGGGAAGAATGTTTTGGCTGAATCACAAATGCCAAATTCTGAAACCCTTGAGGATCTGGCAAGAAAGGTGGGTGAGTGTTTATAATCATGGAGAATTTATGAAAATAAAAACACCTTATGCATGCATGTGTCCAGAAAGGCATGCCAAGAGGAAGCGGGCTGGGGGAGGGAGGAAGTTCCTTAAAGAAAAAAAAGGGCATAACCCATCCGGGGGGGGGAAGGTGTCTCATCATGCACAACCACCATGAAATCAATGGTACTTGTGCAAAAACACATCATGGCACAAATCCCATTCTTTTCAGTGGTGTTTGTGTGTGATAATTAACACCCCCCCCCAGATTTATGTCCTGAAATGTTAAGCACATACAGTATATGAAGAAATATTTGACGTGGAATACGTGCATCTGTGAGGGCATGCCTCTTCATGTGTATAGCAAAATGGTGTGCTATTGTAAAAAAGAAAATGAAGAGTTTGTATGCAACATATTACAAGATGTAATCACTCCTGGTTTTGTTGACTACTTTGTTCTTTTTAATTTTATTATTGGGACTTTTTGGTGGGAGGAAAGTGGGTATTTGTTTTTTATGGTTTCTCTTCTGTCTTTTTTTTTGTAAATCAAATCATTTTTGTATAAAAATTTTAAGAGAATCTTTTTTTGAATAACGAAGTTTTAAAAACGTTTTAAAAATTAACTATGTAACAACAATCCATAATGCAATTTCTTGGGATTGCAGAACAAACAAAAAACAAAAAAGCAACCTCTTTACATTTCAGTGAAGTGTCTTAACATTTTATATATTTGTTTTAAGAAATATATTTACATATTATATATATATATAATATACGTAATATAAATATATAAATATTGACAAAAAAGAAAATGAATTTCTTGTGTCTAGTATATGGGGGAGGGGGAGTGAGAGAGAGAGAGAGAGAGTGAGAGAGAGAGAGAGAGAAAAGAATGATTTTGTTTTCTCCCTGATTCAATTATGTATGTAACTCTTTGTGCTTTAGAAGCTACATTAAATAATGATGGTGCAAACAGCTAAAAGTACTATTCCACAGGGCAATTACTTGCTCCTGAAAAGCCCCATTCTTTTTTAGGGGTGGTGGTGGTTGTGCAGGAGATGTTTCCTATTGGTTTTGGCTTTTGACATTGTGGAAATTGTTTCATTAAGTTGTAATATTCTAGATTTGTGCCCTTGTGTGTCAGTTTTCTGTTGTTCATGTTTCCTCTTTATCTCTGTGTCTCTGGCAGGAATGGAGCTTGAGGTGCCCACTCAATTACTCCCCCTTTCCCTCCTCTTGGGCAGACAGGAGAGTCACAAAACTAGCAAAAGAAGAACTACATTTGAATCATATACTTGTAATTAGTCTTGAAGGCATATCCCTTTAATAATTGCCTTTAAGCTGTGATTCAGAACTTGAGGATAGTTGGAGATGGGGTTAATTAAACAAAAGAATTATTTGTGGAGATTCTCAGTCATCCAGGTCATGGTTGTCCCAAAAGTACTTTTTCAAAAGGCAACTGAACTTCCCTTGTTTTTCTTTGAAGATATTTCACTTCTCATCCAAAAACCTTCTTCAGTTCTGACTGAAGAAGCTTCAGTTGAGTCAGAACTGAAGAAACTTCTTGGATGAGAAGCGAAATGTCTTCATGGAAAAACAAATAAAGTCCGTATGCCTTTTGAAAAAGCATTTTTGGAACAAACAGAAGAATTGTGATTGGACCTCTCAACATTTTTGCAAAAACTTAAATTCTAGGATTTCCTAGAATGGAAGTAGAGAGTTCCCCATAGGTTTTTAATTATTCCACTTACTTTCAATTGATAAAAAAAATCATTGAGGATTACATATAGATGTTTTAATCAGGGGTGGGTTCCTCCTGGTTCGGACCGGTTCTCCTGAACTGGTAGCGGCCTGCTGGTGACGTCACGATGATGTCACTGAACCGGATCGGTCGGTACCGGTCGGCTTTGTTTTTTTTTCTTGGATTTTTTGTTACTGCACATGCGCGCGTGCACAAAGTGCGCGCGCGCGCCCACGAGGTGTGCCCATGCGGCACGGGAGGGAGCGAACCGACAGCGAGGTAAGTTGGAACCCACCCCTGGTTTTAATTAATGCCACCAAAGTCATATGATTCAGACCACAGCTTCTTTTGTGGAGCTCCAAGAATCAGTCATTTTATTAAAGAGATTCTTGTTTCTCCAAGCTTCCATCAGTCCTCAGATTATGCATGAAAAGACTGAAATTTCATATTAAGGAAGGTTGCCTTAGGCCATTCCAGCAAAGGGCATTGTGGAGAACAGAAGCTATTTGTCCAATGTCTGTTTCCTTACTTTTCCATCTTCATCAATAGCTATGATCTACATAGGCTTTAAAGACAAAATTAGAAATTCTATTGTGTTCTGGTTATAATGATTTATTAGTGATTCCACTTATTTCAAAATAAAGCTATATTGATTTAAATATATTGATTTAAACTTCTCAGCAAATACTTTTACATTGTAATAGAATTAATTAATTCTAATCTACTTTGAAATTGTCCTATCTATTATTTCCTCTTTCCCACTTCAAGCTCTGGGCATAATGAAGAATGAAATACTGTAGGGTGTTTGTTTCTTAATTTAATTTTAATTTAATTATATAATTCTTTAATTTCACATTATTGTCATCACCATGCTTAAATAAATCTCATCAGTAGCCTACAGCACATTTTTAATCAAGAACCATATTCAGTTGTAAGGTCTATACTTACAAAGTGTGTAAGATCAAGAGAACATGGACAGGCCTAAAATTTTAAATAGGCATATCCAGAATAAAAAAAGAGATAAATTAATATTTAACAAATGAAATAGATGTCTAAGTAAAACATAATGTTATTCCTTCAGCAGCAGTTGATTGTTCCTCTAAGAAGTTAACAAACATTATAGGCAAAGCACTTTCTCATATGCTCATCATCCATCAAGTTATTTTCTTAAAATTTTAGATAGATCTCCAAATCTAGCAAAATGTATTTTTAAAAATAACATTTAAATTCATTTTGTCATCAATAAGCAGATCAGTTCTAAAATATTTCCTGAGTTTATTAACAAGGGTTTAATATACACTCTACATAAATTTCATTAGTCAACTCCTGATTATTGAAAGAAAATAATATGTAAATATGTCCACACAACTGCAAAAAGTTTGATCTAAAATTTCAGGAGACTTTACCTTTATGCTCTTTAAGATAATGTACCCTCAATATAACAAAGATGGTTCCCAGGGGTTAACTACTCACGTTCAAATTCAGTGGCAAGTGGCATTACTAGATACTTTTACTAGTAAATAAAGCAGGGGCTTCAAATAACTCTAAACCTTTGTAGGCATTCTAGGAGGACACCTATGTTGTATTAGCTAAATATCAGGAGTCTGGTAGCCCTTTTCCAAACTAACAAATGTTATTACTATAAAAGGCATAAATGTTTCTGAACTACAGCTCACTTAATTGAGTGTATATTTTTTATATCTTTTATAAACATTTGTTAGTTCTGATTGTTACTCCTTCTGATTCAAAACTCTAAGAAAAATATATGTGAGAAATGTATCCCTGGCCTACTTTTAAGATAAGACATATGGAACTCTTTTAAAGATCTGAGCTGAGGCAATATATGTCTTCATTTGGAAAAAAAAAACTTTGTAGTGAGAAATCATTGGATATCATTCAGATGTTCTTGGATAAAGACTAAAGAAACTTACTTAACAGAATAAAGTTGCTTCAAAAGAATAAAGCAACAGGATTCCTAAAATCTGGTGAGAATTTTCTGTACTGTAAACAGTATTATAAATTCATCCCATAATACGTTTTAAATTAATTTAAATGTTCCCCAGTGCATTTTGGGATTTGTAGTTTAATAAGGTAAATTAAGGGTCTTTTATACAATCTATGCTGACTAAGGACTAGGGCAGTGGTTCTCAACCTTCCTAATGCTGCGACCCCCACCCCGCCGCCGCAACCCCCACCCTGCCCCCTCCCTGCGCGTGATGAGGTGACAAAGGGGGCGTGGCACCAAGATGGCGGGCTAGCGCGCGCTTAGGCAACCCCTGTGAAAGGGTAATTTGACCCCCAAAGGGGTCGCGACCCACAGGTTGAGAACCGCTGGACTAGGGGAAATGAAGTCTTATGTATCCAGCACCTTAAAATATGACTGTCTCACACAAATTATTTAATAACTCTGCCAGTGATTGTTTTCAGAATTTGGGAAAAGGAACCATTACAATAAAAGAGGAATTGAACTAACAGTGTACATAAATATCTGTTCTGCTTCTGCAGCAAATAGCAACAGAACAGAAAAAGTCAAAACACTTGGCTTTACAGAACCCACAAATACGTAAGATCATTTTGGGGTCCATATCATTTTTGCACAGAACCACTCATTTTAACCCTGCTAAAATGGTTAATTTGGATTAAATGTCTTTCCCACTAATGTAGATTAGAAAATCATAGTGTTCCTTCTCATCCCATTTTTTACAGACAATAGCATCTTACAATATTATTCTATCATGAAGCTCCAATGAAACATTTTAAAATTTGAAATCATTTAATTAATTTATTCTGAAAAGCATTTTAATTTCAAACTGTTGAAATACACTGAATTTTACAACTAAAATTTGGCAGTGAGTCTAGAACAGCAAAAGAAAGACATAGTTATAATAGTGAAGTCATAACAAATAGAACATTGCTATAATGTCTTTGAAAAACAAAGAGCATATTATAATAAATTATGGAAAGGAGTTCAGAGACACCCTATACCAGGGGTCCCCAACCTGTTGGGAACCGGGCCGCGCGAGCAGCAGGCAAGCATGCAAGTGCATGAAGGTCCATTTGCGCAATGGTGGGCGCATGCGTGAAACCATCCCTTCTCCCTCCCCCGGTGTTGCCACTGCCGGACCATAGAGCCAGAAAGGTTGGGGATCACTGCCCTATATAGTAGTGGCATCTGTGTCAAATCGCAATGATAGCAAAATGACAAAGCACATGTGATAACATCACAATTTGATGCAACTACATAAAGTAATGGTATTTATAAGATTTCAACATGCATGTGTCATATGCCCCTCCCACATATGCCCAGGCTATTCCATAGTATGGATTTCTCTTCAAAAAGAAAGTTATACACATGATATCCTTGTTGCAAATTTACAATATGAAGGTACAGGAATTAAGCAAAATATCAAGATAAAGTCAACATCACATACAAACTATTTCCCTAGAGCAGGAGAGGCAAATTTTATGCATCAGGAGCCAAATTTTTGATCCCGTAATTATTTTAAGATAACTAGGGCTATGGTGAGATAGGTTAACAATATCTTGAATTTCTGAGTGTGTTGGTAGAGGGGAGGATTTTAAGTTTTTTCTTTTAAGGGTTCTGATGATGAGATTGTTGAAAGTATATATTTGAAGTCTTAGGTCACTGCATTTCCTCCATCTGCATCAGAAAAAGGAAAGTTATGCCATGTATTGGACTGGAGTATAGGTTTTGGGAGAGTTACATGCAGGATGTAGATTGCTTATACTTATCCCACAGTAAAATGTTACCTTGTAGTCAAATAAAACAATTCTTTTTATAAAATAAGATAAAGAAATCTTATCTTGGAAATGATAGACCTACAACAATTAGATTTTAGGCCAAGTTATTTTCCGTATTTAAATGATATATGCATAATATTTCTGCCAATGATTATTATTCAGGATCACCAACACAAATAATTAAAACAACAATGTAGTTAAAAATTCAGTTTAAAACTAGAAAAGGGTCACCTTCTCTCAATCTCCAAACCTGATTCCATGCCAAAAGTTTGCCTAAAGTTTTAGGATTAGGACTAACTTAACCAGCCCCAGGTGGATGTGCTTGGGAGCATCTTAGCTCCCCTTCTCTCCTTCAGAACAAGCTCCCAATTGAGCCTTTGCTCTCTAATGCTCAGCATTCTATCAGAAGTGAAAAATACTTAATTTTTGGCATTGGAATATTGGCTTTATTTTTTATATTAGCCTTTAGTATTATCTGGACAAACACAAGCTGGATTGTGTCTAAGCATCTTTTTTTTAAATTGGAAAACCAAGATTTTTTTTTCTAGAAAATGCCCAACAGATGCATACTGCCAGTATGGTTTATGCTGCACTATGCTACATCATTAGTCTGGCTAAATATTTGAAAATTCAAATCATGCTATTCAGCATGAGAAAACTGAAATGGTATAATTTTATTATCTTACACCATTTTATAGACCCATTTTATTACTTCATTTTTCATACATATGTAACCATTATCACGCATTAAAATTTCTCCGCAGCACCAACAGAAGATACCTATCCAAAAGAGAGTACTAAAGTTGCAAATTATGTTACAGAATGCCTAATTTACTCTATGAAGTGTTAGTGAATACACATTCTCAGTGACAGACATGCCAGTATAATATATATATATTTCTCTTCAATGTATTCAAAGTCATTTTCTTCTAATCTTTACATATAAATTGGCATATCCCCACCGAGTAGCATTCTAATGCTGGTTCCAAACTAAAATAATTTTTGAAAACTAAAATAGCCCTTTGTTCCGGAGAACAGAAACAGCTATTTCTTAGTTTAGATTCGTGAAGAAGAACTCTTAACTCTGACATAAATTGTGTGCATTGCCTTGCCCAGAGCCCCAGGCTCAAGTTCGGGCATTGTTGCTCAAAGGAATCTGGGTAGAAACACTGAGAAAGTCCTTGTCTAACAGAGATTTGAATATTCTGTTTGGGTAGGCCACTGGGCTGAGTTAAGATAACCTAGTTGTTTACAGTCCAAAACAATAAGATTTGTGTTTGCTATTTTAAGTGACCCAATAATTAATTGTGCTATAATGGAAAATTAGTATCATTGGATTCAAGCCTTGCTCCAATCCAGCATTTTTGGAATTGTGGTTTTCAAACTCTTATTCTGGAGAACCACATAAAAGCAGTGAATTTCATCAAAATTCCCCTAGTGGACCACAAATTACATAATTCCCAGTCATCTTGATGGAGATTCACGTGAGCTGAAATAGTTGGGGAATGCTAGCATACTCAGTTCATGCTGACACCAACAAACTAGCTCGTCCATGCTGTAGTCTCCTTCAAACTGATGATAGTATTCATTTAAAATGTTGTCGGGAATCTTTGCAACACGTAGCAGGAATCTATGGCAAGAAAGGATGTCCTAAAAGGCAGGTGTGAAAATGTTTTTTCAGAGTAGAAAAAAATGAATAGACCCTTCTCTATTGTTTTGCAATAATTTGTCAGCAATGCATAGAAAAAAGCCATCATTTTTTGAATCATGACTCACTCGCTGCAGCTATTTAATTTTCATCTTTGTTGATGTGGAAAGAGAACAAATTCTCTACAGTATGATTTTAAGGCTTTCAGCATTTTATACAGTATTTCAACTGCTCTTTCAATAGTTTTCTTCATCTGTCTCAGTTCATTTTTATTTGATTTCATTTAAAAGAATAAGCATTTTTCACCCCATGCTAGGCAAACTGAGTTTTGAAACTTTTGCAACTGCAGCATTTTTAAAGTTCAATTGATATTCTATGTCATCACAAGCTAGGAATCAAAGTCACTAGGAAGTCTCTGTAAGAGTAGAATGAAAGAATCATAAAAAGCTTAGGCAGCATCAAGTAAGTTTTCTTCTCTGGATTAAAGCAAAGCCATAACCATGGAGCAACCCTGCATATAAACAGATTCCAGTAATGCCGTCTCCCAGTCTTTACAAACCAATTATTAACTCCATCTGCCCCAACCAACCCACATGGGAAGTGTCTACCATAGCTGGAAGGTACTAAAGTGACCACTTCCTGCCATGAGGTGCTGTATAAAAGTAACTTTGGACAAAGGATTCCTTCAGGCAAAATTGAAGCGCACGATCATCAGGTTAACAAATCCTGCCAATAACCTTCGTTAAGGCAGCTTTAAAAATCAGTAAGTGGGAAGGCAGTGATCTCCAGAACCATTCTGTTTTAGATCCTTTCATTTGCCTAAAAATACACTTGTCCTTTAAGTACGTGACACAATGTCTATATGTATGAATGTGTCACATCATCAAACTGCAAATGAGCAACACAGTAAATTAACTTTCACAAATAAGTCTGCTTTCCTTTTATTTAAAATAAACGTGTGTGTGAGTGCATGTGCGTGCGTGCGTGCGTGCATCTGTGTCAAATTTAAAAATATAAGTTACAAAGCACCAAGCTATGCATGTACTTTTGATGTAATAGGTATATGTGCGTGTTGTGGGGGAAGCGATCACCACTGCATGCCATGAGCCTCGCTTTACTTGTCTGGTTGTTGTTTTAAGCACTTTAAAAAAAGGTTAAAAAAATAAATAAAACAGAAATCTTTGAGCACTGTGTATGAAGGACTGATGACATATCTTTCGCATGGATTTTATTATGTACTGTTTTTTTTAAAAGGGAAACAAAAACAATAGAAGACCACTCTATTAAAAAAAAGACACCATACCAAAATTGGTTACTGAAACAAGCAGTCTGAAATACACTGTAAGTTTTGTAAATCTTTTCTGCTATATGTAGGTAGAGTCCTATGTATAAATTTTATGCCATGTTTTCTTCTGTGACAACTGTGATCTTTGTTTGTCAGAAATTCCAAATGAAGGAAGGTTGCTTTTTTCCTTTAATTTTCCTTTTTTTTTTCTTTCTATTTCTGGTGTTTCCTAGCAGAGTGTCTGAATTTAATAAAATACTCTTTCCTCCCCATAACACTTTTCTTAAGGTTTATTTCTTAAGGGGTTATTCCTTAAAAAAAAAGATGCGAATTACAGTTTTAAGGGTTATTCTTTTAAAAAAAGTGTGATTTACAGTTTTGCTTAGAGGCAGGTATTTCGGATTCCATACAACCAAAGAAGTTGAGCAGATGGAACAGGAACAAGAGTAGCTGTGTCCTCTGTTTGAAGAAGCCTTTGGTCTTGAGGGATCTTTCCAGGCTGGCTTAAAGGTAAAGAAGGGAGAATTGGCCCAGAGGTGACATCTTGGCAGAAATCAGGACTGAATGCAGACCATCTCCCCTGCTGTAGGAAGGAATTCTACACTGTATTTCTATTTAATTTACAATCCTTGGGTTTAAATTAGTTTATAAATTAACATGTTAAATACTAAGCTGTTCTTATGTGCACCTTTTGCGGAGTGTATAAACTGTATAAACACCATATCCTTTACATTGTCACTTCTTATTGACTGATTTCCAGATTTGGAGCTTACCACAAGATGAGGGTTTATCTTTTATGATGTACAGCCCACTTTCTGTTTTCTAAGCTCTTAGATGGAGAGATACGAGCACATTATGTCATGCCCTCATTTTTGTAACATCCATGCTGCTCTGTCGAGAGCTCAAGAAAAGGAAGATAGACTGCCATGTAAGCAGAAGTTGAAGAGCAAGTAAAAAAAGAGGACCAAAAGTGGAAAAAGGAGAAAGGCATCATTGCACGCTAATTTACTCCTCCAAATTTATTCCAGATTAGATCTTTTAAAAAAATTCACATCTAAATTCTGTCTATTTAGATTAATAGTAAAATTGACTTGCTGTTACTATTAACAATTTTCTACATTTTATTGTTACAAAATAATCTTGAAACTTAATTGATGTTTGATAAACCCTCTGAAGCTACAAGAAGAGAGTTCCCATATGATTATGTACAGTTTCAGTGCCTGATATAATTCACTAATGCTTCATATGCGTGCAGGAAAAATATCAACTGTGTAATATGTGGAAGCTGCATAATTTAAAATAGTAGGGATCTCATAGTGTGTTTATTTTTAATGTATTACAGTGGAGTGTGAAGAGAACTTTCTTTTGTTAAACTTCTGCTTATGGATAATTGGTAATTGATGCAAATAAATCACATCTAATAGCATACTTTCAACACTATTAATCCATAGTGTGTTTTAATAGCTAGACTTATGCTTTAAATAAGTAAGCAAACTTGTTTTTTTGAATAAGGCAGTTTATTTCCAATATATATATAATTGTAATTTTGGGGCTATATTTAAAGCAGAATTGTTTTGTTTGACCATATATATTATACAACATAAAGATGAAAAGAGGGACAAACCATGCAAGGAAGTTTTGTTTTTTCTAAAAAAAAAAAAAAACACCAAAATATCTACGTTTGTATAACTTCCATTTTAAAAAGGGGAAAAAAAAAGTCTTGGGCTTCCCCCACTCCCCTTAAAATCCTTATAAACTCTTTATCATATGTTACACATGTAAAAGCTATTTACAAAATAAATGTGAAAAAGGTGAATAAAACTTTACAGCACATAGTTGCATAAAAGGATAAGGACAACGTATTACAGTACAGCCAACTACTTAATTTTGTTCAGTTTTAAATTCCACACCTGCACACATCTACATGCTCCTTTCCTTTTCAAAGTCTCAATGGAATTGTGGTAAGACACATACTTAGAACACATGGAAGACAGAGCAAAGCAGAGACAAATTTTCTGCTTCTTTAAATACAGCACAAACTGTACACCTGTTAGGGAAGTTGTAGTTTTGGTGCCTTGTGGTTTACCTTCCTTTTATGTTTCCAATAGCACAGAGTTTAAGTCCTTTACATCCCGTTAGGAATTGACTTTCAAAGTCACAAACAGGCCAACACTAGAAGATAGATGGGCTTTTTGCAAAGGAGACATACAATTACCTAAATCCTAGGTGAGCTTTCAAGTTTCATAGAATGTTCTTCAAGCAGAAGTAATAATGGAGTCACATGAACAATTAAAATTTGAAGTTTTTAAGATTGTTTACCTCAATGAAATATTTTAATACATTTTATACATTTACTGACCACCTCTTAGGCTAACACTTCAACCACCAGACACTGAAAAGCCTGTAACAAATAGGGAAAGAAGTCTTCTCATGAAAGGCACATATAGACAACTTGGGACGCCTCCCTCAGAACAAAAAATAAAAAAATGAAACTGGTATGCTTCTAAGAAGGGCTTGAAGAGAAGTCAACATGGTAGCTGCAAGTAGATGATCATAGCTCTGTCCTTTTTTCATATGTTGCACACCAGATGCATATAAAAAAGAGCTGCCATTTGACAGCACCAAGGAGGCACTTCTGTAATACTTTGACTTCAATTGAAATTTTTGAAGTATAAACCACCACTTTAGCTTGCAGTCCAACTCTACTTCACATGGAACTGGGTAGTCTCAATCTGATGGATTTTGTCTGGAAGGGAGAATCCAGTTGTGAGCAAAAGAGATGCTTTTTCACACATACACTGGCAGTGAGACAATGAATCCTTAAGAATGATTGCAAAATGGTTTTTTTAAAAAAAAAAATCATATACACAGACAGACACTGAGCCATTATTGTTAAATAACAACCCAAAAGATAATCAGGAATATCCACCAGCAGGGATTGTTCAAAAAGTCAAGATCGGATGAGGGAAATGTCACACCTGCACAATGGAAACTCTGCCTCTTTTTCATCATGCATCACACAGCTTCAATTGTTGAATCACACAAACCATCTTGACTTTTTGACACACACCCATGACACCTCTGGCTACAATATGCTGCAAGTTTTTAAGGGAAGGGAGCTGGGACCATGTAAAGCACCAGTCACTTGCCCAAATCCAGAGGCAAGAGGTTGGCCTAATTGCATGTGGGATTGTTTTGCATCTCTTTATAATCACTGCAAATTCTATCAGGTAATTTATAAAGATGGTTGTGACAGTTCAACAAGAATGCTTCAAAAGTTTGAAAGTTCAGTATAGATCAGGGGTGTCAAACTCAAGGCCCGTGGGCTGGATCCGGCCCACAGGGTGCTTAAATCTGGCAGTGCCAGCCTGGAAATAGCAAAGGACTGCCCCGCAAAGGACTGGCCCGCAGTGCCTCTGGCAGCCAAAACAGGGGGCACCCCATTTCGGCCTGGACGGCCTCCTGTAGCACTCTGCTGGCCAAACGGGGTGCGGGGAGGTGCACGCATCCCCCCACACCCCGTTTTGGCCGACAAAGTCCTGGAGGCCATCCAGGCTGAAAATGGGGCATGGGGGCCTGCGCACAGCCCCCCTGTACCCCGTTTTGCCTGGCAGGGTGCTGCAGGAGGCGTCCATCCCGTCTCCCGGCCGGCCCACGAAGGAGAACTACAATGCTGATCCGGCCCTCGAAGAAATCCAGTTTGACACCCCTGGTATAGATGCTACATACAGTGTACTTTAAAATTGTTTTTACCTGTTCAATTACCAAACCACCAAGACTAGCTTAATCAAGCCAGACAGTACTCCTGACCCTTTCATTTCACAATGAAAATGAAGGTAGATTTGAGAGGCCTGTTCTGTTCTTGGTTAGGAAGTTACAGAATGAGTATTATCTTTGTCTTTGCAACTTTACAAGTGGAGAATCAGTAACCAATAGGATCTTGACCTTGCTGTATAAACAGGACCTCAGTTTTGCACCAAAACACAAATTGCTTCCCCCCCCCCACCTCCTTTAAAAATAAAATACTTGGAATAATTATCAAGCTGGCAAGCTCCCATTCATTGTCATTCTGTTTTGGCCCTACTGCTGCATCTGTGGTGACACATACTTCCTGAAAATATAACATTGCAACCAACCCTGCAGGGACCGTAAGATGGCATTGGGTCAAAGTGTGACATTTAGTGCCTAGTGTTGCTGTCAATTGATGTTGGTGGAGAGGAACCATCAACTTTAATGCACTTTGTTCTTAAAAAGTCCAGATACAAAAGTATTTCTTCATGATAACATCTTTACAAAGAATTAACCTACAGCTAACCCTTCCTACAAAAAAAATAGCCATCTGTCATTAAACCACAGACATCGTAGAATGAGCTATGCAGACTATAGTGAAAAATGTCTATAACCAGTGTGGTGTACCCATTTAGGTGCTGCATTTAATATCAGCAAGACCAGCATTGAAATCTATCCTTAACCAAGGACATCTTGTCCCTTGTCTGTTCTTGTTGTATATTGGTTTTGCATTATAACCTAATATATTCATTGATTTTTTTTTAAGCCTGAGTCTTATATTTGGTGTTACAACTGGAATGTCATCCGTGTGTAATACCTGGAATATGATACATAAACAAAACAACACAACATGTGGTAAGAGAGTTATTTCCATGAAAATGATATTTCCTTTTCATTCAGTGATAACGATTTTGGAATGTATCAGCAAATACTGAAATTCAAGAGTAATTTGCCACTTTTTCTATTATTATTATTATTTGCAGAAAGAGTACTTTTGATGTAGGCTATGCTATACATAGCAGTTTGCTCTGAGACCCCCACTGAATTTCAAGAATGTCAGGATTTTGATTTGGTTTCCCCCCCAAAATGACTTTTTCATTTTCTTTTTCAATTAAAATATATCTTGACAGGAAAGTGGAGAAAGTTATTTCACAGCAACACTTTTTTTTTTCTTAAGGGTTATGCAACTCCTTCCAAGGGGGTAACAATTTTGTATTGAGGCATAAGGGGTGAAGTAGTAACTATTACACACCAAAACATGTATCTTAAAAGATCATCTCTCATATTTATTCATCACAAGAGTACTTCCTGCTTTTGTGACCAAATGAAATTCTACAGAGACATAAGGTGTGGGAATCTTTTATATCCACAAGATAAAAACAAATGTTAAGTCTCTCATTTTGAAGGAATTGCAAGGAATAGCAAAATGGAAAACCCTACTTGATCTGCAACATGTAATAAAATGGCTCCTTGATTTACTTCCATGTGGTATAATGAGAAAACTAAAGAGAAAGACACTGTTGAAAATAAATGTAGCACCATGAAAATCAAATATTGCTCTTTTGTGAGGGAGAGTGAGTTGTGGAAGTTACCAGTAAAGCAGAAAATGGCACGGACTTGACATTTCAGCCCTTCATCATAACAAAGGCTTGAATGGAATCATGTCAACTTACGCTCTGGAAATTCTAAAAGGATTTTTTTAAAAATCACTGAGGCTCCTTTTTGGCACATCTGCACAGGGCCCTGGTGTGTTTTTCCTCTACCTCTTCTTGCTCTTTTCCAAACCCAAAAATCACATAGCGCCTGTACTCATCCTTTCCCCCACTGAACACAGGAAGTCACATAGAAAAGCACTGTTAACTAAAACACGGTACACATATGCCACCTTAGCAGGTGATTCACTCCACACAATTATCATTTGCATAAGCTAATTTTCTCCCTAAAATACTGCCCTCATGTATTCTGCATACAGTATTGTGTTAATGGTGTTAATCACATCTGTTTCTCCTTAGACTGTACTATCTGTTATGGGGGGATAGGAGCAGAGAGTGCTATTCAAATGGGGATACTGTCACAGCCTGAAAGGAAAAATCAATCTGGAAAAGGTTTGCATCCTTAGCTAAGACTTACAAGAAAATCTTAGATCAGCTAAGCAAAAAATGGGACTATATTCTTAAAGGCACAGTGAGTTGTACCATTTAGTACTGTATCATTTAGAATTCATATCATCAGCTATATATATATCATGTTAGTCTTGCAACAAAACCAAAGCATTTTGAGATGCTGTTAAATGCCAGCAGATTTACTGCAGCCAAAGCTTTCAAAGCCAAAGCTGCAATACATCAGATAGTGTGATGCCATAGATCCCTTTGTAACTTTTGAAAATTAGAGACGACATGACTTTAGGGCAGGGGTGTCAAACTGGCGGCCTGCGGGCCGGATGCGTCACGTGCAGGCCACACCCACCCTGGCTCCGCAAAGGGAAAAATGTTGTGATACGTCACGTGACGCGATCGAGTTTGACACCCGTGCTTTAGGAGGAGGAGGAAAACAGCAGTGCCCTTTACATGTGGTAGAGATTATGCACCTTTCAGGGACCATTATACCTCTGCTGTTTTCACATGAAACAGTCTTCAAGTGCAGCTGAGACTAGACCATACATAATCCTGAGTTTGCTTATATCTACAAGATTTTGATGCATGTGCTAGAAGTCAAGGTGATATAACCTTCCCTGTAGGAACCTGACAAAGGCCAAGCTATGATAGATGGAAGATTTTGGAATTTGCTTTTCTAGAGGAAAGGTAGAAAAGGAGCAATGGATATTTTTAGGGGAACATTCAAAACCTCCCAACATCATCAACTGCCATTTAGATAACAGTGAGAGGAACTTTGGGTAGAGAGGAATCCATCGTGTAAATGTGAACCCACAGCAATGATTAAATGGAAGCGGGCTCAATTCATGAATATCTCTGATCTGGTTTGCCCAGTTCCAAGGCCTCTTTCAGATAAATACAGAAAAGAGGTACCATGGTCTAATGAAAATTAGGAAAATTAACTGGAGGAATTCTATTTCTGATTCTCTCCTCCTCCAAAAATATCCTTTATTTGCAGACCCAGCATTTTGAAGCAGGGATGAAGCTGCTTATCCCATCAATTGGATAACTCTAGTCAATCCCAAATCAAGATCTTTCAATGGGCTGAATGAATGGCCCTCCTTGTATCAGACCTACCTCAGCTTTTTTGTTTTGTTTCGTTTTTGACTGCCATCCTGGGGATAAGGAAAGAGGAGAATAAATAAATTCACAAATCACAAAACCATGGTGTGATTAAATTAATATCTGGGGGAATTAGAAAGCAAGGATAGGTATGGGGTAGGTAGGAGGAGAGTTTCTTGCTCCACCTCAGATCGAGGTATGAAAAAAGACAAAGTAAGGTCAGTACTGGGAACTTTCAAGTGTGGCTGCACCTATGAGCACCCTCCTCCATTCTCAAGACAAGGCTGTTACCATGGGCAAGCCAAGTTTTCCTTTCATCCATTCTACAAGAGCTTCAACGAAAGGCTACCTAAAGACATTGGTGGAAACGTAAAGAGGCTGTACGTCGGGGAGCTGAACGCCCCTCAGAGCTGCCTTTACGATGCTGTGGCTCACTCTGTTGGTTAGGAACTGTCATGTTCCCTGGTGTGATTGAGGAAGACCGAGCTTTGGTTGACTCTAGGCTGCTAAGCCCAGAGTCTTTGTTGTCCCTTAGCGCACCTCTATTCGAGGAGTCTAGTGGACCAGCCTCAGTAGTCCCCAATACATGTTGTTCCTTCCACTCATAATTGAGGTCTTTGAGACCACCAGGGACCACTACAGTATGGCGCCGCCAACTGTTCTTCTTGCGCCGTGTCTCAGGTGAGTGTGGCTTTCGCAGGCGCACAGCCAGCATGTCATCTGCAGAGCCGCGGAGGCGGAGTCGAAGTTGTTCTGTGAGGGAAAGCCGGGTGTGGACCTCAGGGGCACCCACAGGCTGCAATGACTCTTGACTGCCTGGGGAACTGGAACTTGGGACATCAGTGCTACCCTTGGAAGAAGACTCACTATTGTGACGGGGCCGCAAAAGCTTGCGCCGTGCCAGAGTGTCACACTGCATGAGGTGATGGGAACTAAAGGAAGTTCGGTTGTGTGATATCTTTTCAGAAGCAGCAGCCCCCCCTTCCTCCACTACTGCCACACCAGCTCCTTTGGGAAGCATCCCAGGCTGTTTTGGCACAAAGCTATTCTCAGTATCTGTCTCCACATGGCTAAATTCACTCCGCTCATCATCTGCCTCCTCCCCACGGCTCTCTGCTACTGACTGCACCTCAGAGCATAGGCTGCGATCAATGGTAGACAGAGTGGAGTAACCTGATACAATTGAGCGGGCATCCAGGGCCAATTCAGGGCTTCCTCGGGGTGCCACTTTTCTTTCTACTTGCTCTGCTTCTAATTTTGCCCGGCTTTGGAAGACATCCTGCACATCAGGAACTGGAGCTCTGCTGCTACTCTCGAATCTTTCAGCCTCTCTTTCTTCCTCCTGAGCCACTTCTTCCTCCTCCTCCTCGTCTCTCTTGACAGCTGACTCATGCTCAGAATCATCATCTGTGCTGCTCCCAAAACGCTTGGCCTCTCTCCGCTTCTTCCTCTTGCGGTTGACGGCTGAGATGAAGGAGATGGCAAGCATCTCTTTATGGTAGTGCTCTTTCCGTGAGCCACATGAAGCCTGGAACAGAAGCCAAAAAATTGAGCATTTTAGAGGGGCTAAAGAACAGATACCAGAAAAATATCCAGTGACATTGGCATTGTTTATTTGATGGACTGCCCTGGATAGTAATGTCTTACCCCACAGAATCCTTAATGGTAATTAGCAATATAGATTAGCTATTGCATAAGCATATTTTGCTTTAAAAAAAAGTGAATTATTTCTCCTGTTTTAGAAAACATATTTGCAGATAGAGCAATTAGAAATTCTAATTTTAGGATCCCCTAAACACTAAAACACCTGCAGATATTCCCCCTAAAGATTCTCAGAGATTCTCTTCTCTGACCAACTTTTTTTCTTCTTTTTAATTAAATGTACTATGCACACTATGGAACTAATTTCTGGCTTCCAGTTCTTTTTTTATTTTATTTTGCCTATAATGCTTTAGAACAGTGTATTCATTGCTACATATACATATAAAACCAACCAGAAAAAGGTGGAAGAAAAGAAAAGAAGCATGGGAGGAGATGTGGAATAATCTAATACTTAGTTTAAGGCAAGAAAGAAAAGGGTAAGTTGAGTCTGTACACTGCACTACAACTCAGTCGCCTGCAAGCTGTTGAGAAGTACATTACAAAGCAGCACACTCTGAAAAGGCCAGTTGCAGCTGCTGGCAAAAAATCACAACACCAGAAAACTAGGCCATAGATGTTTAGTCAAAAAAACTAATCATGCTTGAGTGTCTACAGGGTTGTTGTTATTTTTAAAACAAGACATGCCAAGTGCCAAAGTAACACAAACTCTTTACTTCCAACTTGGGGAGTTTAAGGGCCTTGTGCTTAACCATCTTCTCCTCATCCCCAACATCTCTCAAAGGCAAAAATAATCCAGATGAGATCTTACCTTTGATTTAGCTGATCCACTATTAGTTGAATCTGCAGGGATTAATACACAAAAAGAGGAGAGTTAAAAATAGAACTGTGCAAGATTAGCAAATTGAAGGGCTTAATGATTGCAAAGATAAGTGATCCTGGAGAAAATCTGTGTGATCACTAAGATTTGATATTGGCTTGATGGCATGCAATCAAAGGATCAACAAGACCAAGTAAGCATGTTGTCCAATGATTTTTCCAGCTAAAACATCAACATGAAAAATGGAGGGAACAGTTGTATAACACCAGGTTCCTATGCTGCCTTCTGCCTCTTCATTGTGCTGACCACAGAAAATAATTACAGGTATGAGAGGGGCCTCACATGCACTAAAACAGGAATCTATATCATGATGTAGGTAGGGATTTATAACCACCAGTTTTAGATTGACACAGCTCCCTTTGTTGTTTTAATAATTCAGTCACTAATTACATATTCAGGACTACAGTATTCCCTTTGACATACCCTGTAGGGGAACACCCCCAATTTGAGAAGTATACAAAATACACAATTAGGTATTCCAAAGTTAGTTAATCTTTCAATAACTTTTTCATGAAAGCAAATCTTTCTTCCCAGCTATTTGATTAGTTTTTATTAAATAGTTATAGGAAAGGAAGATCTCCAAAATGACCAGAAATATACCAGAGAGTATTCTGAAATTAATCAAGAAATGTATTTCATTTCATTTCATTTTTGAAATGCTCAACAAAATGATGCAGTTGTGGATGACCAAATGAAAGAGAAGCAGCCCAGGATAACAGTTTCTGCAATGGAAATGACCAATACATTTGTGAACAGTGACAATGAAATTTAGTATAGAAAGCACAAAAATTGAGTATCAGTGGGAGACCTATCACCAGTCATCATTACCAATCTCCTGCAGGGACCTAAACAATAGAAGCCCCAAATTAGCTATAAAGGAATAAGAAATATATACATGGTGTTATACATGCACACATTTGCATACACACATGCATTCACACAGGCATAGGCACACAACTAATTCTATTAAAAGTGTCAACATTTCATCTCAAAAAGCAACACTCATGCTGGAGATGCGTTAATTCCTGACTCAGTTTGGCTGGATGAACTATAAATATAGGCTGAAACATTTAGAGAGACTGTAGCACATTTTCCATGGAGGTATGGAGAAGAGCTGAATTATTTCAAGTTTTAATCTCTCATCTCTACCACTTTCCCCAAAGAGGAGGAGGAAGAGGAGGAAGAGGAACTGATATGGATTCCAAAGGAAATTATGCGATCCGTTCTAAAGAGAGATATTAATTACGGTACTTAGCACAATTGAAGTAAAACTTAATGGGGCTAGGTTATAACTCAAAAACTGTTCCAAGGGATAATGCTTGAACTGCTAAAGATACTTCAACTGACACTCTTTATTTTTGGATTATTGCAATGTGTTATATATGAGGTTATCTTTGCGAAGGGTCCAGAAATTTCAATTATTTACAATGACATTATGGGGCTGTTAACTGAAACTACAAGTTCTTCACATCACAGCAATACTTTGCTGTCTCTTTGTAGACAACATCCGGGGCTCAGTACAGAGTCTGTCTTAACTCCCACAAAACTGAAATATCATGAGATTTTGGTAATGTGATGTAAGATACTAACGTGACATTTTGAACGGTTTCAGAGTTCCCGAGGATATACAAGGAACGTCTTTCGAGATATACTGTTTCAGTGTTACCAATGCTCAATTCCAGGGCTTTTATCTGTACTTTCAGATCAGCCTGTAAGGCTCCTCTTTAAATGCCATGCCAAAAAAGATGTGTTAGGAAGCAAATAAGTAGAGGATCCTTTTCAATCTTCTTCTTCTCCTTCTCCTTCTCCTTCTCCTTCTCCTCCTCCTCCTCCTCCTTCGCATTTTAGGGTGTACAGGTTTCATTCATTTATCTATCTATCTATCTATTAAACTTATTAACCGCCCATCTCCCTCACAGACGGGCACGGAGGGATTGGGTGAGTGAGTTTACATACACAATTTTAATATTGCCTTAAATAATTTCAGAGCATTAATACATATGTCCATATATTTACAAAACAATAACCCACAAAGATCAGACAAATCAAAAGAATAGCAAGCATTATAATAGCCCTTTAAGAAGACTTAAGATTATTTTTATGTATTCATAACTTGGGAGGCTCTCGTAAGTCTTCGGGGATAGCTGTCATTGTCCAAATTCTATAACTTGCATTTCAAACAACCATATGCAGATAGGAGAGAGAATTTGAAGAAATTGCTTCCTCTGGCAAATTAAGTTGCTTCAGGGAGCTCTCCTAAAGCTAACTACTAATAGACACTGGGAACTAGGAACAACTTCCCAATGCCAATGTAGTCATACCAGGTAGTCTCCTCCTATGCTCTTCATTTTAAGCACTGTCAACAGCCAAGCCAGACAACCAAAGAAAGCAACCAAAGGGACAAATGCAAGGTGTGGGGAGGATGGAGAAACTTTAGCTGTCAAACTAAAGTCAGAAGTAAACAGCTTTGCAATCAGTAGGCTGTAAGCAGCCATCACCCTATTCTTTGCAGCCTTCAAACCACCACATAATGACAGTGAGCTGCTGAGTATCAATGGCACAATTTCTCATGGTTTTCATCAATCAAGAACTAAGACAGGTATGTTAGGCTCCAATGAGCTTTTTTTAAAAAAAAATAAAATCACACCACCCTCCCTACAAATGGAAAACGAATTTTAAAATTCTGTTCTGACCCTTTCAGTGACATTAGTCATTAAATTAGCTTTCCCTTATAGTTCTCTCAAAAATCAATTTGAAAAAGGGCTTTTAGCCAACAAAAATGGTTCCTGTCCCAGCTGAAGGAACCACAAGAAACGTGTCAGAATTAACAGTGGTCTTCTCATAAAATAAGCACATCATTAAGCAGGTGGTTTGAATAAACTTTTTTCTGAACAAGCCTCCCCACACAAGTACACACATATATTTGCCACAGCAATGTCAGCAACAATGAAACCAATGGACTAATCAATGAATGTCCCCCACAAGGCCTACTCCATTGCAGGTTTCATGTGGAATTAGTGGCTGGCAATCACAAGAGAGAGAAAAGGCAAAACAATCACACTGACTCAACACCCAGAGCTTAAAGAAGTACTGTCTCTGAAGGAAATGGCATCATACTTTGAGATAAAAGCTTTACTTGAATTTTGATGTTTGTGGGTGGAAAAATATACAACATCTCATAGGACACTTCATCAAATTGTACATCAAACTCAAATCTCAGTTTAAAATTAGACTAGCCAGGCAAAAAGGTTGGGTGAAGAATGTCCTTCAGCATATTTTGCTGGACATCCGATAATAAGAATTTATCCAAACAACTTTACTGAGAACTTTTAAAATTTATGATTGTGATTATTTTACTTTACAGTGCTCAGTTTTTCTTATAATTTAATATCTACTCATTAAATAATAAACCTCAGTGACAGCTTATCCCTAGTAAGTATTATACTGTAGCCTTAAAGTGTAACTGTAAATATACTTAATATAATCACATTTAGTTATTGTTTTTAAAAAAATGACCTATATATGTTTTAATGCTTTACTACTCAAGTTATTTATACTATAATAAAAGGAAAAAAGAGAAAATGAAAATAGAAATTAGAATATTAGAAATTATCTAATAAAAATGTAAAAGTACTCTGTGACACAATAATAGTCATGTTAAGGCACTGGACATATAATTATATGTTACTAATGCTGCCAAAGATAAGAATTAACCTTTTTATTCTTCCCAAACCTATATATAGGTTGATTTAAAAAAAGATTTCAAAAATAGTGGGAAAATAAAGAAGGGTTACAAATGGTAAAAAAAACCTGTGTAATGGCAAATTCAGTAAATCAAACTGTTGCTCCCCCTTCAAAAAAACCTACTTAGAAATACCCATAAGCATTTCTTTTAAATTGATTGATATCTCATTTGTCACCCTTTCATATCCAGCTGCTTGAAATGGGAATTTCTACTGGTTGACTTTAAGAAGCTCCCTGATTTTAAACAGGAAGGAAAATAATTGGAAGGTAAAACCACACTCTAATCTTTACATTATGGCAAATGCCACTGGTGGGTTGTTGTTTTTTCCAAATCAACATGAAAAATCCAATAAGGAGCCAGAATCTAAAGTTCTGCCTTTCCCCATCTCTCATAATCACCCAATGGAATTAGTGCATGAACATCAGAGCACAACCACACTGTACCAGCTCTAGAGCTCCGGCAGATCCGCTGGAGTTCGAAGAAGGAGGAGACACAAGATAAAGAGAGAAAAGAGAAGAAAGATAGCAGAAAAGTTAAAGGCAGCTATAACTAGTAGAGGACAAAAACATCACTATTAATCAGAAATATGCTCATCAGCATTAGCAACCATAGTTGGAACATAAGAGATCTAACTCTAAATGTTTTTTTCTTTTCTAGCAACGCAAATGTTACTTCACCACTAGCACAGGTATAAACTAGAATGAAATTGCCACATATGCCTAAATCAGCAGTTCTCAACCTGTGGGTCGCGACCCCTTTGGGGGTCAAACGACCCTTTCACAGGGGTCGCCTAAGCGCGCGTTAGCCTGCCATCTTGGTGCCACGCCCCCTTTGTCACCTCATCACGCGCGGGGAGGGGGAGGGGCGGGGGTTGTGGCGGCAGGGCGGGGGTCGCGGCATTAGGAAGGTTGAGAACCACTGGCCTAAATTCTAAGGATCACATTATTACTTTTGCTGCTAACAATGCAACTGGGAAAGCACCAGAGAAAGCATGGAGAGGAGGCATTCCTAGTTGTTGCCCCCATGAAACTCTCTAGAGTCCAAAGTTTCAGAAGCTGTAAGAGTATCTCTTTTTTACACATTTGTCTCAGATTAATCCATAACTGGCTGGGAAATTCTGAGAATTGTAATCCATACATCTTAAAGTTGCCAAGCTTAAGAAATACTGAATTAATAGAACCTCTATGCAGTAAAGATAGCCACATTCATATATTCATGGGGAATTGTTGGACCTGAATGTTTGATTCAAAAGTAGAAAAAGATTGGAACAACTACGGGAAATCTTGTCCTGGGGGATTTTCATGTCCAGGAGATCTCATTCAGACAAAACTTTCAGTTTGCTTACCTGAAGCATCTCCTGATGCTGCTGTTCTTCCAATGTTGGGTAGAAGGTATTCAATATTTGGCATTGACTGGGCCTCTTGTTCATCTATAGGGGTCTGTGAAATGGATACATATGTACTTAGAAGAAAAAAAGGTTTAAACTATATGTTGATTTAAAATGGAAAAGAGGGCCAAATTCTGTATTCTTCATCCTGTGACTATTGAGCGAATTATAGGTTTAAAACTACTTCCATTACAAAGGGGGTTTGTTTGGACAATTTCTTTATTGTTTCACTTAGTTTGGCATGAGGGCCATGATAGCACTTACATGCCCTTTTATACTCCGTAAACCAATTTTTTTTTTGTCCGTAAACTTTTTTTTGCGTCCTGTCAGTTATGGCCACTTGCTGCCAGCATTAACATGAACAAATATCGATACATGGAAGCTGCAGTAAAATTGACCAGTGAGACACCATAGGCATGATAGGGGACCATAAGATGCAACTGAAATAATATCACCCAATGCTCTTTGAAACATTTCTAGCATGCTGGTGATCGATTTCTCAAGACTTTTCTGAAACAAATCTAACAATCTTCCAGAAAAGTGCTGAACTGAGAGGCAATTAGTTGGTGAAAGTGCTGACCTAGAAATCAGGAGACTGTAGGTGCTAGGCCTCTTTTAGGAATGAAAGTAATCTGGGGTGGCTCGGTGACTTTGGGTCAGTTGCTCCCTCTCAGCACCTCCCTTGGCTGTTATTGTGGGGCAAATAGGAGACCGGAGGTATATTAGTTGTCTTGAGCAGACTCAAGTTGTTGTTGTTGTTTTTAAAAAAGGATGAGATAAAGATCTAATAATGATAAACTCATAAACCAAAATAGCCCAATTGACAGGTTGATGGAGCAAAGAAGGGATATGATCAA
Organism: Thermophis baileyi; assembly: GCA_003457575.1. Taxonomy (NCBI): domain Eukaryota; kingdom Metazoa; phylum Chordata; class Lepidosauria; order Squamata; family Dipsadidae; genus Thermophis; species Thermophis baileyi. The sequence goes on from QLTV01001726.1 coordinate 1,504,709, forward strand.
CTCTCTATTAGTCTGTAAATCAGGTATTGTTTTTTGGACATATGTTTAGCTTATCCTTGTGTGTCACATTTTTAATAGTATTTTGATTAAAAATTAGAGGGTTGGCTCCTCCACAGGTGTAGACAGCATACTGCAAAGACAGTTTGACTTAAAGATATAACAGACAGATACATATATGTGTCTGTGTCAATGCAGGTGTTTGAAAACAAGAGTTGGAAAGAAAAGAGACAAAACTGTCCTTAAGGATGCTGCCTCTGTAAAAGTAGTTACAATCCTTGTCTTCCTTTATTAATGGATTCTCAACAACGCATAGAGTTCAGAAGAAAGCACCTACATGTCATGAATAGGAGACATTTCTCTTCTGGCATTTCTCTATATCCTGAAAAATCAACAGTCAGCCATAAACTGAGCATTGCCTCCTTCTTAGTCACTTACCTTTTCACCTTTTTCTTCCTTGTCACTGAAAAACCAGTCTGACTGTGGGGGGAAAAACAAAGGAGAAATCAGAGAACCAAATAAAATCAAGCATATACTGTATACAGAGAACACAATGTTAAAGGAAATCACAGCAGGGTGATTACAAATGTTGGGCTGTGAACCAGATTTTATTTCTAGCTTTTAACTTTTCATGAGGGACATATAGTTTATTAATTGAACCCAGAATTACCTATCAAAATGCTATTTCTCTGGGAGGGCTGCCTGTCTACTATAATATTTTTAAGATAAAATTCTCAGAAGCTAGAAATGTTTTCTCTGCAAAATGGCTTTCAGGGTTTGGGGTGAATATACCGGTATTTGTGATTCCACAAACATTTGCCAGTAGGTACTCTCTCCCCCTCTTACGCTCAGCACTGATGCTTATTTCCCCCCAGAAAAGGGAAGTTAGCTTTAGTTTCAGATTCAAATAAACTTTACAGTCTGTTGCAAGATTTGTGCAGTGCTTCATTCCACCATTGACTTAATATTCAAGAACTAATTCAATATAATTTATATGCTCTGAATTATTGTGTGAAGTCATATATGATTACTGCCCTAAATTAGAAATATGAGTCTTACAGTCAACTGATACATAAATGTTTTTGAGGTAAGCACTTGACACTTTCTCTGGTCTTCTGCTTGGGTTCATTTAGAGTTGCTCATATTTTACATGCTAATGTGGCACACTAGACAATCCAAAAAGTACCTGCCATGTTGGCACAAGTTCACTTCTTACTGAAATTAAGTTGAACATTTTAAAACAGATAAGCCATATACGGAACCATTCCTTGAACTTCTGAATGAGAAAGTTACCAACTCTTTGTAAAGAATTTGGGCATGCCTAAAGAATGAGGAGATACAAAACTAGAGCATGATTGGCTCTTTTCAGCTATAATGAAAGCTGGGCCAGGATCAAGAAGATCCAAGTTGAAATCTCTATTTAGCCATGATGTTAATTGAGTGATTTGGAACCAAACATTTTTTTCTCAGTCTACTATATTAAACAGGATTGGTGTAAGGATAAAAAAAGGAAGTGAGAGAAAAAAATGGTGTACACCAACATTTCTGAAGAAATAGGCTGCATATAAATACCATATACTATTTATGAGGAGCATGATCATATAGGCATAGTAAATAAATTCCCCTCTTCTGCCCTAATGATCACTGGAGATTACTGAAGTATATCTTTACAACTCTAATAAAACAATAGAAAGGGTTTTTTAAATTATTATCTAAAAATGGGAATCCTTTGAACTATTTGCAATCAATCCTGTAACTGAACACTACAATTCAAGGTGAAGGATTTGCATACTATTAAAGAACTGGGTGCTACTAATTAGCAGAATTAATATTCTACTAAAGGGTCTTATAATTTTGGGGTTTTTTTGACTCTTTAGTATTATTACTGCCCTTAATTTATTTAAAACAGCAATGGGGAAAGTATGACATATGCTCCTGAATTACAAATACTGCTGCTAGTACCTGTCATTCAGTAATATCTAGCAGATCACACATTCCCCATTCCTTCTATAAAGCAATCTTCCCCAGATTGAGAATCTTCCTAACAAATACTTGGGATTCATTTGATACATTTAATGACAACAGATTACTTTCATGCCTAAGAGAGGCCTAGCACTTATAGTCTCCTGAGGATTTCTGAAGACAATTTTAAAACCAACTCATATGCATAATTATTGATATATATAGAATCAGACCCCTCTAAATTGTCCACTACTTAGATCCTAGATCCAACCCCCCCCCTTGCTCCTTACGTGTTGTATGAGGGTCTCCACAATTTTATAGCGATCAGGCATATGTGTCACCATGTCAGTCATGTTATCCTCCGACGTTCGAACTAGTGTGGGACCAAATACCAAGGCAAGATTCCGCGGCTCCATCTGCAATACAATCCATTGCATTTTTATTTCTATAAGATGAACAGTTGTCAACAAGGCTGGAGTGAAGTTACACATCTTATCTCTGCATTCATGTCACATTAGCCTCTCTGCTTTGAGTTCTAAGAAAGCCCTATTATTTTTTTCATGCACCTCATCCACAAAGAACTGCTTCAAATATGGCAAAGAGCCAAATTCAAGGACAATTTAGACTTAGGGAAGTCAGATTTCTAAATTCTGCAGGACACAAACAAGCATAGCAGGGTTCAGGTAGCAGGAAGGGATGTTGCAATTAGCACACTCATTTCACATTCCCCTAACACAATGGGGGAATTAGAAAGTCTGTTATTTATACAGCCCTTTCACTACAGATATCTCTTTGTCAGGGGTGAAATCCAGCAGGTTCTGACAGGTTCTGGAGAACCGATAGTGGAAATTTTGAGTACTTTGGAGAACCAGCAAATACCACCTCTGGCTGGCCCCAGAGTGGGGTGGGGATGGAGAGTGTGCAGTATCCTTGGCAAATAGCACCGCTGGCTGGCCCCAGAGGGGGGAGGGGATGGAGGTTTTGCAATAACCCTCCCCCTGGAGTGGGGAGGGAATGGAGATTTTGCAGTATCCTTCCCCTGCCACGCCCACCAAGCCATGCCCACCAAGCCACACCACGCCCACCAAGCCATGCCCACAGAACCGGTAGTAAAAAAAATTGGATTTCACCACTGCTCTTTGTGGAATTTGGTAAGGAAGGGAGCAAATTGGGAGTTTAGAAATTTACTTTTATATAAGGACTACAAACAGAATCATTCAAGAAAACAGGCCTAAAACACCGTATGGGAGTTCATCAAAGTACAATAGGGGAAAATTTTGTTTAAACCCATCAAGGTTCAAACTCTGCTTAGGTCATTCCTAAAATATGTTGCTGGGTAACGAAAAAGGTGAATTCTGGGGACTTCCAAGGGAGATTTGACAAACTGAAAATAGCTTTTGCAGAGCTGATGACCATGACAATGACCAAGGAACCAGCTGGGTAGATTGGGTCCATGGAACCTCTCCAGATAAGAAAAGGATGGGCAATTGCTCATGTATGCTCTTCATGGCTGCTCCTTGTGAATATACCAAAGGACAATGGTTTTCCATGAATTTGAATGACAGGAGACCAAGGGATTAGCAATCTTATTTCCAATGGCAGCTGTCCCTTTTAAAGGACAATAAGTTTGCAAATCTCACTTTCTAATCACTTTCAGAAATTGCCTATTAGCCATTTAAAGCTATTAGAGACCTTCCAAATGACAAGATTGAAAAGTCTTCATTGGATGAGTTTATCTTCAACTCTGAACAAAACAAAATTAACTATAAGTTTAAGAACTTAAAGAATCTGAAATAAACAGCAAAAATATTATATAATGTGAATTCTGGTTCAATCTACAGATTATAAAATTAGTTGGCAATCCATTCACAAAAATAATAAGTGAGTAAAAGATTCTTGTGCTTCTTAGCTAGAAGTACGTATTACAAGGAAATACAAAAAGTAAGAATTGTTTTAAAAATTATATATGGAATTCATTTATTGGTCATTGTTTCATATGCTAAGGTATTGATGTTAAATCCCTTTTTTTAAAGTGTCTGGAATTATATTATTCTGAAGGTTAATTGAATTAAAATGGATGGATAGGGGAAGGGAGGGAGGGAGGGAGGGAGGGAGGGAATTTCTTCTTGGGCCACAACTGTCCATTCATGCTACAGGCTAACTAAATTAGGATAGCAATCAAGGAAGGGAGGGAGGGACATTTCCTTTTGAGGCAGAATTGTTCATTCTTGCTACTAAAGCAAAAACCTTTCAGTGTTAAATTCTTGGGAAAATATTCCCACTCTAATGAATATTCAAGAGGTGATCTTTGACATTCCATTACGGAAAGTTTTTCCTAACCATAATCCACAAACCCCACAGCCTTTCTTTCGCCTGAGAATATGTTGCAGGAATACAGGATACAGAACTAGCACAGGTTTCTTCATTGGTGAACTCCAGACATATTGGGCTGTTGTGTCTATCATCCCGGGTATTTATTCCAATAATTGGAAATCATAAGAGCTTTAACACATTGGAAGAGAATCAGATTGGTGTTTTGAAAGATAAAGCTGATAAGTTCCCAGATAAAATCTTAATGATATTTGAAGAGTTGCATCCCACAATCAAACTAAAAATTCAGTTTCCTAGATCATGTACCCCTTAATCCTCCTTTCCATGAAATAGTTGAATATTCTATTGTACACAGGCCACTGGGAAGGGAAGGGAGGTGCAGTGAGCAAACATTACCTTATTCTTCTCAGAATGGTCTGCAATTGTCTTGAGGTGTTCCACCAGGAACTTGAGGGTCTCATAATAATGGCCTGGCAAATCCCGGATCTGAATCAGAGATGGAAGAAATATATTTTAAAAAATCAATCAGGAGTATTTATTTGTCTCATTTTATGACTGATGCTGATGCAAGATCCTATTCCAATTTCTCTCTCCTTCTCTAGTTTCAATCTATTATTTTGCTTTTTAAAAATTGACACAAAAGAAGTGGTACCATAGGAACATGTCAGCTCTAGAATTCCACTGTTCTTCCGTAGTGTATATTTACTCTTATAAGAATTTTTAAAGCATACCAATAGTATGTATATTTGTATGTATATTTGTATATTTGACATATTTTTCTGTCCTGCACTATTGCAAGGCTAGACAATGTTTCCTAATGGTTACATGTTCTCTGCTCTTTAGGAAAAATATGTTTTTCTTGCCTTAGTACTGCCCACTATTTCTTGCATTAATGCTGTGTGACATTCCCACCTCAAGCTTGTTTTAAATTAGTTACCCAGATGGCTTTCAATTGAATGAAGAATGCTTCATGTTCTCAATTCTTAAGAAAATAAAATATAAAAACTTCAAAAGACATATAAAGGAACTGACAGGCCACCAGTAATGATACAGTGATTGTTCATACATGGGAAAAGAGGAAAGAAAGGGGAAGTGTGCTTGGCAGTGATATATACAATAAAAGAACCAGTTTACAGATCTGCATCAAGCAAGCATATTACAAGCCCATTCTATCCCCTACTACAGGAGATGATTTGTATGTTCACGTGTCTTTTCTCTCTTATAAATTCAAGATTAATCTTACACAAAATAACATAACTGAGCAATCTGGGTCATTCTCTACAATAGTACCTTCTTTTAAAGTTGCACAATGTGAGATATCAGGATTCAAAGCAGGGGTGGGTTCCAAAAATTTCTACTACCACTCTGTGGGCGTGGCTTAGGGTTACGCGCGCGCACGCTCCCCCGGTGCAATTCTGTGTCTGCGCATGCTCAGTCACTATAATCTGCCCGAAACACAGCTGAGGAGCTGATCAGCTGTGTTTCGGGCGAAGAATAAAGGACAGCATTAACCCAGAGGCGGGTGGGAGGGCCCTTTACGAAGCAGCAGCAGAGCACAAACGGCCCAAAACGTAACAAAGCCGCCAAAAATTCACGGAAAAAAATGGCGGCGCCCATGGACCGGCACCGACCAAGGCGTGTCCATGACACCATCATGATGTCACCAGTGCCTCGCTACCGGTTCGGGCGACCCAGTACGAACCGGGAGGAACCCACCCCTGATTCAAAGCAAGTATTCTACGGTCTAGTTGTGTCCAATGAAGCTGATGTATTGTTGGTCAGAAGTTGCACTCGCTGCCTAGATATATTAAGCTCAATATAATCTTCAGTGGCTCAGAAAGACTTCTGATGGGAATCTATCTCTGGCTAGTTTAAAATGCTAGAGACTGAATCTTCAGCATAAAAGGAAGTGTTACTTTTCATTATGAAGATTTTTCCTTGTTGGAGTGCAGAAAGCATATAGGAGAGGCTCAGTCATTCTATCCTGGATACTCTCCACCCCCCACCCCCCCAAATAGTGTTCTATCACTGAATTGCAGCCTTTCCTTTCAAAGCAGAGACCAGATGTTGACATTTCCCCATATAGTTCTCCAAGGAAAAAGCCAGCAGGAACTTCCAGGGGCTTACCAGTTTGCGTAAGGTCTTCATCCTTTCACTGGCATCTTCAATCCGGTTGGCTTCAATAAAGTCATTGTATTTATCTTGAAAAGAAAAACATTTCTGATTTGTGGTATCATTTTAGGACAAAACAAATTGAGCAGTTCAGAACAATTGAGAATGAGATTCAAAATACGTCTTGAAAAACCATTCATTTCTACAATCTAATTTCAGCTTTGGGATTGGGAGTTACAGTATCTGCTGCTAATTTCTGAGTTCACTTACTAACTTAATTTCTTAAATCTGAAATTCTGAATTGGTTTAATTTATTTAATTTCTGTGTTAGATTTAAGTGGTAAGAATAATTAGGAAAACACTTGACTGTAAATTGGGGGGGGGAATAAAACATTCACTTTTATCATAGCCATGAACAAGTACAGCATAGTATTTAGGGGGGAAATAAACAAATTTCTGAAAAACCAGGTGTGATTTCAAACACTTTCCAAAAGAAAGATGGGATTAAAAAATAAATCTTGGGTATCATGACTAAATTATCTGTTATCTGTGAGTAATGGGACCTATGTAATCTGGCATACCTGAAAGGAAAAACCATTTTAGGGTAACTGCTTCTGAGCTATTCAGAAATTTAAAACATGAGATACACCCTGACCTCCCCAAAGTTTTGGTTGTTTGTGAAAAATATATACTAACTGAGTTTCTTTAATTTATATATTTTTTCTTGTCACATCCTATTCTCCTCCATGACTGCATCCAACAATGGACTGGATTCTTCCAGCACAACTTCATAGACCTCTCGCTGTTCTCAGCCTGAAAAAAATTGTGTTCCTGCAATTTGAATTCATATTTGAATTCATCCCTGAATCCATATTTGAATTCATCCCTGACCTGATGCAAATAGAGAGTTAGTGAAATAAACATGTATTGCCATGTGAGTCTAACCCATTTTTACCAACTACACAGTTTTTAGTTGAACATAAGAAACATGCAGCTCCTTTTCTTAACAAAACCTCATTTATAGATTGTAGTGAATAGACCTGAAAAGGTCAGAGTGCAGAAATAGGAGGCAAATTGGAAAAATTTCAGCCTTACTGGTTTGGGAAAATATAATTCTAGCAAGCTTCTTGAGAACTTTACAACTTGCCGAGGTGGCGCAGTGGTTAGAGTGCAGCACTGCAGGCTACTTCAGCTGACTGCTAGCTGCAGTTCGGCAGTTCAAATCTCACCAGGCTCAAGGTTGACTCAGCCTTCCATCCTTCTGAGGTGGGTAAAATGAGGACCCAGATTGTTGGGGGCAATATGCTAACTCTGTAAACCGCTTAGAGAGGGCTGTAAAGCACTATGAAGCGGTATATAAGTCTAACTGCTATTGCTATTGCTATTGCCTGGCTAAAACATTTGATTTCTTCCCTCCTGAAATTAAACTATGCTTTCTCTCTCCCTGCTAAACCCAGGGCAGCTTGAGGATCTGCATTTGGAAATTCTTATTTCCTGTGAAAGAAAATAGATTTTTGCAGGCAGCAAAAGTATTACATAAAGAATTTCAGGCATTGGGGAAAGAAATCAACTTTCCTTCTTGGTGTCTTGCCACTGTCTATGGTTTAATCAACCCCCCACTGTGCCATAACTACCAGGACATTCTTTTCTCCATCTTCTTCTAAAATAATTAGATGAGATAGTCCTTACCTCAGCAAACAACATTACCATGCAGTAATATGCATTGTGGTATTATTACCACAGTTGAAGCATGCAATATGCAGCTGTGAGAACTGCATTACAATAGCAAGTTACCAGAGAAGTAAAGAGTTTTCCCCACTTCCCACAATCACATTCCAATTGAAACTCAGGCCCTAAAAGCCTGAATCAGTTCCTTTTCTATCAGTTCTTGAAAAATGAAAGTGAAGCTGAACCCTGAGTGATTTTGTAATACCAATCTCTACACCTCTTAGACAAACGTGATTTACCAGCTATGGCTTGGGCAAGAGAGAAACTATGCTCTGAATCAACCAAAAGATTATACAGAGTCCCTTAGAAACCAAAGGTTAATATTTCCTGTCTGAATTTCTGGGAAAAATCATCTTGCTATCCTGACTGGTAAAGCAGCCAAGGGATAGTTGACCGCCATCACTCACCGTCGGTAAACAGAGGCTCTGGGAGCTTCCGAAAGAAGGACTTCAAGAGGCTGCAAATAACATTCAGGTCTTGCCATCTCTGGGGTTGGAGAATGGAAAGAGTTCTTTGATACTTATTTCAATTTTGACTTTCACTTATTATTACATAAAACATTTTACATTTCCCAAACACCATAAAGCATGTTGAGATCATCAAACATTTTAAAAAAAAACAAAAACTCTGCACTATTGATTTTTCCAAGATTTTTAAAGAAGGCAAATGGCCCTGGCCAGGGCAACCAACATTCTTCACTGGCTTTATCTACATTTCTAATCAGATTGGCAAGTTATAATACACTGTGTGCACAATTATCAGGCAAGTGAGTATTTTGACAATATCATTGTTTTAATGCATATTTTTCACTTTCAAACTATATAAACTTGAATGCTTAGTGGATATAAGCATATCAGGTGATGTGTATTTGTGTAATGAAGGAGGATGTGACCTAAGGAGATTAATAGCAATAGCAATAGCACTTAGATTTATATACCGCTTCATAGTGCTTTACAGCACTCTCTAAGCAGTTTACAAAGTCAGCATATTGCCCCCAACAATCTGGGTCCTCATTTTACCGACCTCGGAAGGATGGAAGGCTGAGTCAACCTTGAGCCTGGTGAAATTCGATCTGCCAAACTGCTGGCAGCCGATGATCTGCAGAAGTAGCCTGGAGTACATTAACATCCTATATCAAGGTGTGCATATACGCAGCTTCTTTTTCTCAGGCAAAATGGGCCAAAAAAGAGATTGAACTGACTCTGAAAAGTCAAAAGTATTTCAGAGGGATACAGCACTCTTGAAATTGCTAAGATATTGGGGGATAATCACAGAACCATCAAACTTTTGTTGCAAATAATCAACAGGGTTGCAAGAAACCTGTTGAGAAAAAAAAGATGCAAATTAATTGCCAGAGAATGAAATGGCTGGATGGAGTCACTGAAGCAGTTGGCGTGAGCTTAAATGGACTCCGGGGGATGGTAGAGGACAGAAAGGCCTGGAGGAACGTTGTCCATGGGGTCGCGATGGGTCGGACACGACTTCGCAACTAACAACAACAAAATTGCCAAAGAGTTGAGAAGAATCAAACGTGAAGCTACCAGGAACCCATTATCTGCCAGTGATGTCATATTCCAGAACTGCAACATACCTGGAGTGCCCAAAAGTACAAGGTTTTCAGTGCTCAGAGACATGGGCAAGGTAAGGAAGGCTGAAACCCGACCACCACTGAACAAGACAAATAAGTTGAAATGGCAAGACTGGGCCAAGAAATATCTGAAGACAGATTTTTCAAAAGTTTTATGGACTGATGAGATGAGAGTGACTCTTGACAGACCAGATGCATGGGTCCGTGGCTGGATCAGTAATGGGGACAGAGCTCCACTTCGACTCAGATGCCAGCAAGGTGAAGGTGGGGTACTGGTATGGGCTGGTATTATTAAAGTTGAGCTAGTTGGAACTTTTTGGGTTGAAACTTAACTCCCAAACCTACTGCCATTTTTTAGAAGACACTTTCTTCAAGTAGTAGAGGAAAAAGTTTGCATCTTTCAAGAAGACCATGACTTTTATGCAGGACAATGCTCCACTGCGTGGCTAGCCAGTAAAGGCTTTAAAGATGACAGAATAATGACGTGGCCCTCTTCCTCACCTGATCTAAACCCTATTGAGAACTTGTGGGCCCTTCTTAAATGGGAGACTTACAGTAAAGGAAAATAGTACACCTCTCTGAACAGTGTCTTGGGAGGCTATGGTTTCTGTTGCACAAAAAGTTGATCATCAATAGATTAAGAAACTGACAGACTCCATGAATGGAAGGCTTATGACTGTTATTGAAAAGAAGGGTGGCTATATTGGTCACTGATTTTTTTTTTAATGTCAGAAATATTTATTTGTATATTTTGAGTTGTTTCTTTATTATTCTCACTTTAACAGATGAAAATAAATGAGTGAGATGGAAACATTTTCGTTTTTCATTTAGTTGCATAATAAATCTGCACACTAATACTTGCCCAATAATTGTGCACACATAGATATTCTCCTAAGAAAGCCAAAACCTCACTTTTACTTTCTTAAATATTCAGGTTTGAGGTTTATTAACATTTAAGAGAGCATTGTAGTTGTTCAATAATGAAATTAATCCTCTAAAACACAACTTGCTTAATAATTGTGCACACAGTATAGGAAGCTGCATTTATGCATTTGCAATTACAAGTATATTGGTAGTCTTCTACTAGAAGCCTATTCCCTACTTTCTCTGGATCTGCACACAAGATTAACAGAAGAAAATATTTACACTTTCATAAAGGACTTTAGAGTAAGCTTACATAACCTTGTGTCATCCTGATGCATTAAGATTCTAAACTTCCATTGTTTTGAGCAAGAACTCCTGTTGCCAAGCTGACCCAGGAAATGAAAGTTGCAATCCAGAAGACCTGGAGTACAAACTGTTTAAAGTGCTCAAAATAATTCTGATATATTCCCTTTTATAATCCTTGTGAGAACTCTTAACAATAGGAAAGTGATATTTTCTTCACAATATTAATAATAAGATTAAGATTGATAAGAAGCTAAGACAAGGTAATAAATGTTATTAGTATCTGCATTATTTATTCATTTTTATTTATTTGTCAAATTTATTTGCCGCCTATCTCGCCATGTCTTCTAATAGAAAGGCCATTGTGGACTGGCTTTGGATCTGCTCTGCAACTAACCCAAAACAATACATATACATGCCTCATATGTAAACACATGTACTATAAGCAAATGACAGCTAGGTGTCAGTACTATCTAATAGTAGTGGGGTATTTTTTTCAATAGAAGTGAAGAGAGCAGAGTATGAGCTAAGCAATCTTATTCTCACCTCATCTTGCAAGTTGATTTCTGCTGCCCCTTTGTTTAGTTGCTCTTGTAGGCTGGATACCACAGCATTGTTCCCTGGGACTCGATAGATGCCCATGTATTCCAAACCTTTGTCTTCCACTACCTTGCAACAGGCTTCCACAATCAGGGGGATTTTCTGTGGAAGACAAGATGATAAAGATACTGGTACCAGGGTTGGGAACCTTAAAAATCAAGATCCTTTTTTTGTGCAGTAGAAGCAATTTGAAGCCTAAACCAGTTGACTAGCCCCAAAGATATATCATATATATTATCTTTTGGATTCTAAGCACATTTCTTTTACCAGAACTCAAATCCAAGTACTCTGGAGCACCTTCCAGATCTGACTACTAATGAATCCATGTTCAAAGCTTGGATTCTTGTCTTTTAAGTGGGAATGAAATTCAGGAATGAGTTTCACACTTCCAAAGAAACCACAAACAATATTATGCTCCAATCAGATCTCAAGCCATGTTAATTTTGCTAATGTTCCATCTTTCTTATTTAGGAACATGTTATATGGATATTCCTCAAGAAATAACGCTATGTCTGAGCAATCCAGTTCTTCCCATTAGATCAAAACTCAATTTCCTTTACTGCCATTCCCCATTTCCCAATTCAACATAGATCTCTTTCCCTGCATACACTTGCCTACATGTTTACTAAACCAAGAAAACAGGCTAAGCTGTAATTATGTTCTAAGCAGAAGGCTCACAAATTAGATCCTGTGGCAGATTATTGGACATGTTGAAGTGATAACAGTTTTCCCTTAACAAAGTTCCCAAGACACTGTTCTTTCCTTATGCAGAATAAAAGACCTAGTGCAATTGAAAAGACTACCTTGTTGTCAGGAGCTGGCTGGCAGTCTTCTAACCTTATACCAAATGCTCTTGGAACAGGTTTCTTGCTCTTCTTCATTAAGTTGATGCCCCAAGGAGCTTTCTGAGGAACACTGTCATCTGGAGAGAAGAGGGAGAAAAAGAGAAAAAGAGAAGACCATTAACTGAGAAGTAGAAATGGTAGAGAAAAATAAAAACAGCAGATCAGTCAAAGATGTATCTAAGGTCAAGTTTATGAAAAAAGGTGTTAAATGGGAAAAGGATACTTGGTGATAAGCTTTCTTTATAATGTTCCTATGATATAAGCAAGCTAAGGATGAATATTTTGAAACAAAGAATCCAACAGGGCAGAAGATATCAAAATAGAAAGGGGGAAATATAGCAAAAGTATTGATAACAGAAGAAATTATGCAGTCCAGATATTATGAGGAGAAATAATGTGAGATGAGTAAGAATCACATTTTATTTTATAGAATTCATAACCTGCCTTACAGAGAATATGAATTTTCAGATTCATATATCAGATTAATACATATATCAGAATGTACTCAAATCAGATATTAAAATGAAAAATAATCTCAAAACCAATTTAAAAAATATAATATCAAGACCACAAACCATTTCTAAAAACTGGATAATAAAAGTACTTTTAAAGTATCTGTACTTGAAAGACACCCAAAAAAGACTTTATCCCATATCTCTGGCGACTTTATCTCTGTTGATATCAGATTCTAATGTGCATGCACCTCAGTCAAATCAGAAAAATCCATTATCCTACTTGGTCTCCAATGGCTGCTATAAGTCATCACATGCATTTGAACTCATCTTTATGCAACAGATTCAGATGGGACGAATAGTGTATAGTACAGGATGCTTCTTGGAACATTATTAAAACTATCAGAAGGAATTTATGCAACACATTTTTAAGTCAGTCATAAAACAAACTGTTAAAAAAAAGTAAATTCACAAAAATGCAGATACAAAACTGCAAATGATTCTCTGAGATCATCATACAAGTTCCTAGTTGAAGAGACTTGAATCCAAGTCTCCAGCAGAATCCATTATGATATAACTGTGGTTTTGGATCAACGTTGGATTTTGGAGTCTGCCTCAAGACGGTGTCGCCAATGGCAGCTCTCTAGCAGTTTTAATCCCCATGCCATCACTCTGCTAAACACCTAACTCCCACAGCACTGTCTTATGCCTAAAGATATTTACCCATGTAGTAGGCTGTATTGCTATTATTCTTGTCATCTTTCACATACTTCTCATCTTTTAATCTTTCTCACCTCTCATCTTTCTTACTACCTTCTAATATTGGTATATTATGATTTATCAATTGTTGTATCTTAATTATGATTGTATTGTATGATTTATGACCTATGACTTATCACTTTGTTTGTATGCACACTGACAGCTTATGCACCAGAGACAAATTCCTTGGGTGTCCAATCACACTTGACCAGTAAACAGTTGAGTTGAGTTGAGTTGAGTTGAGGTCTAGTCTAGTCTAGTCTAGTCTAGAACAGAACAGAACAGAACAGAATATAGAACAGAACACAATTCTTTACTGGTCGTGTGATTGGACACACAAGGAATTTGTCTCTGGTGCATAAACTGTCAGTCAGTGTGCATACAAACAAAGTGATAAGTCATAGGTCATAAATCATAGTCTAATCTTTTTCATAGTTGTTTCTTGTTTCATAAACAAAATTTGGTATTACTTTAAGAACAATTCAATCCGTCCAATTTGGTGTGTGGGTTATCACCTTTAAAGCTCTTCAAGGCATGGAACCAGGGTGCCTGGTCTTGTCTCAGTTACATCGACTCATCCCATCCAGTCAAGCAGGGAGGGCATGCTACGAATCCCATCAATCAAAGAATTGATGGGATTCACAGCATGTGTATCTACTGGTGTGCTCTAGGAGGAGGGCCTTCTCTGCAGTTGCCCCCACACTTTGTAACATCTTACCTTTAGGGTGAGGCGAGCAAACCACTCTTCTGCTTGTTTAAAAGAGTGTTAAGAACTGGCTCCACCATTTACCATGGAAGTCCAAGAATCCATGCAACCCTGAGGATGGTTGGTGGATTGAGAGCACTGTCTCTGCTTTGTTAACATTTTAGCATTCTGAGTTTTTTAGCTTTGGTTTTCACTTTTAATTTATAAATTTTAATCTTGTTCTTAATTTTGTTTTTGACTATGCTTTTAGTCATGTGTTTATATTGTTTTATTATGTATGTTGTGATAAACCACCCAGAATCACTTCGATGGGCAGTGTAGAAATTTAACAAATAAATAAAAAGGTGGGACACATAATAAGATTAGGATTAGGAAATTAGGAAGCAGGATCAGAGTACAAAATGTAGAAATGGGTATTGGCTAGAGATAATGGAAGCTGTAGTTTAGCACATTTAGATAGTGTCATGGTGGGAAAGTGGGTCTATATAGTAATTTGCCAGATAGACAATTTCTTACAGCACCCCCATTCTGGAGCAACTGCACAAGTCTTCCATACCTTTTACTGTTACTCCATCTTGCCGTGGGGAGTAGGGTGGAGCTATTCCTGTTTGCTTCTGGCCTTCTGACTTCATCCCTGACACTCGAAGACCTTTGGGGGAAGAATCTGGTTTGGTCCCTGAGGAACTGAAAGGAAAAAAGACCATGCAAGAAATTGCTTCAAAACTCAGGAATAACCCATCCTACATATTCTGCATATATAAACACAGAGAGGACTTTGTTTTTTAAGGCTCCCTTTGATTTGATGGCAAAACTTGAAGAAATGAAGTACATTCTGGGAATGCTATTATAGAAGTCCAAACTACTTTGTCAAGACTGGGAGCAGAAATTACAGAAGTGGTTTCAATTTTTTAAAACCATATGTATATACAGTGTTCTTCCATGCGCATTTTTAATTTGTCTGAGATTGCTGTTCACACATAAGTTCAGACCAAAGTTAACAAGAAAAACAAAGCAGGAGCAAATGGAAGCTATAGGCTAAGACATCCCTCCCCAAAATGCCACTTATTTTCACACAAGAATCCTACCCTACCAGTTGGGGGGGAAAGCCTCATGCTTGTATATACTGAGATGCTGAGATCACTGTACCCAGAGTTCCTTTACAAACTGACCTTCATCCAGATATTTAGAAGACTATAAACTGTAATAATTTAAAATGTGTGTGTGTGTCAGTAGTGGGTTCTAAGACCCTTTACTACCAGTTCACGCTCGCGCGCTCGTGCGACACTTCTGTGCATGTGCAGAAGCATCCCGGGTGGGTGGGCGGAGCCTCCTGCCATCACTACTGGTTCTAAGAACCGGGCCGAACCGGGAGAAACCCACCGCTGGTGTGTGTATGTATGATGTATGCATATGTATATGTATATAATTCTCTAATTTTTCAGTTTCCTCAAATAAATTTCTAGAGATCAAGTCCTTCAGTGATAAGGTGTAAGTTCTTTGTGAACTTCACTTTACAAACAGTTAGAAAACAAATCCCTGAATCATAAAGACTGCTGTAGATCAGACTGAAAAGAGTTCCAGTTCATCCTAAACCGATTTGGTGCAGTGGTTACGGCATCAGATTAGACTGCCCCACCATAGCTATATAAACCAGCTTTGTGACCTTGGGCCAGTAATTTATTTGTTGTTATAGAGAACATAGGAGGAGAAAGGAATAGATATGTCTGCTGCCTTGAGTGTATAAAAAATAATAAAGGCATTTTATAAAATAAAATAAATAAATAAACATAAAAATGTATATAGCAATATTTTTAATGGAGGTGCATTCAGCAACCTGAACCTTCAAATGAAATAGACCAGATTCAGATTTATCATCTAAGAAATATGAAACGTAATTCTTGACAGAAAGAGGGCTAATTCTCAAAGAGAAAGATAGTAAGATGGTAAGTAATTTACCTCACTTTTCGGTAATCATTTAGTTTCTTATTGATCAGTGCTTGGCTTGCAAACCCAGGGTCCTGGTGATTTAAAAAAAAAAAAAAGGAATACAGAAGGGAAGAGAGAAAAACAGACGAGGGATATGAGAACTCTGGTAAACTCTCATTTCAATGTTTTTCTATTTGACTGAAACAATCTTTTTGCCAACTTTCTTGGAAAAGTTAAAATAAATCAAAACAGTTTTTAGAATTACTGATGAAAAAACTCCTGATGGTTTCAACAGTCTGATCTTTAAATAGTTTTTTATATATAATTATATGGTGTAGTTACCCATATGTATATAATTCTCTAATGTTTCCTACATAAAGAGAGGAACCTATTTAGTATTGTTGGAAATGAAACACCTGCAAATTCTGTTCTGCAGTCTAAGGACTAACTGGAGAAAAACATAAATTCTGCTCAATTATGAACTGAAAGAGCATCTTATAATTTAGTCAGATGACCAGCAGAGGTCACCATAATAAACCAATTGGAGCTTCCATCAGAAATTCAACATTAGAATAGAACTGAGGAACTATAGAAATTTGATAATATTCTTTCCCAGACTTTACAATTCTAAGACGCTATATGCACACAAATCATGAGCCTCCAAAGATTGCTTTAGGATACATTCCAGCAGCCATTGGCTATTCTGTTTGAAGTTTTGGTGAGTGTAGTAGCCTCTGCAGGCTTTATGTTCGCAATCCTTGCCATGTTTCCATTCAGCGGTTGCAACACTGGAAAGTACATTGTATATTGCAGGAAAGCCTCAGCTGTCCTTAGCCATACAACTTAATAATTACATGAGGCATTTGCAATTGGTTCTTCCCAAGGGTGGAAGATAAATTAAGAAAAAGCAATGATGGGACTGCTAAAAGAAGTACATTTAGAGAGCCAGTGGCAAAGCCACCAGGAGAACTACTTCTCACCTCGCCCTCGGCTTTGCTACTCTCCCTGATGACTTTAATCCAGGCCAGCATGTCATCCCGGTCCTCGGCCTGAAAGAGACATTCACAGAAGTCAGCGGTCGTCAGCCGGAAGACGTGCTTCCTCTTGGTGTCACTGTAGGAGATGTCTACCAGGCACGCTCGGATGCTGATTGGTGGCTGCTCCTCCTCACCTGGGGGCGGGGCAAGGGCCACAGCCTCCCTTCGGTCCTTGCATAAGTAGAGTGAGTGTGCACGCAGGACAGCAAAGGCCCGTTTCCACTGCCGGATGCCTCCGCCAACTTTCTGCACAGGGGAGAGGAAAGGAGGAATGAGACATGAGAAGGGTGAGGAGGAGAAAAAGATCCATAGGAGAGATGTAGAAAAAACAGAGTGAAAGAATGATGCAAATTTGTTGGGCACAAGGAACCAGAACAATTCCATGAAAAAGTAACTGCCAAAGTAATTTCCTTATTATTATTCCTCTATTTACAAGAATCTTGCCAGACTAACTGCATTTTCTTGGGAACAGGCAATTACAGGCTTCAAGAGTCTGGCCTCTGACACTTCCTCTCATGGAAGTGTCTTTACTCCCCTCCTTTACTGTAACTGGAAATTCCATCTTATATTCTGTCAACATGTTAGCTCAGGAGATGAATGTATTCTAGTGTTTCCCAATCTGGGCAGATGTGTGGGTTTCAATTTCAAAAAATGACCAGTATGCAATTCTACATAGGGTGCTCATATTAAGAAAGATTGCAACTAGCTTGACTCAGCTTGCTTAACTCAAAACCAGATGCCACGTAAGGTTAATCCTATGATCATTTCTTGCTTTCAACCTTCCATCTGGATTTATATCAAACAATTCATAGCATCCTTCCTGTAGCTCTCCAGAATTTTATACTAGACTTACCGAGAAATGTGCTGAGCCAAACCTAGAGCCTTTTACGTGCAAAATTGGCATTCCAGCATGGTGCCAAAATTAAAATTGTCTTCTAAAAAATACAGCAATGCAATATAAACTGAATAATTAGAGTCTTCAAAAGTTAAAACTCTCTTCTAGTATTGAACAGATTTATCTTATAGATTTATACTTCCTGGTTTAAATCTGAAATTCAAACCAAGCACAATGACATGTCTGCTTATTTATAAAACTGTTATTAATCTAACAATTTCCATATTAAAATATTGGTAACATTTCAATACAAATTCATTTCCAAGAATTGGTATGCAAAGCATATCAATACATAACCGTCATTCCCTACTAGAAGGGAAACCTGTTCTAAAATATAAGCCTTTATTGTATTATTTTTAAAGCAACTGGATCCTATAACAATAAAGTTGCATTAAATCAGAATGTACACATATTAAATGGAAAAGGAAGAGCTCCCTCCCTCTTATTGCTCTTTTACCAATTATAGATGGCACTTTCCTCTTCCTTGTTAAAATTCCAATGTTACTGGGTATATTCATTGTAGATTGACAGAATCTCTGTATTAAAGAACAGGCTGCCCAGAAAATGACTACCACTTGTGCTGTTTTCATTCTGTCTCTTTAAGCCTTCTCCTCAGCCTGAAGGGAAACATTGCCTATAAAAGCTGTGCTGAGAAGTAGCTGACGGTTGTGAGGGAAGGGGGTGTTTGTTTCTGTGTGGAAGTAAAGCAGCTAAAAAGCTAATTTTCTCTAGCAAAGTAGTATTCACAAAGAGTAGGAATAGTAGAATTTATAAGGAGTAGTAATTAGAGTAGCAGTCGTTGGACTAGTAATAGCAGTGGGTAAGAGTGGAGTAGGAGTGAGTAATAGCTTATGAATGCATGTATGTGTGTGTTGTCTAGGGACCTGTGTTGTGTTGGCTCTTTTGTGTTTTGAGCTCATGGAATTAGTATACTTAAAAGAACTCATGACTAAGTGGTAGAGGCGGGATGTCCAACAGAATGTAACAACCATGCTACCATATCATGCCATGAAAAAGCAAACATTAGGTGCAAACACAAAGGCAGGTTGACTGTTGTAGAGCTCAGACATTGCAGGAAACAGCCATCATACTGACTGCAGAAACCAGACTTTTTACCAGAACCTACAGTATACCACACAAATAGATATGGAAAAGGTAGCAAGGAAGATTCTTCCTTAGAAAAGACTACTTACCTTAATTAGAGCCAAGTATCCACCCTATGCCTGTAGTTAAGCCAAAGAAGGCAGAATAGTCAGAAAAGGCTCAGATACCTGGGCCAATATCATCACAGGGATGTTAAAGCAACAGTAAGAGGAAAGGCTTTCATTAATTAAAGATAACAATTGCTTTGGAGAGAGACAGGCCAGAATGAGAAAGGAGTGAAAGAGAGCAAGAAGAGAAGGGAGTGAAAGAGAGCAAGAAGAGAAGGGGGGGGGGGGAAGGCTGATAGACTTGCTTAAAAGGATACAGTCACCAGATGGGGCACATTCACCTCTAGGGTTTTCAGAATGTGCAGAGAGGGGAGGTGGTCCCAAAGACATAAAAATCTCTAAATTGTCAGAGGAAGAAGACATAGAAGCCTACTTTACCAGGTTTGAAATAATTGCTAACTCTTGTAAATGGCCTGGGAGTGAGATTAGCCCTATGTTTATTAGGAAAGAGCTTATAATAGCTTTCAAGCAAGAGAAGTAATTTTAAAGAGATAATTCTATACAGGTATGATTTTCCTACATCTATAGGGAGAAATTTAGAAGCTATGACAAATGACAACCATGAATGGATTCATGAATTGTGGGTGAGGTTAGAAGACTTAGGCAGGAAATGGTTGAGGCCAGAAAAAAGGAGCAAAGAAAAAGTGGTAGAGGAAGTAATTTTAGAACAGTTTCTACACATATTCCCTATTAAAGTGAGGTTTTGAATGTAAGAGCACAACCCAGAAACAGGTCAAAGGGCAGTAGAATTGACTGAGGACTGCTTGGCAGTAAAAAGATCACAGAATATTAGAAAGGAAGATACCGAAGAAGAAATCCTACTCCAGAAAGTAGAAACTGTAAGGAGCAGGAAAGTTAAAGGTAAAGGGAGTAAAGAAGCCTTTAGCTCCTGCTCAAACAAAAGGAAAGCATTGGGAAGCCAAAGAGACCTGTAGTTGTTACAACTGTGGGAAAAGTAGGCATTTGTTAAAACTTTAAAGGCCAGAGGAAAAATGAAATATCTGCAGTAATACAAACATCTCTGGGGGGAAATATGTTAATGGGATCACTTTTAGAGATTTAGAAGATACTGGGAATAGACAGACATTGATACATTCTCCAGTGTGCTGACAAGAGAATCCAGGAATGGGTTAACTCTGTCTCATAGCTCATTAGACTGAGTCTGTCAAAGTTGTGTGGACACGCCTCCGCTGCCTGCGATCCCCAGCTTTTGACTCAGTCTTTCGCTCGCGTAGACGTGTTAAAATTGGCTTACACCTTTCAAACCTTACTCGAACATAAGATTAGGTTCCTGAATTCTCCTTAGCAGAGGACACGTTCCTGGGAGGTATTCGACTCCCAGCCGGCGGGCTCCCGGGCGTACCAGTAGAGCCGCCGGGCTTCGTTCCAGCATGAAGAGCTTCAGCTCGACCCCGCTGAAAGCCGAAGGTTCGGCTCGACTGACAGGAGGTACTCCGTCAAGCCAATTCAGCGTGAAAGAGCATTGCTCAACGTGCTGATGGCAAGGGGCTCGGGACTTGGGCAGGAGCATTGTTTGCTCTGTGCGGGCTGGCTAAAAACAGTGTGAAGAGCAACGCTCGATTCCGCTGAGGGCTGAAAGAGTGCGCAGCTGTCATTTTTGACTCCAAGCTTTCGTGAACGGCGCAAACTGACAGCCTAACTCCTGGGCCATCTGATGCAACAACCCGACACCCCTTTGGCCTCCAGCCGCCGGCGGAAGTGATCTGAGTCCCTGCCCGGTTCCCGGTGCACACTCATAAGCGCTAAGGCATTTGCCGCGCCAGCAGCAGAGTTCCAGGCGGAACGAGTCTGCCTTAACAGGCCAAGCTTATAATGGAGGAATCTGCGGCTGCTTGCGGTCGCAAAGAAACAACTCGCGGGGAGGACACGGCCTTCCCAGCTGACTCTCAGAGCCCAAAAAACAGTTCCTCTGCACCGAGGTCGGCGATTAAAGGAGTGGCTGCCAAATTAAGGCGAGGGCTGTGGCCTCAAGGAAGACCTCTAAGACCGAAGAAAAGGACATGAAAAGGCGTCAGAGGGCCCTAGATCATCAGATTGCTAAAGGGCAGAGAGAAGCTGAATGGCGGAGTCAGGCAATGTCCCCTAGGGGCGAACCTGCCATTTCCCACCAAATGTATTCACAGCCGTTGGAAATTCAAACTGAGGCAAGCCACATAAACAAGCTGTGCTCCCATCTGGTGCTCCAGATGGTGCTGGAGAGCAATTGGCTCTGCATAGCCTTACATTGCCTGACAGCAATGAGGCATATTTCAATTCCCTTTCAAATCTGCTTCCAACAGCAGGTAATTGGGAACAGCCTTCGAGAAGGGCGAGGCCTGCCACAGAGGCTACATTTACCCCCACAGTGGCAGGGCTATGTCCAGGGGACACTCAAGAGCCTGAAATCCCCTCTAACATGAGGTTTTTTATTTCAGAAGCAATTAAGCAGGAGATTGCTGCAGGTATACAGCAAAGCAGGCAAACAGCTCCTGTGGCATCTGAGTTCTCCATGTGTCCATGGCAGATTCAGACAACCCAGATCCCAAGGGATTTTTCGGCCCTTCAGGGGCCCTATTCTCCCACTCCCTCCAGGCAGAGCCAGTCATCGCTTTCGGAGGAGGAAGAGCGGAAAGACCTGGAACTGTTTGAAGATGAGGATTAGCACCTTCACAGGGGTCTTTCGCCCTTCCCTGTTCAAATCCCTCTTGTTCAAGGCAAAGAATACAGCCTGCTTGGGAGCAGACCCAGCGGCCCAAGATCCAGCCCTGGAGTTAGCTGACCAGAGTGACTCCCTGTTTTCAGAGCCGGCCACACAGACTGAGGTGATTCCCTCACCAAAGTTGTTTCTGGATGTGGTCCAACGGCAATGGGCCTCGCCGGGGCAGGACCCAACCCGAGTTCCAACAACAGAAAGTTTTATAACATGGCCCCGGAACTCGCTAAGGCACTTCAGATGCCATTAGTAGATGGCCCGGTGGCAGCCTTGTCATCCTCCGTCATGCCTAATGAACTGGGGGAGGCCCTAAAGGCAGAGGACAAGAGGGCAGAGCAGACACTTCGGAAAGCTCATCAGGCGGCTGCCTGGCGGTCAAGGCATCTATGGCCGCCTCCTTCTTTAACAGGACCTCCTTGCTCTGGCTCCAGCAGATGCAAGAGAGGGTTCCAGCTGGGGACATCTGGGCTCACCAGGACATTAACAAGCTTGTGGCGGCAGCAGAATTCTCTGCCGATGCCACACGTAATGCTGCCAGGTTTGCTTCCAGAGCCATAGCATCATCCGTGGCAGCCCGCCGCCTGCTGTGGCTTTGTATCTGGCAGGCAGATATAAAGCACAAATGGAAGCTAGCCTCTGCCCCCTTCGAGGGGAAAAAGCTGTTTGGGGAGTCTTTGGACCCCATCCTGGTGGAGTCAAGGGATAAGAGGAAGATCCTCCCATCCCTCTCCAGGCGAGCTGATTACTGCCCCTCACCTTATTTTCGTGCCCCTCTTTCAGAAGGGCAGACCCCGGTTCAGGCTTTCCCCACCCTCAGAGGACCTACCTTCCAAGGCAGGAGCACCAGCCAGATTGATCGGGCAGGAACAGGCAGCAGTTCCAAGCCAAGCGGCCCTTTCGTGGCGGTGGAAGTCGTCCCTTTCGTTGCTCCAAGTGACTGCAGATCCAACCTCCCATTGGGGGCCGCCTAGGTCTCTTTGCTGATCGCTGGGAGGAAATTACAACAGATGCCTGGGTCCTGGAGACTGTGAGGTTAGGCCTCTCCCTAGAGTTTCTCTGCACACCCCCGAGGTTTTTCATTCGTTGTCCCATCTCAAGGGACAAAGCAAAGAGTCCTCATGGAAACCGCAATACAACATTTGTTGGACATTCAGGCGATCCAACCGGTTCCAGAGGACCAACAGGGGCAGGGATTCTATTCCATCCTCTTTGTAATCCCAAAGACCTTGGGGGGGGGGGGGGCAATTCTGGACCTGAAGAAGCTAAACAACCACCTAGTTTACAGGCGGTTCAAAATGCAGTCCCTCCAGTCCACACTGGAGACCATCTGAGAGGGTGACTTCCTCACGTCAATAGACCTGACCGAGGCATATCTACATGTGCCCATCTTACCATCACACCAGCGGCATCTCCGCTTCCATTACGCAGGCCGGCATTTCCAATACAAGGCCCTGCCATTCAGCCTATCGTCAGTGCCCAGGACATTTACCAAACTGCTAGCAGCGCTGGCGGCACACCTCCGGACGCTTCCCGTGCAGGTCCACTGCTACCTGGACAATATACTAATTCAGTCCTCCTCTGGCCTCCGGGCAAGGGAGGATCTACAGGTCACAATCCGGGTCCTACAGGACCATGGATTTTCGATCAACTTCGACAAGAGCCACTTGTCTCCGACCAACCGTTTGCTCCACCTGGGAGCAGTCATAGACACAACATTGTGCAAGGTATCTCTCTCTCAGGAGCGACAGACAAGCTTAAAGTCCTTGGAAAGTCGCATCCGGAGGGAATGAACAGTGCCCCTGGCCCTTCTCTCACAACTGCTGGGCAAGATGGTGTCCTGCATATCCATCATCCCATGGGCACGCCTGCACGCCAGATCCCTGCAATGGTTCCTCCTGCCCTATCAAAGGTCTGGCAGGAGCAACTCTCCAGCCAAGGTCCGAGTCCCACCGGAAGTGTTCCGGTCCTTCCAGTGGTGGATGTCCCAGGCCATCACCAGAGGATGCCTATACAAGGAGCCCAACCGTCTGACCATCACTACGGATGCCAGCCTCTTTGGCTGGGGGGCCCATCTCCAGTCCCTGATGGCACAGGGGCAGTGGACTCAGGTAGACCTGAGTCACAATATCAACTGGCTGGAGCTCAGGGCAGCCCACCTGGCCCTCAGGCAGTTCCAGGACATGGTGTTGGGCCGGCATGTCCTCATCTTGATGGACAACGTGGCCACCAAGGCCCATATCAACCGCCAAGGGGGTACCCATTCCAGGTCCCTCGTGCAGGAGGCCGAACAATTAGGCCTCTGGGTGGAGAGACATCTTCTGTTCCTCAGGGGAGAAGAATGTGCAGGCGGACTGGCTCAGCAGTGGCGCCTGCATCTGACCTTATTCGAGGAACTGATGGAATGCTTCGACCTTCCAGTCGTGGCCCTGTTCGCTACTCCATCCAACAGCCAGCTACCCAGGTTCTATACCAGGTTTGCGGCACCGGGGGCGGAAGGGGTCAATGCACTCCAGAGTCAGTGGCCCCGAGGACTGCTATACGCCTTTCCTCCTCTTCCCCTCATTCCAGGGATAATCCGGAAGGTGCTGGCAGAGAAAGCAGAGATCCTACTTCTGGCCCCCCATTGGCCCAGAAGGCCATGGTTTGCCAACCTGGTCAACCTGTCGGTAGCCAGACCATGGAGGATCCCGCCGGACAGAATCTCCCTCAGCCAGGGGGCCTTGGTCCACCTGGACCCTCAATGGCTCCAACTGACCGTCTGGCATTTGAGCGGAGAGTTCTGAGCCAGAACAATTTTTTCTCCAGAGTGATTCGAACCATACAGGCCTCTAGGAGGCCTTCTACCAATAGGATCTACAATGCAACCTGGAAAGCCTTTTGCAGCTGGTGTTTCATGGCAGGACTTAACCCCACATCTGTGTCAGTAGCCCAGATTCTGGAGTTCCTCCAGGAAGGGCTAGACAAGGGACTGTCCCCCAATACCATCCGTAGATAGGTGGCAACCCTGTCCTTGGTGTTATCGCGCGGGGATCAGGAGTCCCTCACCCAGCACCCTACTGTGTGCAGGTTTATTAGGGGCGCAACGAACTTAAAGCCTCCAGTGGTGCACAGGTACCCTACCTGGGACCTGTCCAAGGTCTCACCGAGGCCCCCTTCAAGCCACTAAGATTAGCCAGCCTGCGCTACCTCACCTGCAAGGTGGCCTTCCTTGTAGCCGTCACATCGGCCAGATGAATTTCTGAACTGGTGGCCATCTCTTTAAGGAAGGACCTGTGTATATTTCACCCCAAAAGGGTGGTCTTGCGGTTGGACCCCTCCTTTGTTCCCAAGGTGAATTCCTGGTTCCATAGGTCTCAGGAACTAATACTGCCAGACTTCTGCCCGGGTCTGACCCACGCCCTGGAGAAGAAGTGGCACACCTTGGATGTTAGGAGGGCCCTCCGCATTTACATTAAGAGGACTTCCTCTCTCAGGAAGACAGAATCCGTTTGTGTCCTTCCAGCCCTCTACACTGGGCAACAAGGTCACATCATCGACCGTGGGCAGGTGGATACGGGTGTGCATCGCCAAGGCTTACAAACTCCAGGCTCTTCCATTTCCTTGGCGGGTAACAGCCCATTCCACCAGAAGTGCAGCCACGACAGCTGCGTGGGCGACACAGGCCTCTATCGAGGAGGTCTGTCAAGCAGCAACATGGTCCTCTCCAACCCCGTTCATAAGGCACTACAAGCTGGATGCCTTCGCTTTGGCTGAAGCGGCTTTCGGCAGGCGAGTCCTCCAGAGGATGCACACAGATCGTTGCCCACCTGTAGGACAAACCAGCTTTGGTATGTCCCATTCCTGGATTCTCTCGTCAGCACACTGGAGAAAGTTTGTCCTACAGGTGGGCAACGATCTGTTGGTCTTACCTGATACGCTCCTTCTCAGGGTGCTGAGAGAGAATCCAGCCCCACCCTGGTGACCGTCTGGTCCTGAGTTCAGGAGTGGACACCATTAGAAGAGAAACACGTCAAGTCTGTCACTATGCCTTCGTCAAAAGCTGGGGATCGCAGGCAGCGGAGGCGTGTCCACCCAACTTTGACAGACTCAGTCTAATGAGCTACGAGACAGAGTTAACCCATTCCTGGATTCTCTCTCAGCACACCGAGAAGGAGCGTATCAGGTAAGACCAACGCCCCTTCTCATTTAATAAAGGCAGTATCTATCGCAGTGCCAAAACGGGAGTGCCAAAACGGGAGCACGTGCACACACCAGAAACCAGAAGAGCAGCCACCCAGGGGTGCATGCACGCGCCGGGAAGATGATCTTCCGGTTTCCGGCACGTGCATGCCCACTGGCCATCTGGTCTTCCAGTTTCCGGAGTGCATGCATACACGAAGACCAGCTGGCCGGTGTGCATGCACACACCAGAAACCAGAAGAGCAGCCGCCCAGGGGCTCATGCGTGCGCCAGGAAGATGATCTTCCGGTTTCTGGCGTGCGCATGTACACCGGCCACCTGGTATTCCAGTTTCTGGTGCACATGTGCGGAGGACCAGCTGGCCGGTGTGCAAGTGCGCACTGGAAACCGGAAGATCATCTTCCCGGCGCGTGCATGCACCCCGGGCGGCTGCTCTTCCAGTTTCCGGTGCTCCCATGCATGTGAAGACCAGCTGGCTGGCGCACCGGAACCCGGAAAAGCAACGGGCAATGTTTCATGTGCTCGGAGATATGGCTCTGCGTGCCATTTCCGGCACGCATGCCATAGGTTCACCAACACAGATCTATTGGAAAAGAGCCTCTTACAAGTGTGTTTGCGAGATGGTCCCATCCGTTAAAACCAAAGCGCAGGGAGAGGGAGAGGGAAAGGAATAGGTAAAGGTGGTAGGAATAATTTCTAACTTACAATGTAACGTAGTGATTGGAACTTATTTTCCACTTACAGAGGGCTGCATTTAGAAAAAGGAGGCTAAGATGGTGGAAGCAAGCATAACAGCTCAGTCTAAGGCAAAGAAGAGGATGGAACAGAAGCAAGAAGGGAAGGAGTCTAGGATTCTTCCTAGCTCTTCTGATTTCATAAGAGAAATGATGTCCTACATAAGGGCAAAGCTTTAGCAAAGGCTGAGAGCTAGAGGTGAACTCGCAGGGATAATGGAAAATTCACTTAGGCCTCTTGCAAAAGAAAGACCCAACATTAAAACATTGTTGGTTAGCAGCAGAAAAAGAGGGAAATAAGGAAACAACACCCAGATTCCAAAAAAAATCAGGGTTGCTGTACTGAATTGGGCTTCATTCCTATATGAAGGAATACAGTGAACAGAATTTGAAGCTGAGGCACGTCAGGGATTCCTATTTGCATTGAATATGAAACAAACCCTTATTGTAATATCCTGGCTTGATTTACTTCCTCCTATTCACGGCAGCCCCAAAATAGAAACAATCATTGGTGCCACTTGCCATTAAGTTCATCATCCCTGATAGCCAAAGGACAGCACTGGACTCATATCTGTTTATTAATAAACAATAGGAATATACAGTGACTTTTTTATATAGAAGATACACATATCCCAGCACACTTTCCCACAGAAAAATCCATAAGTGTCCCAATTGGCAGGCAACACCTACTACTTGCTACCTACTTTGACTTCAGATGATAGAGCCACATCTTGAAGCAGCCAATTCCTAATAAATCAATTTCATTGATTGATTCCCCTGCATATTCTTACTTTCTTCAGGAGTAATTTTATAATTCTCTATTATGCCTCAGTTCAACCATCTTTTCTTTAAAGGAGATAAACATATGTGTACCTACAGGTGTCAATAAACTCCAGCCTCCATTAACCCCAGTCATCACAGTCAATAGTCACAGAATGGTAACAAAATCTGCAATCTAACAGCCTTTAGAAGACCCAAACAACC
The DNA here is from genome assembly GCA_003457575.1 of Thermophis baileyi. Classification (NCBI taxonomy): domain Eukaryota; kingdom Metazoa; phylum Chordata; class Lepidosauria; order Squamata; family Dipsadidae; genus Thermophis; species Thermophis baileyi. The sequence goes on from QLTV01001726.1 coordinate 1,532,635, forward strand.
CCCCCACCCTGGTTCAAAAGCCCCCAATATTTTAATCTCGGCCAAGAAGCTCCAAACCCCTTTTGCAATTTGCCTTTTCTACCTATACAGTATTTAATTCTCATTGAAATCAAGATTTTATTTTGACCGACTTAATTTTATTTTGGCCAATCTATTAATCTATTCCAATCAATGTTCTGGATATTTCTACTGAATTATCACCTCTACTATTACCCAAACATTTCATTCTTGAACTCATTACAAGTTCAGGTGTTATGGGTTTGTGAAATTACAATTCTTCCCTCCTCAAACCCTATCATGCACATGAACAGAGATGCCCTGTATTACCAAAACTTAACATTATTCTTTTCTCTTAAGGAGAGCCTTACAGAAAATGTCAGACATACTTTGCCTTTTTTGGTGAGGATCTGTTTATAGTGGAGCCAGCCCTCTTTCCTCACATCACTGAAAGTGACATCCGAAAGATCAGAGGTGGAATGCCTCTTTGAACGTGTGTCTTCAGAGGTACCCAAGCTATCCAAAGACTGTTAGAAGAGAGGAAAACACAGTTCAATAAATATCATCAGTGGATTAAAAGAAATATTGAACTTTAAGAAAGGAAAGGCTGAATATAGAGAAGGGTGTTGCTGTGATTAAATAGAAGAATGGGATAGCTGTCCTAACCAAGCAGTATGTTGTCTGATTGGAAAAACAATATGCTTAGTTTGGAGAAGGCGGAAAGAAGGAAAGGTACACTGACTGTGCTAGTAAGTCAGGATTGAAGATAGTGACTACAACAAAGTAGTGCATTTAGATATATACAGTAACTGAAACCGAGTCTCTCTGACATACTATACTTCAATAGTCTTACTACCATATGATATTTGCTTTTGTTCCAAATAGGAAGGAAGAAGAAATTAGATAGATGATTGATAGATAGATAGATAGATAGATAGATAGATAGATAGATAGATAGATAGATAGATAGATAGATAGATAGATAGATAGATAGATAGATAGATAGATAGACAGACAGACAGACAGACAGACAGACAGACAGACAGACAGACAGACAGACAGAC